>QUOL01000014.1:600000-1048293 GCA_009761415.1 Sarcomyxa edulis | reverse complement strand
TTTTTGGAAACCATCTTCACCCGTTCCTGTTCAGGCTTCCTCGAGGATTTTTTGCCCCATGGCCCATCATCGACATCATCCACGTTTCTATGACATGTTATCGGTTACAACTTGTTCTACAGAGCTATCGACACAGTGTTTGGAACCCGGAAAAATTCTTTTCTCGATGTTCCCTCGTCCGATCGCCTTCAGGCGTCTACTCGGTCAATGCAACGCAATAGTTTCGGGTTCACAGGCCCTTCAATTCTTTGACAGGACGGAATATGATAACAGCGACTTAGACATATTTATGTGTCCCGCTGGTGTCATCAGGATGTCAAATTGGTTGCAAAAGGCGGGGTACAGACTCTCATCAGAAGCTGAAGAGTATGAATTCTGGCATCGGGTCGTCAAAGCAGTAGCAGAGGATTCTGATACTCCGACATCTCTCCCCAGCCATATCCGGGCAGTATTCACTTTCTCCCGCCTCATTGCTTCCTCGAAAGGAACACTATACTTTAAACGAGTTCAATTGATTGTCGTCGATGTCGATCCCGTCCAATTTATCACCTTCGACTTTCATTCTAGTGAGTACGCCATCTGTGTCACCCTGTCCTCAAGTTGACGCTTTGGATCTAGCCGCTGTGATCAACTTTATCACATTTGACCGGGCAGTATGCGGATTCCCGTACTCTACGTTGTCAATGCGCATATCGTATCTATGCAGAGAACAATACGAGGATCCTGGAAAAGCAGCGCGTTGGTTTTCAAAGTATTCTTCGAGAGGTTTTCAAATGATTACGGGGATGTCGGATCAGAATTACTCCCAGCTCCCGTTCGGTAGACGGACGTTGGATGATAAAGATGCTTGGGTCGTAAAATTTGACAGTGAGTATTTGACTGACTTGCGGATCTAGTATGAACTCACTAGCTCCAGAACTCGACCCCGGAAAAACAATGTATTCTCCCAGTACCTTCGACTTTCCCTTCGATGTTGGGCCCGTATGCGATCATACACTTAGCTATGGACCTTCTGTATATATTCGGCCTGCTGTTTAGGATCACGCCCTGCTTCTTGATATCGATTCGTATGTTGTTCTCGACCATATCGCAAAGTCTATGGACTAATTTAACCCAATCCAGTAATGTACCGGGGGCAAGTTAGTTGAAACGTCGTTGAGATGACGGAGATTTGCATTCTACATAGAGAGTAGTCATACTCACCGAGGTCGATTTTGTTCGGTCGTACTAGTTCTCACATAATATAACAGAAGGATAGTAGATTCCCTCCCCATGAACGGCATATATTTGTGACAGAGTAAGGTGAAAAAACAAACAATCACTCCTCTGGCATTTCGCCGGGTTTTCCCAAAAAGTCCTCAAGCCACCTATACGACAAGTAAGATGTGGACTGTGGTGAAACGAGTATGAAAAAGAGGCTTACATTCCCAGTATAACATTTATTGTGTCGATCTCGCAGGAAAGGATGTGAATTGCATCTTGGTCGTTCTTCTCGCCTTTCCCGTATTTGGCAACAACAATGTCACCTTTCCAGTCTTGACCAAAGACCGCCTGTATAGTCTCGTTCTGGTCGGAGGTGACAGAGTCCGATATGAAGATGCGAAAGTCGCGATATAGGGGATATAAAGTATTCGGAAACTGGGACAGTCTGAAGCTGAAAAAACCGTGCGGAAAAATGTGGTCCAGATCAAGAAATTCAGGATCATGAGCGTGGCCACGGTACTCCGATTTCATGGTGGCACACAGATCGGTTGCCTTGCTTCCTTTAGTCGCAAAACGTATACACCTGACTGGCTTGGCCTCTTCGGCCTGCATGCAAATCAGTCCAACATCTGCATAAGCTGGATACTGCTTGTTCTTACCTTGGATATTTCTTGAATCGCTAGCTGTACATCAATTCCATTATAGAAATTATCGGTAGCAATGATCTGTTTTGTTGTGACGCGATGCTGTGAATTGATTCATCTATTGTGGCACAATTGAAGAGAAACAGCGAAACTTCTTACTGTAGTGATCTTCATCGATTCTCCTTGCGGTTGGGGGCGTCTGTTCATCCATGTATTTAGCTTTGCATTTTTACGGATAACTGGGGCTTACAGTCTGTCGCCGTCTGTGAACTCTTCGAGCCACCTGTGCAGAAATTGAGAGTGCGATATCTCGAGAAGTGACTCGATACTTACAGACCAACCAGATCATGTAAAGCCGCTGGTTCTTGAATTTGGATCTGTATAAAACCATCTTTCATCCCTCGACCGTACTTTGCTAGCACTACGTTACCCCGCCAGATTATACCAAATTGTGCCTCTATGCTCTTGTTACCTGGACTGAAGACCGTACCTCTTGATATGAAGAGTCTATAATCGTTGGGTAGAGGAAATCCGCTGTACGGAACGGTGCTGAACCGAAAGCTCAAGCCTCCGTTTGGAAAAAGAGCGTTGGTGTTGATATCCTCGGCCTGTATCTGCTTCTTGTTAAGGACATCTGTCTTGGTTCTCGTCCAGAAAAGCTCTGGGGTGCATGAACCGGTGGGGTATGCAATACACCTATTTCCTTTCCTTGGTTCGTTCTGTCTCTATCTCGTCAATAGGGTAATTGAAGAGATCTTGAATATTTACGCACACCATAGGAATTCGAGGAATAGCTTCTGATATAATCGACCGACAACGGCTTTTCGCGAGTCCTGAGGTCTCCATTCTTGGAGTGATGCTATCGAGGAAGTTGTTAGAGTGGATTCCTTGAAGTTTAGACGGTGAAATTACCACAAGAAACTTGACCATCGGAGGGAAGAGATGTGAACGCCCTGTGAGAGAGATGAATGAGATATATGGACTGTCGAGACTGTATCTTATCTCGTGGTTTGTTGAATCCTGTTAGATATAAGTCACAATGAGAACACGAAATGTTTCGAAGCTGAGATCTCATCTGTTACCGAGATGTCTCAAGTATCTCGTGTTGCGTCTGATGGCCAATTTCAAGACGTTTACGAGGATCTCACTTCTGTTTGTTTTAGATATATGGTTCGATGGAATGTTCGCTAGCAAGTAAGGCATTTCAAATGATCGTACACTGTTTCATAACTGAAGACTCGGTAAATATCCCCTCGCAAAGGCCCAGGAGCTGCGACAGTAGGAATGAGCCAAATGTCATCTGAGCGATGTCCCATCGGCTTACCTCCATACAAACGGATCAGCAATCCTTAGATACGCCCCTTCTCGCGGGGTTTTAGTTGTCCAGTCCAAGATCTCAAAGGCTGGTCCGCGTACAACTTTACAAATCACTCCATAAGCTGGAACGAATTAAGTCAAAGTAGTGTCACTGAAACGAACCTTGCGTAGTAATTGTTGACTTGAGACGTACCTTTGTTGAATCGCTCGAAAGGAACCACCCAACATATGCTGTCGCCGTAGTATCTCCGCCCTGTCGTCAGAGTATCAATTATACCGTGTCCTCCTTGAATACGTTGGAAACCATCGACAGAGTATGCAGCGAGCCATGAAGCTGACACTTTGTCTGTCATTGCATGAGATTGAGTCGACTGTATAGTAACTCTGAAGAGAAACGTATGACGAGGAAAGACGGAGATGGCATATTCTCCAGTCAGCACATTGACTAGAGCGGCTGTCAGACAGACAATATGTATATAAGCATTTAGTACAGAGCGAAGTTGAAAATACCAACTCACTCGATTCCATACAGAGGATGAATCTCAAAGGCTCCCATGTCACAAGATGAATAGCGACGGTCATAGTATCCGTCTCTCCATCCAGCAGCGGAGCGCATCTGATGAAATCGAAACGGCGTATATAGGGATCTGCCTTCCACGTGTGCCACGTTGTGCCTTTGTTCATAGGAATCCTCTTCCTACCAGATTGAAGGAGTATTGTGGTGTCAAAGTGTTTAGGGTCTCCAGCGGCAGGACAGAATGTATACTTTTCGCCGATCAGAAACCGCCCTAGCTCTCTGATGCCGTCTAACCTCACACAAATGTCGATGTTCTTCGTGAGTGCGTGGTTCCTATCAAAGTATTTCAATGCAACGGGTCCGCATACTATCGCGTTCGTAACCTTGAGTGTAGAAAGAAGGCCTTCGGGATTGTCGAACCATCGAAACAGCATTTTCTGAGGGTCCCATGCTCGTCTGACGTAGAATCGCACGAAATGGTGCATGTTATAGTTCAAGGTGTACAACCTGAATACGAGATCAGGAGGCCAACGATTCAAGACTTCGATGAGGAAATGTTGGCCTCCTCGTCCCAATGCAAGCTCGAAAAGAGAGAGGCCTGGAGGTTGACGGTTGAACGGTTTCATCTGGGCTAGCGGGCAGAGTCATCAGTAATTTGACTCGAGCAGAAGTAGAGAAGGATGGTACTCTTACCGAATGTTTTCTGCTGCGTCGGACCAAGTATTCTGATCTGTCCATATCAAACGATGTATATAGTAGTTTTATAGTACAGAGCAATTTCGATAGAGTCGTCCTTTACTAATTCTCGACGGATTGTGATCGACGGGCCTGCGGCTATTTGTCAGCCACCATTCAGCCATGTGCATCCGTTTCTGTCCATGCTCTTGTGGGCTGGTTCCACGATGATCCTTTCCTCGCTATACTCGCCAACATTGATCTGCTCCTATGGCTACACGACGGAGGACTGATATAAGCGCTATGGTGCGAACTAGACAAATCGTAACTTTTTTCTTAACTTGAACATCCGCATTCAGTTTACTCCTGTGCCCAATGTATGTGGTTAAACGAGGTAAGGACCCAATCTGAACGATGTCTAGTAAAGTGCTGACTCAAACCTGGACAGACAGGTAAGCCAATTGACACTCCACGAATCGTATCACCATGTTGATTGCAGTTTCAAGTCGTATTGAAACATTTCATCCAGACAAGGTGCGTCTTCATATAAAATATTGTGATTGGGGCTGATCTTCTCGAAGTTGTTGTCTCGTATCCAACAGGTATAGCCACTATGGTTTTGAGATTGGCTATATTTCTGAAAATGGTGCATACAGCAATGCTACGAACTCGATCGAGAGCTCATAAACCCGCAATGGTATTTTTATGACCTTCAAATCTCGTGTTCTGACTCCCAATCTGTTGTAGGGTATGCGACGCTGTGTATCTTTCTATGAATGATGGAATTTCTACTGTGTCACTGGATGTAAGAGCTCAGACTTGTTTCTGAAAAGTGTTCGTTGATGTAGAACCAATGTTTCATTAGGGTTTGACGGCTGAAGTTGCGGCCCAAATGTCGGTCAACCATCCGGACTATGCTCGCCTTGCTGGACGTATAGCGGTTACCTGCTTATATAAATCTACTTGTCCTCGGTTCTCAGTGTATGTAGCAGAATACAGCAGGCTTTCAGGTATGCACACGATTCTGAACTCTTTTCTTTTACTGGATCAATCCCCTCTCAGATTACGATCCGGATGTATTTGACGTCGACTTTGTCCGTGCAGTAGCTGCGAACGCATCTGATCTCGACGGTGAGATTGTTCATGGTAGAGACTCGGATCTCGACTAGTCAGTCTTTTGTTTGCGACCTCTCAGTATATGGTTTTCCTCTCTACTCACCATCATCCTTCTCGTAGCTTTTCGATTAAATGTCTCGAACGGAGATATCTACTACGCTTCAGGGGCCTCGTCGTAGAACGACCACAATTCATGTTCATGCGTGTGGCTGTTGCTATACATGGTACCGATCTAGACAAGGTCAAAGAGGCCTACCACCTGATATCTACTAAACGCTTCATACCCGCATCGCCAACTTTGTTTTACGCGGGGACTCCCAAGGCGCAGTTGAGCTCGTGCTTTTTGATGCCTCTCGTAACCGACAACGTTGAAGATGTATTCCAATCTCTCGGTTCCTTCACTGCTGCCAGTCAACACGCAAGTGGCGTAGGCTTGAATGTGAATGGTGTATATGCAACTGGGTTCGTGATCAACACAAGCTCGATGACCTATTATTGATCTTATCTCTATTGCAGTTCCGTCGTTCCTTGTGGGGGAGTATCCGGTGGGATACTCCCGATCCTCAAAGTCATCGATGCATACGCAGCTCAAGGTGTCGATAGACGATCGTCAAGACCAGTAACAGTATACCTCGAGCCTTGGCACGCCGATATAATGTCTTTTGTGGAGCTCAAAAAAACCGGAGGAATAGATGAACTTCGAGCACGCAATCTGCTCTATGGTTTATGGATCCCTGACCTCTTGTGCGTAACTGTTTGTTTATGGATCGTATGACTCTGAGTTTAGGCCAAAGTATGCATCGGGTCGAGAACAACCTTCCGTGGTCGTTATTCTGTCCCGGAGACGGCCACGTGTTGTCCGCTACTTTCGGTGATGAATTCAACGAAGCATATCAAGAATTGGAATCAAAGGGCCTGGCGACACAGGTACTGCCGGCAAGAGTTTTATGGAATGCTATCCTCGAGAGTCAGATCGAGACCGGAGGTCCTTTCATGATGTATAAAGATGCGGTTAATAGTAAGTGGTCAAGTCTTATCTGTGTGTCGATATTCTGATTGGGTGAACTATAGCGAAAAATCCCCAAGGACACATTGGTATGATCGGGTGCTCTGATCCCTGGGCCGGAATCACGCAGTTCTCCTCCAGAACAGAGACCGCTGCCTGTAATTTTGCGTCTATCGGGTTGCCTACTTTCGTCAACTCTCGAGGACGATTCAGCCTCAATGATTTACACAGAATAGTAAAGGTGGTCACCCTCAATCTCAACCGTATTATCGATTCAAATCACTATCCTGTAGTCCAAGCAAAATTATCCGACATGCGCCATCGTCCTATCGGGATAGGTATACAAGGTCTTTCCGATACCTTGGCTGCCCTGTCGACACCTTATGATTCCGAAGAAGCCAAACGGTTCAACATCGCTATCTTCGAGACGATATATCACGCAGCACTAGAATGCAGTTGTGAATTGGCTGCCCAGGAGGGTTGCTACGATACGTGGGCTGGTTCTGCAGGCTCACAAGGTATCCTCCAGTTCGATATGTGGAAAGTCGACCCTAGTAAGCGCTGGGATTGGGATACGCTCAGGGCCAACATCAATCGACATGGACTTCGCAATTCGGTGCTGATCGCATCTATGCCTACATCTGATACCAGCCAAATTTTCGGGTTCAGTAAATCTGTTGATCCTCCAACCAGGTTTGTGTCATCGTGATCCCTCTTGTTTTACCACCGTCTGATACTCAATTTCTGTAGTAATCTGCATGCCCACACGGTGTCATCAACAGATATCGACGTAATATCTCCCAAGCTTGTTTCTACTCTCTCAAATCTTGGTATATGGAACGATCTGATGAGACAGAAGATACTGGAACAAGGAGGTCAGTCTTAAATGTATATTCAACCCAATTTCCTTCTTGTTGTTCAACGACAACTCTAGGTTCAGTCCAGGATATCGAAGACATACCTCAGACGGTGAAGAACAACTTCCAGACAGTTTGGGAGATAAATCCGAAGGTCCTCGTGGACCTCGCCATCGATCGAGCACCTTTTATATGTCAGAGTCAAAGTATGTCCCTGTATCTCGAGTCGCCTACTCTGGACCAGCTAGTAAGTTCCAACAGTTCAAGTCAAAGTCCGTTCTTCTCAATTTTTGCCGTGTTCAGAGCGATATGCATTTCCATGGTTGGAAAAGGGGTCTCAAGACTGGAATGCATTACCTCAGGACCGCAGACTAGACCTACTATTCGAGGTGGTGGCGGTAAAATTAATGGGCTCATAATAATACGAGTATTTCAATTTTTGCATATTATTGAGTGAGCAAGTAGTATATTTGAAGGTGATAATCAACCGAAGCGTCGATCGTCGAGAAATTTCATTAGATACGATGTCGTGGACATGTCCAGGCAGAGGATGCATGAGACTGCGAGTGATGAGGAGCTGATATCCTGCTATGCTGGTAGAAAAGAATCCACAACCACGGATAATGTATCGTCAACCAATAACGAAGGACCTATGGGCTCTGTTGTAGCTGGTAATAAAAGTTTCAACCTCGGTGCTTGTATAGGATGCGTGATTCTGCTCACAATACGGCAGTCCGCTCGAAAGCGTAAACGGTATGACCCAAGACAAACGATCTCCGGCCCTGCGGTTTTCCTTCAGTTCTCTCATCCCGTATTTTTCGACGTGGTTGAGTTCCATGTAGTGATTCGTGTTGCGCACTACAGGTACGATATCATGGGCGGATGTAGTATCAAATGTACGTTGCGCGCTCGTGGCATATTTACGGTGGACAAACGAACTGCGAGGGAAGACGGAGATTGCTCGTGTAGAGGTGATGAAGTTCATCGTATTTGCTAGAAGATATGGTAATGATCGCTAAACACAGTGGACATTGGTATGAAATGAAGGAACCAAACGCACTTGTACTGCAGCGAACGATAAAATCTAGGGGATTTCCCCTCACAAGATGAACGGCAATGGAACATCCCGCGTTGCGCTCTCTATAGAACCTGAACGTGAAAACCTTCTCTTCTATCATCGGGCTGAACGACGAAGCGAATAGTTCTCGAAACCCATGTCTGTACCTCTCCAAACCCAGAATCTCTGTTATGGCGGCAAACCCGGTGCTGGTGACGCATACATCGAGATTATTGCAAGTAGTACTTCCAAAATCGAAGAAATCTGCTACGGCTGGTCCGCATATGAAGGAGTCTGTGAGGTCCATGATTGCCAGTAATCGGTCCACGTCAAGTACCCATTTTGATAGCAGTTTCCGATGATCCCATCTGCGAATCATGTAGCCTCTGATAGTACTAGTCATGACGAAACTAGCGCGGGAAATATACAGAATCAAATCTGTAGACCAACTATTGAAGAATTGTTCGATTAGATTGTGGCCCCCTTCTACAAGGGTCCGCTCGAATTTCGAAGGAAGGATAGGACTGAAAGTAGACTCGATGGCGACGGTATTGGTCTCCATAGTCCGCGTAGCACCCAACTGTGGATGCAATTGACAGAAGATTTCCACAATATACTTTCGAGCTCTGGTCGTTGTGGATTTTCGTCGTCGTCGAGGCCGAAAACTTCGGGTAGTGGCAGTGTTGGTAGCAGTGGTAGTAATGGTACGTGTTACAACATAATCCTCTTGACAAACAACCAGTTGCATTGGCGACGAGAAAATCAAACGTGATCGACCATATGAACAGTTATCTCCACTGGTATCACACTTCTCAGTAGGAAAATAAATCAAGGACATGAAGTGATTAGAAATTATTTTTGTCGATTTTCGAAGTTGCTAGTTAATCCACATGAGTGTCATGTAAACGAGAAGATACATCTTTATTTCTAGAAAACAAATGATATATCGTGTAAATGCATGCGCCCTCGGCCTTGAATCTCCAGACTACCTATAGACTCAAGTAGAGCTGCGCGCATATCCGAGACCATGTCTCTCTCGGTAAGTGTACGGATGACGGAGCTGTTGGTAGTCGTTGATGTACATATTGGGACCTTGGCAGCGATGCCCAAGCGAAGAACAGAAACGCTGGGTGTATTTTCTAAATGTAGACCAGATCTCGTCGATTTTATTAACATCCAGAACTCCATCTGCCAAAAGATGCTCATCAACTCGATACAGCGATGGAAGCTTGGTGGATATGACAACTCACTGCATCAGGCCATTCGAGTATCTCCTGATAAGAGGTCGAATAGGAAATGGAATTTGTAATGCTACGCCAGAGCGTCCAATATTAACGCTTGTTAAATGAAACGCCAATGAAACGGTAGACGCAACGCACCCATCTTCTTTTTTGAAATTAGTCCGGAACTCAGATAGTTCTTTGAACATCTAGACAGCGCTGATGCCTTTTGTTAGATGAGAAAGAGATGACGAAAGGATCGACGTACTCATTTTATATAGGATATGATATCGACGAAGGCGATGTTGATACGATGTTTGCTCGTCGTCGTTGAACCGTAACATTCTTCCGTCAGTCATCCAAACAACCATATAGACGTGTCATTCGCGTCACCGTCTGATACGTCTGGTGATCTGCCAACGGGAACGCATTGGTATTTCTGACAATGTTTCGGATCCTGAGAAGACATGAACGTTTGAGCTCGCCATGAATGCAGCATCGTGGAGGGTAGCCTGAAACTCGTGCTCGTATCGGGAGAACATGGGGCGATAGTCGTGCATGATGTTGCCGCATGTCTGTATCATGAGCACAATGTCTTAGTACAGGCAGTCGACGGATCTTTGAGAAGATAAAGTTGAACAAATACCAATTTATTGAAGTATTTTAGGGAACGTGCAGACATTGCCTCTCTCAATTGTTAGATGCCTGACGATCGTGCAATGTGAGTAGGCCTACCAATTCGGTGGTATTTTCCCTGCTGACGCCTTCGACGACAAACAGGTCTAGTGGGTATCCCCTGATACGCTCTAGTGCTCCTAATAATGGGTCCATCGATAAATACGAGGCGTTGCGCCGGATGCGTAATAGTACTATTCTTGATGGCCCGACTCATGCTTGCTATACGTGCTATTTGACTCGGGAGACAGTCAGTCCACCAATGATACTTACAATACTCTCACCTGACAGAATACGAATCCTACAGTGCGATGAAGGTACTCCTGTTTGCCATAGGTGTCAGCGCTTGGGAAGAAGGGTACGCGTCTTGTTTTGTCAGTAGGTGTTGCTCTGCATAACTCGTTCTTTACGCAGTGCGAAAGTAAACGCTTTCCTACGGGTCTTTCTCGGGGGGGCAAGCCTCAACAAGACAAGGTTTATCGCAGACCCTCATGTAACACCAGCAGCTCCCTCATAGCGCCCTCTGCGTATATGCCCATTGGCAAGGACGGAAGCGGACGAGAAGAGACAGCCGTGGATGTGAATCTCGGCTCTCTGAATACGGCAGTCCTGCCAGAAATGGGTACCACCAGGTAAGTAGCTTTTGATTCGAGGAATCTGACTTACCGATGATCAAAATGCTGTATCAGTACCGGAGCCCTAAGCAGTCAAGACGTTGGCCTGGACAATGGCTATATGACCACCAACAACATGTTGTTGACAAGCGCTGATATAGACTTCCTCAACATGTTACGTGGATCCGTTCAGGGATCCGTTCAGGGATCCGTCGAGCTACACGGGCTTTCAGACGCAGGCACGGCAGCAGAGGATGGGAAGCAGACCATCGAGCTTCCGAGATTCCAATCGTTTGCTGAAAATGGGCTTGGATTTGACTGTGTGGAGTTTGGCTTTGAAAATGTGAGACTTCTCGATACTGGGGTCTGCAGTCGTTCAATACTGACCTTGTGTATTATAGTCAGATCGCAACACGCAGACTGCAGCAAGCGAGCACGTCTTCAGTCTTGAGTCCTTTGTACAGCCATCTCTGTTCGATTGTTCTTGGGAAACTGTAGGGTGATCAGACTGGGTTACGGTGCATGGACGCATTATGTTGAGATCGAGGGACATGACCACGTTATTTGTACGCGAG
Source organism: Sarcomyxa edulis (assembly GCA_009761415.1). Taxonomy (NCBI): domain Eukaryota; kingdom Fungi; phylum Basidiomycota; class Agaricomycetes; order Agaricales; family Mycenaceae; genus Sarcomyxa; species Sarcomyxa edulis. The sequence goes on along the minus strand of QUOL01000014.1, from coordinate 1,036,817 downwards.
ATAGTCCAATTTCTGAAACCCTTGACGTGGATATTGCCGAGTTTTGCCGAAGATGGTTTTGACAAACAGCACCACAGCATCGGTAAGAATGACAACATTCTCAGATATTTCCTCTGAGTCTTTATGCCGTCGCAAATAGATAGTCGTTCTGTTCTCACTATCTCACCTCCATGTGAAATTACCTATCAATAGGTACTCAAAGTAGAGTAGAGAAGTAAGTGATGTCTTTCTTCCTTGTCTCTGATGTGACCGTAACCCAACCGTAACCCAATCTGGATGCAGGTGTTCTTTGACAGCATATTCACGTCTACGTCAATACCCAAATGAAGCATTTTGAGAATAATTTCGACAAAACGCGAACAATAGGTGCACGTGAGATACTTATAACCTTACACGTGATTCAAATACGTCTGACGCGCTTCAGCGCGGTTCGATGAAATCTCATCAGATAAATCGGGGAATATATCTTATGCTGGACAACACGTTGAGTACAGTCTATGTGTATAATAATATACAGTCCAGGTGTGCTCCAGACTCCAATAGAAATAAGCGTAAAAGCACCGGTCTCCTGAACTGTATAGTTTCTCCCGAAATGGGAAAGTACGTAAATTCTGTCCGAACATAGAGGAAGGAGAAACCGTGACTAACCTCTCAATACACTCCACTCCCACAAGGTCGTAAAAAATCCATCCACAAAAAAGCTCTCTCATTTTTGACTCATTATATGAAACAATATCTAAATCTAACGTTCCCTTCCTCTCCTCTTTGTCATCCCCCTCTACCCCCTCACTCCCCTACACGCTCCGTCATACCCAACAATATTGCCTTGAATGCCTGTGCGCCAAAGGATGCGTCCATTACAACCAACATATTCCTTGGTGCAAAGGCACATCAAGACAACATGTTCACTGAGGACATCTTTGCTCCACTGCAGCCAGAGTGGATTGCATCACCTCAGGATGTGAACAGCAAGTCGGTGACTTCTTTGACCAACCACCATGGTCCTCCTTCCCGCGGAACCATCATGGATACCCATTCTTCCATTTCAGCCACACCCTACCGCATCAGTTCTGTGACCGACCATCTCAATCCACCCCCCCATGAGATCGTCAGGAATCCCTATCCTTCTCTCCCAATTATACCTTACCGCCTCAATCACTGTATTGTCAACATTTCTGCAACAATCTACCGTGGACGAGGGTATTCAGATGGGTCACTATGGCTTCTCAAACGCAAACCAACCTTTGATCTGAACGACTTGCTTCTCCAAAATGGCATGCAAGTCAGGTTTTCTGACCTTGATGTAGCCATCGAGGGTATTGTTGGGAGGGTAGTATCCTGGGAGAAAGAATGGTTGATATTCCAGTTGAAGGCTAGGAACACTGAAGGAACTGGTGATATGTGGATTGCCGCTCCATTTGCCTGGGGAAAGATGGACATGTGGACTTCTTTCAAGTACACATGTCTTGTCCTATTCAACCCTACGTCCATTCCCAACACTCTTCCTCCGGCCCCTACCACTGTCGTCCCAGGACGTTCTTCGACGAGGTCGCAAGGCTACTACGAGATCGCCTTCCGTAGGGCTCCGTCTTGCCACGACGAGGGAGAGGACAAGGAAGACGAGCACAACAAAGAGTAGGGATGGAATGGTCATACCGTTATAGTATATACTAAGATCAGATCAGATTGAAGGGCATATGAACAATTGCAATTTTTTTGTGCGAAAGCAGTCCTAAATTAACCCGTGGCATCGCGTGATTCAGTGCAGTCAAAGGTCAAATTATTCTAAGTGATATGATTGCGTGTAGTGGCAAAACGATTCATTGTAATACCAACATGTATTGCTAAGAATCCAAAGAATTGTATAGGTCACTCTCATTAGACCAAGCCTCACCGGATAGGAAGTCCAAATATACAGTATCGTCGTCGTCGTTTTGTAGGTACTTTGAGACTGTAATTCTACACGTCCTTCCGAAACTCGTAGAAATAATTGTGTGCCACAGCGTCTTCGAGACGTAGACGATAGTCCGGATCGATATTGATGAGATGGCGAACGAGATTGCTTAATTCCGGATGTCGAACCACAGTCTATAGAAGTAGATGTAGAACCGTCAGCAGAATCCAACATGTTATGGGGAAGCTTTTACCGAGAAATGAGATAGACTTGCTACGCGGGCTATCGCCTCTGATGCTTCCGGATCATCGTTCCCTAGGGCATCGGAAGGAAACTTCACTCGTGAAGGTAAGTCCTTTGTGAATAATCTCTTGTTCACCTTCCGTACGGCTTGGATCACGTTGGTAGGGAAATATCCGATGACGACCTCAATCGCAGCAATTCTTTCTGCCGTGTCGAAACTGGCTGTGAATAGTGAGTGTCTGCTGACCAGTTCTGCAAGTACACATCCGACAGAAAACGCATCAACAGGTGAGTTCCATTCCAGTTCTATTGGAATATGTGAGTAGCTGCACGGATAAAGATGCAGTGACTTACTCAGCGTTACTTCTGGAGCACGATATCTATTGGTACCGATAGAATATCGTCTAGTTGGGCCCGAAAGAACAGCATCGTCGAAATCAACTAATTTGAGCTCGACCGTTCGTAGAACGACCTAAATCAGAGAGATATAAGTGGGATACGGTCAGTGCATGAGTAGGGACGGCAGAAAAGAACGACAAAGACCTTGTCCCTGAAGATACCTCTAGAGTCTACTTCCCTGACGGTTACTCTATCTCCAGATACTAGGACGATGTTGTCGGGTTTTATGTCCGTGTGTATGATCCCAGTACGATGCACGACTGAAAAACGATTGGCTCGAATTCTCTTACAGAAGAAATGCAACTCACACGCGACAGCCCTGACTAATTGCCAGGCTATGGTCTTGATCTGACGAGCTTCTAACGGAGCAAGTTCGATATCGTCGAGCAAAGTCCTCAGAGATGGTCCGTAGAGTTCTGAGACCATACACCAATGTCTATTGTGAACAAATCGGTCTGAATACGCGGCTATAAGACTGGTGCAGATGTCTCAGCACGGATGGTCTTATGGATATTCCAACGTGATACTCACCTGATACTTGCTTCGGAGCGTGAACCGAGCGTATGCAAAACACCTATAGCCTGTCGGCATATGTGTTCTCCTCGTTCTCCTTTGTAGAATACTTTGACAGCAGCTGCAGATTTCTTGACTGCATCGAAAGTTTCCCATACGGTCCCAGAAGTACCGGAACCAATACGACGAATCAGCCGATCTACAACAACGTCAACATTCTTCGCGTCAGAATCCAGATACTGATACTCACAACGCCTATTGAGTGTATCACCTGCGTCGAAGATGTCTCTGCAAGGTCAAAATGATGTTATGTGCGGTCAAGTCTTCGTACCAACATGCCCCGACCTTTGGCTAGCATTTTCAACCGGAGGCCTCTCTTTTTTGGCAAAACCTTTAGGATGGCGTTGTATATAATTTCGCCACTGCAATCGAGTGACACTAAGGAAAAACAGCAGAATGAGCATCGAAAAAGTAAATCAAGTTCAGACTATACCGAGAAGAAGATCCTGATGGAATTTTGTTTTTATCTTCTGTCAGGATACGAGGCATACGGACCTGAATGGACTTGAAACACGAGTTAAATACTATACGATCCAGTGATCGCCCCGGATGACGAGCTCGAGTAACATTTGAGACAAATCTGAGCATTCCCGTCAAAGTCCGATTCGATCGATCCACGTTGCGCTTTCCCCAGAACCACATGGCAGCGCAACTTGCTATATTCTCCATCCTCGCACCTCGTCAAACTTCCACCATGCTCTGTATGTTTCGTCTACTGTCTCAGTTTACCGCTATCGAGGATCTCGGAATCCCGGGATATTTAAGAGCAATCCAATTGCTGAAGATGAGTGGATACCTCGATTTTGTACGTTTAAAATCCATTCCAGCTGCAAGCTATCTCCATGTCGTTTTATCGAAGACGGTACAAACAGCGTCAAATGGCTGTCATGGCGCGTAAGGCGTCGCGAAATCGTCGGGACTCTCAGCCCAATCCCGGGTAACGTGTTCATGTATCCTGTGTGTATTATATGTCCAAAACTAATGGGATACATTTAGGTACTTCTCGAACATGTCTACGATATTGGTCCTCCCAACCGAAACTATCCTCTCAATCTTAGAGCAGTCTTCAAAGCTTACCGTGACTGTAGTCATGAGGACCAACAAGATCATGCACAGCATCGGAACGCGAGCATTGTATACAACCGTAGACGTCCAGGACCTCTCTGCGAGATTGTTTTTCACTACAATAGCATCGAGGACGACACTCTCCGACTTTTATTCGAATTTTGTGAAGACGCTAACATTTTCGGCGGTAGGATATGGCGACAAATTCATCATGTTCCCCATGTTCTGCGAAACTCTCTTATGCCTGCAAAATTTGCATTCTTTGTCGATCACGACATGCCCGGGAGACGGAGACTGGATGTGTTTGTGTATGAAACGATTCAGTATAATTCGGAAATCCGAGTCTACGCTATCGATTGCCCGTACACCTCGAGCACAGCGCCCTATGTATACGAGGTTGACCCTGCCCAGTATGCATACCCTGAGGATAGGAGGAGACATTGCCTCGGTCGACGTTGCATGGCATCGTCGACTCTCCGAGGTGTCATTCACTACCCCTCTCAGTTACGAAGAAGTGGATCAAATTTTGGCCGTTGTCAGTTCTGCGTCGATGAAAAATTCATTGGAGTCCCTTTCCATCAGGTTGCTACCTGCAGTCGATATCGAACCTGTCTTTTGGGCTCTATCGGAAAATATCCCCAATCTCCATACATTGACTGTCGAGCAGCCTATGCTCAACCCATTGGTGAGCGAAGGCTATTCAAATACAGAAAAAATAGGCTAACCATCAATTTACAGAAAGTACTTAGTATCGTAACGTCTTCGAAAGCAGTCTTTCCTCGTCTACGGAACCTCCTTATCAACAGATATGCCGAATGTTCTCCTTGCGATTCGCTTAGATCCATCTCAGAAGAGGAGTTCCGATATAGAGTGCTGTACACTCTCAACGTTGCGTCGGATACGACTTTTTTGTTGGCGTTCATCTGCTTCGGAGGCATGATGTGGACACGCTATCTAGATACGCGGTCATGGTCATGTGGTATGGATGAGAACACGACGGAATGGTGGGACAGTGGCCTTGGACAAACGAGCAAAGAAGATATACAGAGAAACGTTAGGTCTTTGAGATCCGGTGTCGCGGCTCCCGCACCGATGGAATGGAGCACAATTTAATATTCAGTACTCAACGCCCACTCTTTGTCGCTGTCAGTTCAATCAATATAAACATACGCTTGTTATAGTATTTTCTGTGGCAGTAGTAGATAGTACATGGTGAAAACAAAAATACTTACATAATATCTCACACGTGTACTCCTAGTGTCCAGGCCCGCCCGTTAGGGCCATTCTATATTTATTGGACACACCCCTACTCACTACCTAAATAATGTCTAATCTGTATGTAACCCAATTGTATGGTTAGGGTCAAATTGCTTTTGACTAATTTTGTTCATCGAAACTGTACGTGCACCTACTTGTGGGATGAGCTCGACACACAAGCTCGATGTACCTTAGACGGTATGTCTTGCCATTGGTGGAATATCTGGGGTGAACGCGTCTTGCCGGCGGAGGTATTTTTTTGGACATGATCGATATGACACAGCACCGTGGCATTTACGACCGTGACTCAGGAGAGCACCGCAATGATGCCGGATTTTTTTGTTCCACCCACTTGCCATCGTCCCGCACACTGCCTGAGGTCTTTGACCACTTTTCTTGATATTTATATATCTCATTATCTCTCCTATGACCGCCCTTACCTCCGCACAGCAAGAAATCCTCAAAACGTTCCGGAAAGAATTGTTCGCAGAGGACATTCTACACGACGGTGACACTATTGGGACCGATGACGAGACTCTATTGTAAGCCCAAAACCGTTCTGTAACTTGTTCGAACACTAATTGCTTGTTTTCTATGATAGACGTTTCCTCCGCGCTCGAAAATTCGATCTGGTGCAGTCCAAGAAGATGATCAAAGATTGTCAGGAATGGCGACGGACGGTGGAAGGAGTTGGCATTGATGAACTGTACAGAAGGATAGACCCTTACGATGTGCGTTCCTTGTTTTCACGCGCTTTCCATTTCTGATCTGGGATACAGTATCCCGAGCGAAAGGCCGTATTTGATTGCTGGCCAATGTGGTTTCACAAAGTACGCGTCTATCTTCCCCGTTGTATGATGACAATTAGTCTCACATTCTCCTCCATGTAGACAGACAAGGTCTGAATATTCCCCCTTTTCCAGATCTGCATCGAATTTATCCGAAATAACAACCTCCCTGCTGTCACCCAAAAACCCAGAAAGGCCGCCCACTGAACGTCCATTTCTTCGGCAATATGGACCTCCCTAAGCTATACAAGCAATGTACCCCCGAAAAGCATTGGCAGACGGTCAGCCTTTCTTCGCTGCTACTCGTAGATCCCGCAAGCTTCTGACAAACCTGCAGGTCATCGTCAACGGTGAATCCCTCGTACGCGAAGTGATACCTGGCGCGTCTCGAAAAGCAGGGAAACCGATAGGAAGCGTGTTTGTTATCGTGGATCTGAAGGGCTTTGGGTGCGTTTCATCCTGTCTATCCCTATGTTTTCATGATTCGACAAGCTGATACTGTATTTGTGGCGTAGATTGAGTCAGTTCTGGCAGATGAAGTCTCTAGCTCGTGATTCGTTCCAGATGTCGCAGGACTACTATCCCGAAACGTGCGTTTCCCATTCCATTCTTCGTCCCTGCTCTTGACTGTGTCTGTTTCCTCCATATATAGAATGGGTCAACTAGCTATCGTTAACGCGCCTTCCTCCTTCACGTTCATCTGGGCGGTCATCAAACCGTGGCTCTCGAAAGAAACGGCTGAGAAAGTCGATGTTCTTGGTACGAATTATAAGGACGTGTTATTGGAGTTGGTGGATGAGGAAGATTTGCCGAGTGTTTTGGGAGGGAAGTGTACGTGCGAGGAAGAGGGTGGGTGTCATCTGAGTGGTGCTGGGCCGTGGATGGAGGGGAGGGCTGGATGGGGCCCGAAGGCAAAGGCAAAGGCAGAGAAAGTGTTTGACGGGAGTAATGGAGCTGGGGGAAGTATACGGGTTGGAAACGAGACGAAGACGAAGGACGCTCTGGCAGGAGATGGCAAGCTGGGCAAGCCTTCAAGCGTGCGACGGAATGGCGATGGCAGTGAAGAGAAGAGCACAGATGCGAATCACGAATATTCTCTTGGAGCGGAGAAGGGTTTCAGTGAAGACTCGAAAGACCTCTCGTCCGAAGGGAGCGCGAAAGCCAGGGTTGCGATAGAGGAGACGGTGGGTAATGGGGTCTTGAACGAGGTGCATAGCGCTGAAAGCTGAACTGGGCATGATGAGGTCAGGAAACGGATAGCTGAGCTGTGGAATTCGGATACAGAAGTCACTCCAAGTTAAGGCAGAGGCTTGGTTTGTATGTTTGTAATTTATACCTGTGCATTATCGCGTACTTGCTGATAGGATATGTGGTGTCTCTTAGAGATGTGGGACATTGATAATGATATGTGAGTCTAAGCTGGGATACTAGTGGGTTATCGAGTCACCTTGGAGCTTGAGGTTGAAGTCATGCCGTCTTGAGTGCCTCGTACTCATCCTTCTTCATCAAGCCTAATTCGTCCCTGACCTGGAGGACTATTCTCTTGACACCATCTTCTCCCTCGCTGTCTATGATCTCAAGAACTCCTTCGTCGCCCCCACACTTTTTCCGCACCCCATCCATAACCAGCTTGACACCCTTCCAGTAATCTCCCAGATCACACCACTGGTTCACTTTCTTCCCATCAAACCCCATCTTGAGACGCAGCCTAGCTGCACGCGCCCGAGTAAGAGCCTCGAACTCTTCCTTCTTGTGGAAATAATCAAGAGCCTCATCGATCACTCTCTTCTTCTCTGCCTCGCTCAACTCCCGTTCCCCACACACGTCACCTCCTTGCTGCTTAGCCCACTGTGTGAACTGGAAATACATCTTCCTCTCCTCTTTTACCTTCATAATACCTTGCCCTTGTGTCTTGAACCTGTCAGGTCGGAAGAACCTGCAGCTTCCAGCCCACTCGAAAACCTCCTGCTTGGTAGCGAAGCCTTGCTTCCATCTGTCCATCGACAATCCCATAAACGCAGTGATCTCATCGAAAGATTCACTCAAGTCGAACGGAGGGTTGGGTATGTCAATGACCTATCGGGAGTATTATTAGCATCTCCGATTGAAAGTACACCGTGGTTTGCATGCATACCTTCAATCCTTTAGTCCCAAGTGCAAGCCCATTATTTCTCGCAATCAACCCAAGGATCATCCCCAGGTCACCATACGCATGGAAGAACACCACCCTGTCCCATTCGGCCTTGTCTGCACAAACATGCACGTCTACCTGATAATAGATCTCACCGTCCGAATCGGCGCCCTGCCTACCCTCTTCCTCCTCCTTCGAGTGTCCTAGATTCACCCATTCCCCTATCGCAACGGGAACAGCATAATTGGAAGTCCGGTTCCCATCCATCGGGATATGGTGTTTGGCTCCCAGCGCAGTACAGACTTTCGCGTGTGGAACGTTGACCTGATCATCGGTCCCACTCTTTGGTCCGGCGACAACCCAGTCGAGATCGCCGTGGTCTGATTTCTCTGGAGCTTCGAACGGGACGGCTACGTGCGTGTATAATGTTTGGACGTGGGGTAGGAGGCGGACTTTGAGCGCGTGGTATACCTTGGGTGGGATCCGGGGAAACGCGCTAGGTGGTAATGAGTGGAAAGCGTTGCCGCCCATACTTTCGAGTGCTGTGTAAGGTCAGACGCAGAAGAAGATAAGTCTTCAGTAGACGGGGTCAAGTCGTTCGAAATAGATTTCGAAGCATCTTGAGTATCACAAAGTTATAAAGACACGTACCGAGTCATATTGTGCACAGCCAACACTATGACAGGAAGGAACGATTGCAACAAAGCACTCAAGGAGATGACACTCGTTACTAAATAGTGTTTTCTCGAAATAATGGCTTGTACAATAAACAGACTAGACATTCAAGAGGGACGTGAACAGACAATAAACATAGTTGGAAACAAAGAAAGCAGCGATCATACCGAAAAACATACAGACAGAGAGCGCGTTCATTCTACGAGGTCTCCGTCGTCCATTTCTTCTTCGCGTCTCCTAGCCCTCCGTGCGGCAGCGTTTACTTTCTTCTCCAGTTCCTTATCAGGTTTGCAGTCGGATAGCCTGAAAGACTTATTACATCCCGACGCAGGACATCTCTTCAAGCCTGCATCTGATCCGAAGAGTCCTTGGATACCTTCTCTTGAGAACGAATGACCGCAAACCGAGCTGCAAAGATTTCGGGTGCGATGTTAGACTTTGAAAGAAGGAACTGGATTTGTTGAGGATGAGGCTTACGAGGTTACAGGGTCAGTTAGCGTCATCAGAGTTAGCGGGCACTTGTAGTCTTGAGTTACCCCTCCGATTTCGAGGTCGTCGTCGTCACTATCATCTCCCGCCTCTGAGAACGAAACATAAGGATGTTAGAATGGAAGTTTAGGCAACGATATAGGCCAACACTTACCTTGAGGGATAAACTCAGTCATAGGAGGCATAGGTGCACCATCATGGACTATTTCCTACCAAACAGTCAGCATATGCTCCTCGGTATGTGCAATTCAACGCAACTTACATATACTCCTTGCTTGAATCTCATGTACTGATCATGCTTTGCATATTTTTGTCGAGTAGTCTTCTTTGTATACGCCTGTATGCGTTCTACGAAGCCGGTGTTATATCGTTCTACGGCATCGTCCTAGTGCAAGCATGAGAACAGATGTATGTGAAATCGAGAACATGCTCACGATTTCTTCATCTTGGTAGACCTTTTGTAGAATATCGTCTAATGCACTCGAGTGAGATCTCATTTCTTCGTCAATGTCGATCAGGTTTTTCATGACCGCTTCCAGTTCGATGAGACTCTGTGTTGTGTCGTTGGTACGATGAGCCAACACGAACTGGATCAGAACTCACCTTTGCTCCTTGGTCGGGTTCCGTAGCGTCAGCTACAGAAATCGCGACAGACCTAACATGCTTGAAATTCTGCGCGATGTTTTGTCGCAGACTCTCCCAATCTTTGGTGAGCCCCTGTAGTTTCGTTGCGTCCGCTTTACGAAGCGGTTGATTCTGGAAATTGGTTATATCGATACGATCGTCGTCCTCGTCGTCCTCGTCGTGTGCTTGGACAGTACCTTTCTCTACTTTTGCCTTCTTTGCTGATGTCCTTTCTTTTTTCAAGTTCTTCCGACGCGGTTGGTCCTCCTCGTCTTCGTCTACTTCTTCCTGAGGACCACGTTGGGTTGGATTCTCTTCTTCTATATCAGACGAGGCTTGACGACGAGTTTGTCTGCGACGCGAAGAACTGGCAACAGGCATGATGAACACGAATGAACAAATTGAAAGTTGAGAGCTGAAGGTAGCGCCACAGACGCGTTGTTGCCTTTTTTCACACGGCCACCTCACAGCTTCACCAGCACCCACTGCTCGAGCTCTAGTCATGTTTGCGGCTTTCCGTAGCATCGTGGGGTGCTCACGAAACACATGGACTCAATACCCAACCACTAGCTTTCTACCCCGTCTTTTCCACTCCTCGCCAATCTCATTAGCCACCATGAACCAAGCAATGAAGCGCAAACCACGAGCGAAAAGACGAATCTTAACTTCTCCTTTGCTATCAGGCGCTCCCCAGAGGAAAGGAGTATGCTCATCTATTTTTAATATGACCCCGAAGAAACCCAATTCTGCGAAGCGGAAGGTTGCTCGTGTCAAGTTGACGAACGGAAAAATGGTCATGGCGTATATCCAGGGAGAAGGGCATAATCTGCAAGATCATAGTGTTGTCTTGGTCAGAGGAGGTCGAGCACAGGATCTTCCTGGTGTCAAGTGCGTTACGAGCATAGGGCTATCGGGGCTTTGACTGACGTTTCCCCAGATACAAAATTGTACGAGGAGCATTGGACTTTGGTGGGGTAGTAGGCCGAGGGAAATCACGCAGCAAATACGGGCAAGTGTTTTTAAATCTTGTATATCTGAGCCTTTCCTCACATGCTTCCACAGAGCGAAGAAACCAAAGAAGTAATCGACACTCTGCTCTATTATCGTCAAATGGAATGGCTTGCAAAAACTATTAGTGGTATATTAAACATCTATGCGTGGTATAAAGTTCCTTGAAAAGTCCCAATAGATTATGATATCTTCGCCAGCTGGCCTGCCTCCCTTACCTTCTGCTCCCTGACTCTTTGCGCCCTCACAATCTTCTCAATCGCGCAATTAAGTGCCCAACACCAAGTGTCTCGCTCCAGCTTCGATCGCGTACGGAAAACCAACAACTTCCTCTTCACAGATAATGCAGGTACAGATGTCGCGTCCGTACCTGTCAAGGGATCGATTGTTGGCGCTTGTGGAAGATACCATATCATGAACAGTGTGTCTTCCTCCAAATCGTCCGTCTCTAATCCGTCTTGGTAGCGGCGCGCTACGCCCGTTGCTTGTGGAGTGTACTCTCCCTCGGGAAGCGCGAGGGCAGCAAAATACCCTGAACATACGTATGCATCCAACAGATTGATCTTGCTGCGCATGGAAACATGCAGTGAGGAATTTGGCCTGATACGAAACCGTACCAAGTTCCCGCCCACAAGGAAAAGTTGAACCCTTCTGATGAAGAAGTGTCTGGGTCAGCTAGTTGACTGGACGATCTGACATCAAATACTTGCTTGTATTGACCCCGTAACCCTCTTCGCATGAAGATCTTTCCTCCTCTGGTTATGGGCTTGCAGCCTTCCATAACACACCAATTATACAGTGACCCTAGGGCGGGAGATGGTGCCGCAGGATCGACAGGAGGCTCAGGAGGAACATCACCATCATCGTGACATCTATGCATGGGGGGAGTCACTTTGGGTCGATGTTCTTGCGCCAGGTCCATCTCTTCTTTAGCGTCGATACGGTGTCGATGTCTCCAGTACACGACAAGAGCCCTTAGCCGATCGATCCACTCGAGGGCAGCTTGCCTCGAATGTGCCTAAACAGATATCAGTACATGCCAAGGTTGGAGAGAGTAGTGCAAACAGACCTCAAACCTGATAACATATCCACTCTTCAATAGAAGCTCGAATGAACGTCTCATCCTCAAATGCGCTTTATCTTGATGCTTTGACATTCCTTCCTCTCCACCCTCGTCTTCGTCATCGCTATTGAATCTGTCCTCGGGGGGCTGCGAGGATACATCCACGTCTTCATGTGGCACTTCACCTTCCTTATAGAAGTGTTGAGGAACTAGATGGAAGGCCCGGCGTACAATTAAGATGCTCCTGAGGTCGGCTACATCATTCGCATCTATAATCTGAGAAATTCCGCGTTTCACCTCAGCTTGACGCAGCGTCGCAGCATAGTCCTCCGTATCCTGTTCAGGTGTCGGTGCTTGGAGTCCAGGTGGAGGAGGCGGATGAGCGCGTGCGGGAGGAAGAACGAATATATTGCCGTCGTGTGTAGCAAGATATATACGTTGCTTTGTTTGAGTATTGGGTCTCACACGTTCGAGGTATCCCTCGATTCCGGGAGGTTCGTGCAGACGGCTTCCGTCCTTCAGATGGAGATGAGACGGGAAGTGCTGAGCAAGACGAAGCTCGAGGTTCGCAGATTTACGGGTGGCCTACAATCGGAAAGTGATCAACTTTGCAGGTCACGATGAAGAAGGATCAAGACCAACCTGCTTCAGAGCCAGTCCACAAAGCACTGCCCATTCTCGCGGCTTACCATCCACGTCGTTCTCTAGCCATATCCAATCCAGATGCGTGTCAACTCGCCAGGTTAGCTGCAGCATCTTCCCTTGTGCAATTTGTCGTTGCATGATAGTTTTCCAATCCCCAACGGATCGAAGGGATTTTTCACAAAGCCCGATGACGTTGCTTCGAGTGAACATCTTGAGACCCCTCTGGCTTTCAACGACGCCGATGTCAGGTATCTCGATCTTCACTCGGGATTCCAGGGTAGGATTCCGGATTTCGATGAACGGGGGTAGTTGACCTCCGAGGGTACGCCTGAGATATACAAACGGCTGTCTTGTCAAGATCTTCTTCGAACGAAAGAGAAGGGCAGTGAATCACATACCATAATTGCCACGTCCAATCCAAGGCTCGGGTCCTGCTTTTGACTTTGAAAACGAAGATATTCGTCCCGTCTTTGGACCGGTGGAGAAGCGAGCTCGATTTATTGCCACCGCTTCGAGTAGGTGTTGGGGCACATGTGATGCAAAATGTGAGGTCCACAAATGAATAGAGAGATAATTTAGTTCGAGGCGAATTGAGTGGGACTATGAAGGCGAGGTGCTTGTGCCCGAGAAGCCACTCTTTTCCGGGTATGTGCTACGGACGACATAGCACCGTCAGCAGAACGAAAGGTGACAGATCAAGATCAAATATACATAGTCTTTATACAATTCCATTCGGTCTCCTCGCCACACGACCATGAATTCAGCCCAAGTCTCGTATTGCAAGTGGCTAGTCATACGGTTTTGGATTTCATCGAATTGCGATCCTAGAGACCCTAGTTTGGTGTAGCTTATTCTTACGAGCATCCTGTCTAGATAGAAAATGCATGTATCAAGATTGTGACTGCATACGCGCACAATGTGCAGACATACCTCTCATTGCAACGTCACCCCAGTCAAAACTAGGATGTTCAGGAGTTGCGATTGTGGATCCTGCACTGCTGTCATCCACAGCGCTGCCTGTCCTTTCGAGGACTTCGGATGGAGGAGCCGGAGCGGGAGCAGTTGCTTCACGTACTGGGAGAGATGCGTAGTGTACTCTAGCTTGTTCTTTACTCTTCAATTCCAAGTGCGTGTCACTCCTCACGAGGGAGGATGGCATCTTCATGATAGGTCGGTGAATGACTTCCGTCCGTGGTTTCTTCGAGGCGCTACGAGCCCATAGAGGAGGTCTCAGTAAGCCTGTACTCGAGCTTGGGCTACCATTGCTGGCAGGTGTCTGTGGCTCTGTATCCGTTGGAGTTGAAAAGACTGGTATTGTAGGAGCAGTAACAAAATTAGATGTGCCGCCAGATAATGTCGGTACGTGGGCCAGAGAAGTCGACGGGGTCATTCTGCTACGGATAGATCGCGTTGAGTTTGCATCCTTAGCCAAGTCGGACGGCTCTTCCAAGATATTCACTCCTAAGAATGTTCCAATCTCGAAGCTTCCGCCTACCCAATTACTGTTGCTGTCCTGACGAGCTTCCTTCTTGCGCTCCTTGCGTCGCTTCCAAAGTGAACCCCATTCACTATCTTTCCATCTCTTCAGCATCTCATTAGTAACGCTCCTCTCCTCATTCTCCCCCCAGTCTTCGATATTACCCCCTTCCCGGATGAAGAAGTCGAAAGCGCGGTCTTTGATTATTTGGGGTATGTGCAAGATGCTGTCATCGTCATCTGTAACATCAGTGAGAAGACTCGGGCGACGTTCCTCGCGTTTAAAAACCTTTGCCTCCGTGTCAGAGACTACTTTCTCTGGCATAGGTCCAATGAAGATTCTTCGATGATGAGCGTGCCGAGTCGCGTCATTGCTGGATTGTAAGGTGTTCAGAGAAGTGGAAGGGGGTATGAGTGCTTTTGTCGGCATAAATATTAAGAGTGGTGAGATTGGGTAGACAATTTTAAGGTAGTATGTAGAGAATTATAGTAGGGAGTTCGAGGGAGGCTGCATGGATGATGGCTTGATGCAAACCTGATGATGCCACACTTCGAAAATGTATCCGCGCCAAGAGACGCGACTCCACGTGGCGACATTATATTTATGAGCATCGTCTCTGAGCTCACTGTTGCACAATATGTATGTAGATCGTATCAAGTTTGATTTATCTCAACTTACCATTCAGGTTTCCCTTGTATCCAAAACATCGGTCATTTCCTGACGTCGGACGGTCGGACCAACTTGGACCCACATCTGTCACAAGGGTCACGCGTGGTGAGACGAGTCACGCCTGCCTTTCCCCGAAAATTGGAATTGATTCTCTAGCGCAACTCTAGCGACTTGCTCTCTCAAAAGGACGTCCGAAACTACACTATCTACAAATCCGAATTTTTGATATCTATGCTATGGAACCTTTCACTCCCAATCGATCTCTGCTTGACCCAAAATTCGAGGGATATCAACTCGATCCCACTTTGAACCAAGAGGATGCAGTCATACGCTATAACCTTGAATACAGACCTTCTCAAATTGCGACGGCGGGAACAGCTCCTTTGAAATTCCAGGAAGTCCAAAGCCGAATTACATATAATCACCTCACAGTTGCACCTCAAGGTGGATGTGCGGTTTACATTGACGCAGAATATAGAGTCATATCGATCGATGTAGATTCAGTGAGCAAACATTGTTCTGTCGATGCGATACTTGTTCTCAGTCGTACCATCTTCTCAAAGTAGGAAACTCTCAATCCGTCATGTCGACTCGTGTATCAACTGCCAAAACCTATACAAACGCCCTCTCTGGAGTTCATTCATAGGGAATATCCATCAGCAGCGTTCCTCGACCCATTTACCGCATTTGTCTCTGACGGATCTGGCGCTCTCTATATACTCAACATCTCTACGGTCGAAGGAAACTCTACAGCCATCGGTCCATACGGTCTACCTCCCACAAGTGTAGGACCCACCGGCTCGCTCCCGTTTCGCATTCACCAGGCCGTTCTAGTGTCACCCATGACGGCGGTTGCTCTAATCTCATCAAGAAACTATGAAACAATGGAACAGGAGACTCACCAGGCTAAAGATGGCAAAAAACCGAAACACAGTCCTGTGGTATTCGATGTGTGGGCCGTTCAATTTCAACTACCATTCCTCGGGTCTTCGTCGGATGAGATCAGTGAATTGTCAGTCCTTTGGCGTCGACAAGGAGAAGACGTCCCTATACATACCGACTATGCTCAAGATGCGTTCCTCTTGATAGGCAGCTCTGTCTATCGTGAGATAGGAGCTCTCCCTGCAGTCTCGTCTGAACCTGCCTCCGAAGAAATCGCTCTAATCCCACGGCAAAACGAAGACTTAGACGCCCCCACCGCTGACCCAAAAAAACCACCTCCTTATTCATGGACGCAGACAGCAGACTCCGTAACAGTCGCCTTCCCACTCCCCTCGACAACTTTGAAGTCTAATATCAAAGTCACCTTCTCACCACGAACTTTGACTGTTCATATTCAAGGCACGAACACCACTTCCATACCTTTCCCTCATTATTCCAACAAACAATTGTGGGATGGTATATCTGCGTCCTCGAGTCTCTGGACTTTTGATCGAGAAGCGGATCATTCTTTCGGATTACTTACGCTGTACTTGGATAAACAGCATGAAGGAACAAAGTGGATGCAGGTCTTTGCTTCGGCGGGTACGACACCCGCATCGGAAACTAATACAGAAGACGTGGAGGTTCCGGAAACGCTTGATCCATCGGAGCTCTGGCTCATCCGGGAATCGTTGGAAAAATACACAGCTGCTCTAGCCGAAGGGGGCGATCCGAGTGGTCTGGGCTTAGGAAGTGGTATCCCCAGCTTGGCAAGTGGGGAGCTCGATGATGAGGTCGATTCGTCAGTTGGTAGAACTGCGTTTCTTACCTGGGTCGGCCAGGACGGAGGAGTTCTACAGAACTCCAGCGTCCGCAATTATCCTTTTCAACTACTGTCGACGGTATTACCCGGCATCCATGATTCGCAACCGTCCCTCGTCGTCAAAAATAACCTTGATGGACCCGTCTTCACCTTGAGCGACGGAACAGGAACACCTCCTGCATGGACTCACACATCTACTTTCCATGCTTTGGCGTTCGTATTGGCCTCGAAGCAGGATACCCGATTCACGTATCACGTTTCTTCTAAAGCCGTATTTGCGTTCGAAAACGGCACTCGCTACCGTGGTGGAAATGTCTACATCTATCGCGCTGCTCTTCGAAATGAAAAATGGCCCAAGCAGAATGTATTACAGGTTGGTGATGGATTGGGCGGTTCTCTACTCGGGGTAGGGGCGCTGGTATTATCCGCAGGAAAGACTGTCATCCTGTGTCTGACGGAAGGCCAACTTGTTCTCATTCGGGATATACTTTGAACAAAAAAGGGGAGGGAGAAAAGAAGAGCAGTTTTATGGCGTATGTACTACTTGAAATGTTATGCAATGGTACAGACACAAATTGTATAATACTGTGGCAAGAGGAAAATGATATGCCCCCGGACAGGAGTGAATTGCGAACTACATACAGTGCTACATTGGGCATGGTATGAATGAATACTACGGCACAAGAGAAAACAGACCAGGGTTGAGGAGATTATGAAGACAAAGGGAGAAAAGGGAGATTGGGAGATGCGATTATACATACGCTACTACACTTTCAACGGGCTTTCGCTCGAATCTAGGAGGCCTTCAGCCTTTACGGCTGGACTGAGTTCATCGCCTTGAGGCAGAGACTTCAGTTGCTCGACGGGTGCGTATGCGTTACCATTGGGCAGGGGTGCAGGCGGTGGGGGAGCTTCTCCTTGGAGGTGGGGAGTTGATGAACCTGCTTCTGGACTCAAGTCATAATCCTCATCCTCTGTCCCATCTTGCTCTCGCATATCCTTCTCGAATTCGTCCAGTTTAGCTTTCAAATGTCTGGTAGGATCCGGTGATTCGGGTCGTCCGATTCCCAAGCTATTGCTGAAGAACGACTGGCCAGCATCTGGATCCATATCATCGTCGTCGCCGCTTTCGTCGTCACTGTCGTCATTCCCAAACATGAGCGTCCCAGTATCGCTCAAGATCCCGGAGCCTGGGTTGAAGGAGATCCCCCCTGTCGACCCAAGTACCCTTGCAAGACCACCGAAAGTAGTACCGCCATAACCGCTGCCGCCACTATCACCACCCCCGCTCCCGTCCCTCTCTGCCCGTGCCTTCTCTCGTGCCTCTGTCGCTTCTCTGCGAGCGCGAAAGGACACTAGTCTGCTCTCCGCGTACAATCTTGGCGGTACAGCCGACGTCTCGTATCCGTAGTTATTTTTGACGCGATCAGACACCCATGCATACCACTCTTCCTTCGAGCGGCCATGGAGGAGGGCTACGATCATGATAGTCATGTTGTCGCAGCCAATTCCAGCACCTGATGATGTATCTGGGGCCAGACAGTGATCACACATCATTTCACCAATCTCTTGCAGCTCTTTGCCCTGGGATACTTGGTATCGGACGAAATCGATAGCTTGCTGGGAAGACAAACAATCCCAGATACCTGTTAGATCATGAAGGTTGTGTATTAGTTGAAGCAATCGGAGAAGAAACGGAGATAAGGCAGACCATCGCAAGCAACGAGAAGGAATTCGTCTTCGTCCGTGATTTGATGGCAGGTCACGTCAGGATCTGCGGTGATTACCTGTTTCTCCGGGATTATGCTAAAGTTTTTCTTGAATTCGAAATCACCCAGGGCTCGCGATAGCGCGAGGTTGCCTTATATGCGAGGTAAGCTGGCCGTTACAACTATATTGAAATTTCTTACCGTTGACACGCCCATATTCGATGTATCCTCCAGCAGCAGAGATTCGAGCTCTTTCACCTACAATGACGACCATCAAACAGAGGACAGTGAGAATGGCGTTCCTAGCGCTTACCTTCATTTGAAGGTTTATGGTCGAAACTCAGGGGTTTGGCTTCGCCTTTGACACAAAGAACGGATCGCGAGTCACCGGCGTTTGCCTTTACAATAGGTAAGCTCTTAGACGATCAGAGAGAGAAAAATAAGGTGAACGCACGACATAAATCTTATTATCATTTGTAATCAATGCGGCCACCGCTGTGCACCCGGAAGGGTCTCTGTTGTGTGCAGGGTCTGCCGAGGGGTCAGATGCTACAGCGGAGAGGGAAAGATTGGAAAGGACGTACCTGCAAGAAGGTCTTCATCTGTACCCAAAAATGCTTTCTTCAGAGCCTCCTCCCATCGTTTTGTTTGGTATGCCTCTTCCGAGACCAACCGCTTGTGCACATTCTGCCCAGCAAATTTCGCGACGGTTCCACCTGAGCTGGTTCGAATGAATGTCTCAAGGTGGTCATAGGACTCTACTTACCACCGTGCCCGTCATATACTGCGAAAAACGTGTTTTTCTGCTCTGTACCGTCCTCCAAGTTTAGAACCACCGTGTGTGCGTCCTCCATCGCTGAACATCCAGATTGGAACGAAATGAAAAGGAGTTTGAGGAAGTAGTTGGGCATATAGAGTCTCACAAATTCGCCACCCTTGCATCTCCGATACGGCGAACAAATAGCGTTCATCTCCACCAGATTCCGAGTATTTTTTCGTTGCTGCGATAAGTATATTGAGCCAAAATGTCGAGCGTGACAAGCATACACCTTGACAGACCTGGGGATGAGAGAGTTTGACCCTATTGGAAAGCCAAATGAGAAAGGCCACCGAAAATGAGAGTAGAGGTTGACGTACCATGGCTTGGACCTGGTGAATGGAAAAAAGGCCTTAAAAGGTCAGAAAAAAAGGAGCGATTAACGTCTCGATCTTGTGCTCAAAAGGAGGGATTGAGTGGGATGTAAAGGTCGTTAAAAGATGTGATTAGAGAGAAGCAGTAGGTGGTCGTGTGGAGAAGGTGTGCAAGCCGTTTTAGCACTGCTTGCGTCAAACTCTATTATTCCCTGCTGTGACTCGATCGACGACAGCCTCGATGTCCTGTCTTATTGTCCACCAAGAATACAAGGACCAAGAATACAAGAAATGCCACTATACACCCCTCGTTATCTCTACTAGAGATATCCCAAGATCTATGGGGACATCTTCCGAAACCATCAAATTCGGCTTATCACACCCATCGAACTGCGCAAAGAGCACGTTGACTGCAGGCGCTAGTGCTATATGTAGCGCTCTACAACGTTCTACAAGCGCCTGAGCTTCAACCTCGAAGCTCGAAGATTCGCTGAATTGGCAATGCATGGTGCGATGCATTCCCTCGATCTTGGACAGCCTCGACACGACGATCTTCGTGCTGTGTTTCCGCCGGTTCTCGTCGATTTCCAAATTCCTGGGGCACGAGACAATGGATACATATGCCCTATGTGCCACGAAAGTCCCACACATCCCAGGCAGATCACGTACGTACACTGGCATTGGCAAAGTCAAGCAAAAATGTCCAAGTGCTCGTGGTCTAAAAATAACTCTAAAAATGCCGATTCGGATTACAATCCATCGCAATGTTTATGTGTCTAGATATCTCCTACAGACTACAGTGGCGAGCAGGAAGGGATATATGTTGATGAGGGCTGTGATATGCGCAATAAATCCGATCCCTCTTGGACCATGACTGAACGTTAAACCCTGTTTCCAAGGGCAGTATATATTGGGTTATCGGCATCGGCGTCAAGATAAACGAGATAAGATGGGAGAAAGCGTCTACACTCATCTTTGTTGAATCTAGGTGAGTGTCGGGCACTGATACTCTTACAGGGCTTTCGACGACCGCATCACCCAATGAAGATTCTTCGAAGCCCTGACTTCGACGCTTCATTACGGCCATGCTGACTTGAGAAATGAGACCCAAAGATACAGCCTTCGAGTGCAATCGTTCAAGAGATCAGACAGATGAAGGACACGGAAAGACGTAACGCTCCGAAGATGTCCAAATTGTCGTTCATCATGACGGTACTCTGTAGATTGGGATAGTAGCAAGGAAACAAATGTCACAGGGTTTCATAGTGGCATTACCTGCAGCCGGGAACATCGATCCCGTCAGACATTTGACCGATATGAAACCCATCGATTTGACGGTTGATAAACTCTGTAAGGTGAGTGAGACTCTCCAGGCCCTCCGACATTGATTCGAGGCAATTAAACGATCCACAAGGGACATGTAAAGTAACGCATCGTTCAGTAGGTCCGCATGAAGTGCAGGTGGCCTCCATCTGCATTGTGCTGGGTCGAGTCTCATCACTGCGTCGTCCACTATGTTTCTAAGAGAATGTTCTCCTTTTGGCCGCTATCCAGGAAACCGACAAATCAGCTGGTCCGAAAAGGCAGGAGAGGAAGAACCCACAGAAAGGTTGCTCAGGCTCAGAAAAAAAAGAGTTGAACGGCCAGTAGACTGGCGGGAGAGTCACCAGATTTATGACGGGCCGCCTGTTACAATTCGTACCGAAGTAAACCCGGGCAGTATTTAAGCCAAAGCCTGAGAATGCAGAAGAACAAGTCACTCCATTGACGGCGACTTGGTCGTGGACTTCTCTTCCAATAGACACCGGCGGTATACGTAGACGTAGGAACGAGCAGGAAGGAACGAATTTGCACCTGTGTTTTCCTGCTGCGATGAATTGAAAAGCGGCGACCATTGACGTATCGATTTGCACCAAGATATGCGATCAAACTAAGACATCCTAGGGAGGGAAGAACAGTCGCTGCGAGGTAAGCTCCAATTTCACCATCCTATGGGAAAGGTTCACATCCACACGCCCATGGCTATCGATGCTCCTCGGAGTAGAGCTTGTCTTATCGATTGAGCAAATCGGCCCCAAAGCGAAGGACGGAACCCGATAAGCAGGCGGTTTTTGAGTCCATGGGGAGCCGGACTACTAGTAGAGAGTATTGCATTCCTTTTCTCGTCGAAGTATAACGATGAAACCAGTGCGGGCGGAGCGCAAGAAACGTCAGGATCCACTGACATGCGAGGTGAGCGTCTGCGATGTCCAGAATGGGGACTGCACATACATACGTTCAGGACGATCAGCAGGAGGCTGCAGAGGTAAGCTGGAAGAATTGATCAACCAGTTTACGTTAACGTTGTTCGCATTTAAGTGGCACACGACCAGAAAATCGATCTAAATCAATACGTTGAGCAAGTAGAGCGCTCACTTGTCTTCGCCGGACCTGAGTAGACCATTGATTACACTGACACCATTGACGTGAGGGGTACAGGTGAATGAATCTTGACCAATAAAGACGTGATTATTCACAATCCTGGACCAAAGCCTGCTTTTGCGCAGACTCACGGCGGACGGTGTTGATAACCTGAGAACTTCTGGGTGAAATCCGGCTCCATTCGAACCGCGTTATGTATGTCCGAACACACGTTACGTTGTAGCAGAAAGTTCTGTTCAGGGACCTAGAGAGCGAATATCATCGTGATGGCAAGACAGAACATTTTCGAGAGTGGCCGCGGACTCGAATTATAGTGGGCGGAGGTTGAAGCAATTCGTACCCAGCGATCTGAAAGAAATTATAGGCGAGACTCGCGCGACCTGAAGCGAAATTGAGGCGTCGACGTCGACTCTACCCCATATCTATCCCACAGCGCCAGCTTGCTCTCATCAAACTATAATCAGGTCTTCTGAATTCACGAATTGATACCGCTGTATGTCTTTTATACTTCGAATTCGAAGATGAACCGTGCCGACACCTTCTATCTATCCCTAGCTTTGCTCTCAGAACTATAAGTACCCCAGGAATATGGCACGCGATTTCAGTACGAGCATCCCCTTTAACATGTCAGCCAAAGCTATAGACTACGATTTCCCTCCTAGTGCTGACAGTGCTGAGGTATGACTTAAATTTCGTCTCTATCGTCTCCTTTCTTATCTGACTTCCTCTCCCAGAAACTTGCTTGCGTGATTGAGTCCTACACGAACCAGCGACGAAGACGTACCCTATCTCTACTATCTGTCTCCTCTTCCCGCTCAAACAAGTCCTCGTTTGAACCGGGAAAGGCTACACCTGCCGTCGTCGTTACTATTCGCCAAGGACACGACGCGCTTGGCTCCTTTACACCTACGAATTCGGCCACAGCCTCCCTGCGATCGATCGCAGGATTAACCTCTAGCCCTTTCATCTATGACCACCGTCGACGTCCACGCGTCCAATCTGTCTGGAACACAGATAGCCTAGACTATTATGATGACCCCCATACAACCCCACCCGACTCACCGTTATCTTCCCATTCGTCTACGCAGTCCATTCCTTCTATCAGTCGTACTTCCTCGTCTTTCTTCACGACGTCGTCGGGCCATTCGTCCCCGGCATCATCCTCCTCGTCCGTCTCAGCACCTAAGAGCCGTCACGAGGATGAGACAGCGTGCGTCCAAGAACTCCACCCAATACTCGCCCAACTCGAAAGGAAATCAAAGCTATGTCGGAAAGCTTGCTGCTCATCGTGCAGAAAGTCTGGTACTGACTTCCCGAGATGCGGCAAGTGTGGAGAGATGTGGTGCTCTAGGGAGTGCCGGCTGCTCGCGAATGGTAACAAAAAACACGTCTGTTCGAGTTTCGGAAACCGTCCAGCCTTCTAAAATTCCGCTATGATATTCTTGCCATCGGGACTCTTCCTTTGCTGATATACTTTTGATTTCTTGCATACTCATATATACCTGTATCTGTACCCTACCCGCTCTTTGATTTTGCTTTCCGGTCTTTTCGAAACTAACATAGAACGGAATCCCGCCTGCACCATGATGCTCATATGTATTTTATATCTACAACCACCTATAGCTAGACATCCTGCTACGTGAATACAATCTTTTTCCCTTGACTCGGAACGATGCCCGCACTTTCCTTTTCCTTGAGCTTTCTCTTTGCTTCCCAGGAAGGGTGCAACGGCTTTTCCTCCGGCTGTGCCGTTGGTCGCGCGCCCCACCGTGGTGGAGGAGCAGAAGGTACGTTCCGCGAAGTGTTGACGTTGTTAGTAGGTTCGGGTCGTTTGGACCACCCTGAATCCTTCCCTTGGTGGTATTGTGGCTTGTCCTTACCAGCACTTGGAACGGAGGCCGACGAGGATTTCTTAATTGTTTCCGCAGCTTTCGCCTCTTCCTTGACATGATTCGCGTTCCGGCCAAACTTCTTCTCCCAAATCCTATACGGTAGAATTAGTTGAGTAAGAGAATGCGGTCCGGGAGATATCAGGAGTGCAACTTACGCTCTTCGTGCCCTTTGGCCTCGTCTGTTTTTCTTCTGATCTCCGTCTGCGATCTTGGCTTCACTATCGCTCCAGTCTGAATCCTCGGATCCGCCTCGGACAAATCCAACTGCCAGACTGGGAAGGAAAGTCGATTGTGCTGTTGCAGCTTTCGGTTTCGCCGAGGGAGCAGCCACTTTCTTCGTCGGTGCTTTAACCTTGACCTGCAATTCATCGTCTGAAGAATCTCCTGTGGAACTACTACCATCTGAAACCAGGGGACGTGTTCTGCCAGCTGGTAGGTCGTCTTCTTCTTCTTCGCTGTCCTCAGCTACGGTACCGGATTCCCATCCCCCAGCATCACTTTGTTCTCCCTCTCCCTCTCCCTCATCCTCTGAAACACTCCCAGATGCTTCTGGTAAGATAGGCCTCTCTCTGCTTTTTGCCGTTTCAACACTCCCCACCTTTTTCACCTTTTTAGGTCTTTCAATATGTTCTTCCTCCTCTTCGTTTCCTTCCGTTGCTTCAGGTTTAGGGAGTAGAGCCGCTTTCAAATCCTGTACGGCGTTTGCGACCTCGACAGCAAGTAATTTCGAACTCAAAAGTCGGCTCTGCACCTTCGCTGCAGGGGTTCCGGAAGTTGCAGGTGCGAGGAGATTTGTTGCTAACTCTTTCAATATGGCGGCCTGGATATGTTCGTTCTCGGAGAGTAGTCGGTCCTTGTTGAGTTTGGTCTTCAACGCAGTGTTGGCTATTGGCTCATGGTCTGTACGCTGTTGATTGAGGCATTTAAATCTTAAGTAGAGGTCCGGATGATGATTTCATGACAGCCTACTTTCAATGCTTCCAATTGCTCCTCTGAATCGTTAATGCTTCCTGTAGCATCACCTTTGAGCCTGCATTGAATTGTGAGATTGAGAGAGAGATCAGGTAGCAAAAGGAAACAGTACCGTAGTCCTTTGAGTTTCTTGACCAGTTTCTGTGTTTCGAACGCCTTGGCTTTCTTTGCAGCTTTTCTGACTTCTTTCAAGTCGTGATGCTTCAATGAAACAAGGTTCGCTGCTTCAGCGTCGGTATACCACTCTTACGAGAGTTTCATACCAGTTTCCCTGCGATTTTGACACCGAGATCTTTCTGGGGGTGGGTCTGAGTGATGCTTCGAAGTATGAGGATGTGTACATACCTCTGGTGCTTCGAATCTTTTCCGTTTTACGCCATGAGTCAAGTTTTCTTCTGCCATCTTGTAAGACTTGATTTCCGGGGTTCTATAGGCAAGGAAGTTAATGACCAGAGACTGTGGCGAATTGTATGTAGGTTCAGTAGATGAAGTGACTTCTCGAAAGGGAAAACTGAAGTCTGCGCCCGATCAACTGCCCGATCAACTTGAATTCTATCCACTCAGTTCTTTCTATCGAACCTAGTCCTACTGCCATCTTCCCAGCTACAGTTTACCGCACTTATACCCTGGAATGCTTGCAGAAGATGAGTTTGCAGAAGGGAAACTCTTGGCGACGTTCGAGAAACACGGGGAGTTCTTGAACACGCAATTATCGTTTCTATCGCTGGACCTTGAAGCCGAACCGGATCCTGGAGAAGAGAGAGATGAAGTCGCTCTACTTAGAAGATTATCAGACATTGTGAGTATCAAGCTATCTTCTCCAGAGCAGATCGTTAACGCGTCGTCTGTAGCTTGATGAGTATCAGGAGCAATCGTATCTGCTTGATCCTTTTCTAGAGAAGCTCGTAGCTCCTGTGGTCGAATGTCTCAAAAAACACGCGAAATCTGTTGTTGCTGGTCGACCGAGCTCTCCAAGCAGAGTGGGACGCGTTACACATTTGTTGTACAGTTACATCAAGTGTCGTGGATATAAAACCATCAGTCAGTGCTCGAGCACCATGGTCCGAATTTGAGCGTGCAATGAATGATCAATAGTCAGGTTCTTTCCCCATGAGATTGCTGATCTATCTATCGCATTGGACTACATGCTCTTGCCGGAAGGTCCTGCCAAGAAAATCTCCCAATGGCCTCTGCGATATGTCGTTCTTCTCTGGCTTTCTCTGATATGCATGATACCCTTTGATTTGGCGCAATTTGACGAAGGAGATAGTGTTGGAAAAACTGCAGCCTCTATAGAGTCGTTAGCAAAACAACTTCTAGGTAAAGCCGGTATAGAACGCGAAGGTGCTGCTATTCTGTTATCCCGCCTATATATGAGGTACGAGATAATGCATTTGTGCTTCAAACTCCATCTAAAGCTCTCGTAGAAAGGACACCAGGTCTCTCTTCCATACGTTTCTAGGATGGTCAAAGACCGTGCTTCAAGGACCAGCTGATGTCTTTGGGGTATGTTTTTCGTCCGCTATTCTACAAGTTTTTACATACCAACACGTTCATTAGGCGATTGGAATATTGCAAGTCCTTTGCGAGGTCGTCAAATCTGGCCCTGTAGAGCAGATCCAGGCTCTAGCCCAAGAGCTCTTCGAAATTGGCAACGTAGTGGATCACAGTAGCAGCCTGATGAGCAACACAGTCGTTCGAAAATCTAAAACTAAACTTATAGCCCGAATTGCACTACGTCTACTATCAGCGAAGTCTACGACTGGTCGTCGTAAAGGCAAGACCTCCTGATTTGACATCTGGAATTCAATTGACTTTCGAACACAGCTAGGGTGTTGACTGGAATAGACACTCTCAGCGGGACTGAAGTGGAGCCTCAAGCTGATGTTGAAGTTCCAGAGACTGTAGAGGTTGTTCTAGAGCAACTATTTCAAGGTCTTCAGGATAAGGTCCGCTGCTTCCTTAGAACATCCTGCATTGGTCTTGATGTGAGGCCCACGATACAGGACACCATCGTTCGCTGGTCAGCCGCCAAAGGTGTTGCCCGGATATCAGAGCGCCTCCCACCAGACTTCACCGATCAGGTCCTAGACACAATCATGGGACTTTTTGCCATACATTCTATTGCAGCTGCCAGCTTATACGATCTCCCTGCTATTGCTGAGAGTACGTGGCATGGTGCATGCCTAGCATGTGCTGAAATGGCCCGTCGAGGCCTGGTGGCTTCTGAAAAGCTTCCCGAACTTATTGAATGGCTGTCTAAAGTAAGTGCATCGTTTTATCCACGCCTTTACGGCTGAAAGAACGTTTCGATAGGCCCTTTATTTCGACTTACGCAAAGGCGCGCATTCTATCGGTTCAAACGTGCGCGATTCTGCAGCGTATGTATTATGGGCCCTCGCCAGGGCTCAGGATGTCGCAGATTTGGTCCCACACGCCAACAATCTCGCTCGTCGGCTAGTTACTGTCTCTTTATATGACCGCGAAATACATATTCGTCGAGCGGCAAGTGCTGCGTTTCAAGAACATGTTGGCCGGATGGTATGTCTACTATGCTTTTGTCCGGACCGGGAAAGTGTTTTTCATCCTTCTTCTCAAGAGCCTCTTTCCTCATGGTATCGACGTGCTGGGAAAGACCGATTTTTACGCGGTCAGCATACGAAGAAACGCGTTTCTAGTTGCTGCACCACGGGTCGCAGAGTAAGGACAACCCTTAGTTAAGTGAACATGAGCTTACACCATTTCCTTGTTCTAGACATGAGGAATACCGCCCCTTCTTATTCGATCATCTCTTGAACGTGACCTTGAGGCACTGGGATCCCTCCATGAGGCATCTGGGATCTCAGTCCCTTAGACTACTTTGCCTTTCTGATGTTTCGACGCTAGGCCCCAAAGCAACCCTTAGAGCCGTACGTGCCACTAAACATCCTTCCCTGTTGACTGACTGTCTTATATCTACCATATGCAAAGGCCGAGCTGTTGCATTCGGCTGATACGACCGATACACATGGAGGTCTGTTAGCACTGACAGAGATTGCTCTTGCTTATCGTGAAGCAAATCAAGCAGAATTATTGGAGGGAAGGCTCTGCGACGTATGTTTTCCCTCTTCGGCTCCGAATAACATCCACTCAAGACATAAGCAACCATCAGATTTTCGGACACATGTCCAAGATCGCTCCCGAGGCACTGAGTGGTACCCGTAATGAACTAATAATCGGCGCCACTTGTCGACTGATCGCAAATACCATCACTTTGACCGAAATTGGCCTCGAGGGACGTTCTTCTTTTCCAAATTGGCAAAAAGTGATTGATCAGGGGGTAAAGCACCGAAGTACCGCCGTTCAAGAATCAGCAGCAGCAGCTCTTGCTTCAGTCAGTAGGCTAGTGGATTGCAGTCCAACTGTTACAAGATAAGTCAGCCGGTATCAATTGCTTCCAGATGGGACACTTACCATCACATCCCATTAGCACGCTGATTCGAGAGCTGAAAACCGGATCTCCTCATGTCCAGCAAAGCCTTGGACGAGTACTTGGAGCCATTGACTATGATGTTCATCCGGCCAGCTTGCCAGAAGCTACACAATGTCTTCTGGAATGCGTGAATACCCACGTAAGAAAGCAATATTTGCAGCATGGATCATATCTCATTTTAGGTCTAGGTCTCCCCAATGAAACTTAATATCGAGGCGCGCCGTAATTGCTACTTGGCCATGCCCCAAATTTTATCAACAGTTATTGCGCACCTTTCACTCCGTACGCCTTCTTCTTTTTTTTTCATGTTCAACTGTCCGCATACAAATCTACATCGTTGCCAGGTTTGCTACCCGATGTTGTCGTTAGCTTTTTCAATGCGCTTCAAGGCGGTTTGGAAGACTATTCGATGGATGAACGTGGTGACGTGGGCTCCTGGATCAGGATGGCCTGCATTCAAGGTCTCACATCATTTTCTGAGATTCTCATATCGAATGCGTCTCGTATACCTGCTTTCGAGGAATACTTGCCGGAATCGAGATATCAAAGTGCCATCGGTGGAATCCTCAGGCAAGGCGTGGAACGCCTGGATAATGTTCGACAGGAAGCTGGAGAATGTTTCATGCGCCTTCTCCGGCTGACCCCTCCGTCCGTCGCGAATGCTGAAAAATGGAATATCGAAGGGCAGTCTTTGATGAAACAACTATTTCTCAGGTGAGGCATACCATCTGAAGATCAATTACATTCTTCTGACGGTGATTTCTCAGCGACTCCGAGACAGTCGCATGGAATGACGGCAGCCGGTTATTTCCCAGAGCCGTTCGACTATTGGAAGTGGATCGATACCGAAAGTCGATCCTCACTGGTCTCGTCCTTAGTTTAGGTAGCAAAACAGACAGCACCGTAAGTCGTTGGCCCCTCGTTTCTGTCTCCATACTGATCCCGCTTTACGTGGTAGCAACGCCACGTCGCGTCGAGTTTAGTGTCCTATGTCGACTCCCTACCTGTCGATAACTCAGGGGACACCGGGTATAGTCTACTGGCTTTCGTTGGAGACCTTATCGACCACGCACAATCCCATCTGACATCGAACGCAGTTGTCGTCCCGGTTCTACAGACTTTCAATGTCCTTCTAGAAGCCGATACTCTTGAGCGACTCTTGTCAATATCAGATGGCTTAGAGAGGTTCGTATATCTAAGCGGTTTGGTCGATGCACCTGTTGAATTATTTTTTTCCAGCCTTCGTACTCTGATTTCCATAGTATCAAGAAATGTCCACCGATTGAAGAGCGTGTTGAGAATCCAGGAATCCATGAAAATGTAAAACCTCTGAATCTTTCTCGCCTGTACGACGCTGATTTTTCTCCGTAGTCTGGTCAACCTTCTTCCTTTCAATGAACTTTTCCCAAGTTGTGTCTCAACGCTGCCGAATTTCCTTGGCCATCAGTTCCCTAAAGTAAGTATATGTCTCAAAATCATATCCACTTCGTAGCTTACCTTCTGTATCAGATCCGTGCAGATACAGCCGAGTATATGTATCTTGTTCTACAAAGCAAGGATCTCGGACGCGATACTGATGAACTTGAAACCGTTCTGCTCGAAACAGAATGGTATGAGCCTGATTCCAACAATTTCCGTATTGAGTGGTGTTGAACTCTAGCTCCCACAGGTCATCAACTGATGCCGACGTTACGAAGGAGGCTCATCTTGTCGCTGACATGCTTTTACGAGAGGGTTAGAATAATTTCAAACATGTATATTTGGGGTCCGCTGGACTCAGGGACTGTCCGTGAGAACTTATTGAAGGACCGCATCATGCGAGGAACGCTAAAGCAGTGTCACTCCTCCGTCGCCGCGTACTTTCAAAGCCTCTTCTGCATACCCTTGAATCTCGTGGACGATATCTGGTTATTCTAGCTCACGATTATGTCTGACCCACGTATGAGCGATAAAGAGATGGCGGCAATCAATGCCGCTGCAGTAACGAAGCAGTATCGCGTAGAACCACATCTTGGTGAGGAAATACATTGACATCACTGGACTATACTCACCTCTTCCTAGATTATCGCACTGTGTCGGCCATCAATGGGTATGTCATCTCTAGCGTGATCTAATCTGCGCGAAATACTGACTGAATTTCACCTAGCCCCCTTGTAGTTCTCGATAATGTCAAGGTGAACACAATCGGCCCCGCGTTTACTGATTGTCTGCTCATCCTTGTTCATGAAGTTCCCATCATACAACGAAATTGTGCAACTCACACTTCCCGACGGCTCTAAACGTGGTGGTCAAGTGCTCGAAGTTCAAGGGAAGAAGGCAATCGTGCAGGTTTTCGAAGGAACGTCTGGTGTGGATGTCAAAGCAACCCATGTCGAGTTCACGGGGAGCAGCATGAAATTGCCCGTGGCAGAGGACATGTTGGGTCGTATCTTCAACGGTTCTGGTAACCCGATCGATAACGGTCCAAAAGTCTTCGCGGAGGATTATCTGGATATCAATGGTGAGTCTTCATGTGTGAATATGTACAGCATAGCTGTCGTAATAATACCCGATTGCAGGCTCCCCAATTAATCCTTATTCGCGTATCTATCCGGAGGAAATGATTCAAACCGGTATCTCGACAATCGACACGATGAACTCAATCGCCCGTGGTCAGAAAATCCCTATATTCTCGGCAGCAGGTTTGCCGCATAACGAGGTTGGTGCTGAAATATAGATTCTTATCCCCTTTTATGCTAAACGATATGTCTAGATTGCTGCCCAAATTGTCCGACAAGCAGGCTTAGTAAAGAGACCAACAAAGGACGTACACGATGGCCACGAAGAGAATTTCTCGGTCGTATTCGCCGCCATGGGTGTCAACATGGAGACCGCACGATTCTTCAAGGAGGATTTCGAGTCCAATGGCAGTCTCGATCGAGTGACGCTTTTCTTGAACTTGGCCAATGATCCAACCATTGAGCGTATTATCACCCCCCGTCTGGCTCTCACAACCGCCGAATATTATGCTTATCAACTTGAGAAACACGTTCTGGTTATCTTGACTGACATGTCTTCTTATGCTGATGCATTGCGTGAAGTAAACTCAATTCTTCCATTCGCATTATCTACATTACTGATACATCTTTAGGTTTCAGCGGCACGTGAGGAAGTCCCTGGTCGTCGTGGGTATCCCGGTTACATGTACACCGATCTGTCCACGATCTACGAACGTGCTGGACGAGTACAAGGACGAAATGGCTCCATCACCCAGATCCCCATTCTGACTATGCCAAACGACGGTGAGCTTATGTGGCCACACACATACACACACCAGAATTCTCACGAGACTTTGTTATGGGTGTTGGACAGATATCACCCATCCTATCCCCGATTTGACAGGATATATTACTGAAGGCCAGATCTTTGTTGACCGTCAGTTGCACAACAGACAGATCTATCCTCCTATCAATGTCCTCCCGTCTTTGTCTCGTCTCATGAAGAGTGCAATCGGTGAGAAATTGACGAGGAAAGATCACGGAGATGTTTCGAATCAACTGGTAGGTCCTGCATCGCTTCATTGTTGAGACTGTCTTTTCAATCGCTATATTCGTCGGACAGTACGCCAAGTATGCTATCGGACGTGACGCTGCAGCGATGAAAGCTGTTGTCGGAGAGGAAGCTCTATCGTCAGAAGATAAACTAGCTCTAGAATTCCTTGACAAGTTCGAACGCCAATTCGTTGGGCAAGGTCAGTTATATTTTCTGCGAGCTTTGATCGTTACCTCATTCCCTCTGACCCTCGATTGTAGGAGCGTACGAATCAAGAACCGTGTTCGAGTCCCTTGATTTGGCGTGGTCTCTACTCCGTATTTTCCCCAAGGAGCAGCTCAATCGGATCAATCCCAAGATTATCGCAGAGTTCTACGGCCGAAAACCGACCAAGAAGCCCACATCGTCGGGCGCGGAAACAGATGCACAGGAGGATTCCAAACCTGATGAAAAATTGATCGATGCCTAGAGAAATTCTTGGAGACTCGAGTCGAGGACTTTTTTGGATCTCCTGTATACGTATAGTCGACTCTGTCCGTAGAAAATAATCGGACCTTGGCCCATGGCGTTATAGTGTGCATAATAAATTCTACCGGCACTTCAGTCTATCAATACATCATGATCAACGTGTTATCAGAAAGAAGGACAGACATCCTGTCCAGCCAGAGTAGAAGTAGACTGTCTCTACTTCTGCGCCACTTTGTTTGAACGCCACGATCGCGAAACGAGTCACGCTCGCAATATCATCGATTGCATATCTAAGAAAACCACAATACATTTGTTGACGGTTGAGATTGTGCGGCGTATACAGGGTGGAGTGCGATACGATAACTAGGCTAGGGACAGAGAAACTCGTGGCCACATCGTCGACCTCCCGTCAAACACGTGTGGCGCCGTGGATTTTCAGTGCACCAAATTTGTGGGATTCGGTGTAAAGCCACCGAGGACGTACGATTTACATGTCAAGAGCACCTGTGAATAGCTTACCATCACGTTGAACGGGAAGGAGAGACCCTCGAGGTCTACGTTCCTCTTCTCTTCGTATCTTGCAGGTCAACTTATCTATGATGAATGGGACAATTATAGCACCGCAAGAAGTCCGGGATTGCGAGATGTTTGACGTCGTCGAGTACGTGTCGTCGAAGTACGACCCTGTTTATATTCAAAATCAGAGATGATACTCCACAGATGGATGTGGGGAAAGTAGACTCCAGAAAGCTGATTGTGTTACCAGATGATAACGCCACGGCCACTAGTTGCGGAGACATACAAGCACATACAAGCCGAACGAGACGAAAGTTTGCGACTTGACGATAGTAAGTATAGGCAGACTATCATGAGGCAGATGCACATACTATGCAGTCGGTGTTCTTCCCGTAGTCCGCGGAAGCAACATAAGTTCGCTGGACATGCAGTTCCATTGAAAATGCGACAGAAGTTGCGTGGTGTCAAATTTTTTCCCAAGCCCGCTGTGCGGTGGGATACGGTGAGTGTTCATTTGCCCCACATGGGACATCCATCCCCATAGATCATCGAATGTACTTTTGACGCGTTGACGCGTTGACCACGGTGAATCTCGAGTCCGTGTCAGCTACGTCAACGAGCGAAAGGATATCACTCATGTCTTTCACAGATAGACGTCGTTGACAAGTAGTGAAAGTTGTAAAAGAGGGTTCTTCTGCAGCGTGGCCAAGATGTGCGTAATAACGACGATTTAAGCATTCCAAAGTCGACATGAGTATGTATCTGGTGATAATCCCCGTGGCAGGAATACTTAAGGTACGCGTGGGTAGATTCTCGAGTGACAGAACCTGTAGGAGACCGTTAATTAATCCGTAAGCCTCGCAGTATATGTGGATAGCCGTACTCAGCGTTTTCCGGTAGAAACAAGAGTGGCCTGGCCAATCCGAGTCAATCCGGGAGAAACGACCTGAGAAAAATTTGATGAAAGGTCAGATGGCCCGTGGCGGCGAAAGAAAGTTGGCGATTCATTAAAGCAAGGATAATGGGGACAATGTATCCGTATTCCTTGGATGCAATCCGGAACCGCCACGATCATTTCCGTTGACCTTCTAGGAGCAAAGCCGCATGCACGAGAGTAAGGAGATTGGGCGCATTTGAGGTCATTGGCCAGTATCCTGGTATACTCGGACAACAAGCTTGTCTACTTACTAGTACCATCAGGTGGACGTCCAAGATAATCCGGGCCAGATAAAAGGAGTATGCATATCGATAGAAACGCAGACAAGATAGGAAGCAATGATGAGATGCCACTCTCTGGTGCGTGTTGCCCCTGGCTGTCTGATAAGGATAGACGGGAAATGAACGGATAAAATAGAGAGATAGTTTTGCGTGCCACCAATTCGAAATGGCAGGACATTCGAAATGCGGTTCACGGGAGAAAAGCACGTACGTTAGTCCCGCGATCGTTCAAATTAGCGCTCCTCCTAGCTTCGAGGCCTACAACATGCCCTTGCAGCAGTACATGTGTTTCCCGCTAACCCCCCTACTTATATTCCCTCCTTTTTACTCTCTTTTCCTCCCCCCATCTCATGGATAGCCATACCCCACTAAATCGAAAGCGAAAACTTGACCCGGAAGCACCCCAGGTCCCCTCCAATGACCCCGCATCTGCCACAGATCCCTGTCCAACAACTACAGACTCTCCATGGCCACCAGCTAAACGTCCACGAGTGGACCTAGTGTCGCCAACAATAAAGTTTACCCATGTCATGGACTGTAACGGCTTCGAAGAGCTACATTATCTTCTTCATGCTCACTCGCGACCCCTAGTAGCCACGGGTGCTCATAATTCTATCCGCATACCACCCTGTGACAGCCCCATAAGCAGGCGTACTCTCCAGGAGTTGGATCTGGATGCCATGTTCCGCAATGCTCAACTTCGTGCGTAGTTTCTCCATGCACCTGTCTCATCACTCACAATACACCGTCCGCCACAGGTCATGATCTACTCTATGATCTTGGCCTCCAATTTCGACCTACATCCAATCCTCGCAAACGAGAAATGGCCGATAACTACTGGAAAGCTGTCGTTCGGGAGCTGGAGACAGGTTGCACGTGTATCTCCTTTGACTGGCTCGGAAATCCTCGCGAAACTGTCTGTGCCTGTACCGAAATTCCTCTCCAGAAGGAATTCCCCATCCCCATATTCTCCACTGAACTGCGCATCGTGACCATACGAATGCCATCCCGCCTTCGGCATCTACTCGTGGAATTCCTAGAAGTGCTTCTCGCTGTCATCCAGCCTATAGCGAGCGTGCCGGGTGTTCACGTGAAGCCCGAGACCTTGAAATCCCAGACACAGCAGTATTCCGACCAGGTTGCCTACATGCGATCTGTCTTCGATCCAGAACTTATAGAGCAAGAGCTCAGGCGTGACTTGTTCGATCCTTCAGGTCTGTTCCGGTCTATCGGTCTCACGCTGAAAAAGCATTGTGCCCCAATGAGGGACCATGCTGTCGAGGCTATGATGGAGGCAGCACAGGCAAGTTCTCCGAAGAACGGTGGAAAGAAAACTGATGCCATAAACACGATTCGTCTATGCCTGGAAATCCTTGAACTCATGAAACTAGTGAGTCCGTCTCTTCTTTGGAATGTTCTCTTACCAGTAGCTCATCATCTCCAGGACATTGCGAACCACCAACTGCAGACTTTACGTCCGACTCTCATCGCTACCTCGGCGGAATATGAACGAAAAGCCTTTCAAGGACGCCTCGATTCTGCCGCTCCAATTGCGCGTGTCTGGCTGCGTTCTGCTCATGAAGGCATGCTCGCCTGGAAGCAACCCCTGTCCCATCCTGCGTATCCCCTTAAATCCATCGACTATCCAACGCTATCCAAAACTCAGCAAACATACTTGGCTGTCCTCAAGGGACTCACAGATCTAATCTTCAACCCACCATCACTAATACCTTCACCACATCACACCGTTCGCCCATCACCGAATCCAATACCCACTATCAAACCACTCTCCGGATACCCCGAGACTACTTATCTCGATAATAAGCGCTTGACACATCTCAATACGGACTCGGCGAATGCCGTGGCTTTGTCTATGTTTCTGCTTCTCTATCGGCAGCTTGTGCATTCGGAATGTGGCGAGCAGCACACCCCAAAAATCGATGACTCTGACCTACTGAAATTAAAGAAGGAAATCCAGGACCTCGCGGCGCCGTACCCTCTCGGGTACTGCTTTACTCGGAGATGTCGAGCCGGAGAAGTAGGAAGCTCTACTCTGCCAGGGAATTGCAATAGGAATGAAGAGGACGAGAAATGGGATAGGGTCGAACAGGATATCGTCTTGCAGGTCACCATGCGTGCCAAGGAAGCGCGAAGTGGAAGTGGAAGTGGAAGTGGGGCCCACAGTACCACACCTTCTCGTTCACGTTCTGATTCTGGGAATGAGACTTCACCTTCCCCTCCTTCATCCCCTGTTGAACATGCGCCAGACGAGCGGATACTGGGAGTCGCAGAGCAGTGGGCGCAGTCGAACATGCGGTGTGGCTCTCCGCTGAGTGTTTTGGTCAAAGACCGTCTGCGCGATGCTGTTTTCAAGACTCTGGTCACGCTTGCTTATCCTGGTCCCGACTCTTTATCTGGAGGGCTTGCGACGATCGATATCATGAAGAGTTTTGAGCATACTCGCCGTGTTGATATTCCGCTTGGATTAGATTTCGGAATGGAGCCTATTTCTGAAGAAATTCGATCTCTTGCGGAGAGGCTTGCGAGACTTTCGACTATCCACCTGTCGACATATGTGCCTCTTTACCTGCAGCCTGGCTTCCTCGCATAGAACCCTCCCACCAATTCAGTACGCTGTTCCAAGTCTCATCCAATACCAATCCAATACAACCTCAGCTGTATCCTAGTACCTTCAACTTTTTTGCTACGACCTTTCACATCATGCTTCGGTATACAATAGATCACTAGCAAATAATACCATGGATTTCGTAGTCCTACTTTACTTACGGAGATAAAGAAACAAAATGCAAAGAACATTCGAACTCTCGTGCAAAGAAATTGTTCCAAGATAGGAATATCAAGTCAAAGGGTATGAGAACATGAAAGGGCCTTCGCATCGAAAGTATTCATCGAAGACATCATACAATTAATGTTTTATTGAACCAATCGATCGTTTGGTCCATTGTCTTCTCATATGCCTCCTGCACTGCAGGTATTGACGGATCAGGCCGGGCAGCATAACCGTGCGCAGTTCCTTTTGAGTGAAGCCTTGTGTCAGTATGACTTGTCCAATCAATCAGGGGTGGACCCTAAGTGCATGGACATACCAGGGTAGACCTTGAATTCGTAGTCGACGTAATTTTCTTTGCCTTTACGGTTAATGAACTCTGCTTCGGCTTCAAGGCGAAGTTTTTCGGGCATCGCGGAGTCCTCTGTACGTTAATATTCGTATGAGCTCATCGCAGTCACGGAAGAGAAATGACATACCTTCAGCACATGCCCAGGAGCAAGGTATCTAATCAAAATCATGGTTAATACGTGAGAGATTCCACGATACGAAAGATATCTCACTTTGATGGCTTTTAGTTGTTCAGGCTTAGGCGGGGACGGATGGCAGATGACGGCACCCTTCAAAAGGTCTGTCCCTGCCAGTCTGATAGCAACACCCCCTCCAAAACAATATCTACAGAGTGTTTTGAGTTAAGCTATAGAGGTTTGTATACGTATAAAAATATCACATACCCAACCGCGCCGATGCTCTCGTACTTCTTCTCTGCTTTGACGGCATTTATAAACTATAGTATGCATTGCATCTTAGTATCCTGTTTGAGACATAATGAAAAGCACTAGGAAGAAAACACGTACCGAAGTCACTCTAGGGTCGACAACCGACGCCCTAGCTGCATATAGTGCGGGAATGCGAGGGAGTATCCTGAAGATAAGACCAAGAGTCTGGAACCAAGATCGTCTAACACCCGCATGGACGGGTAGAAGTGTCAATTGGGAGAGTAGAAGGGCCGGATTTCCTTCATGAAGAGCACGCATTAGTACTTGTGTAGAGCTATGAGCTCGGGGGGTTTACATACCATTGAACAGATCAGGGACCCAGACATCGCATGCGAGCCGTTTAGATATCTCATCCGCCATAAGCTTGCAGTTCACCAAAGGAAGACCAAACGCGTCGGTGAGCAGAAGCACAGCGCGTTTCGAGGGCTCTGGTGCAGCTGCATAGTAAGCTCCTTGTGTGCTGATAATACCGGCTGGTTCTCCGGGGAGTACAGCACCTGTGAGGACTGTGAGTGCTAGGTCGTATCTTCGAAGAAAAGCTCGATCGTACCCGTTACACAGTCGGGACAACTCATTGAAACTAGCAGATGAGGAGTGGAGTTTCTAGGGTGTCGTAAGAGGGCGAAAAGCAGATACTTGGGAGATATCCTCGTGAATTTGAGGCATTTTTATGGATGGCGGCAAGTATCCGGACAAGAGTCAACCTCGACGCGTACAAATTTCGGATTCGTACCGCGTATATCACTGGCAATCCGAATCGGCATCTTCTGCAGGCTCTCATTCTGCTGAGGACTTTCTCTGCGATCTGGATACTTTCGATATTGTCGGGTTCTTCTGGCACGAATATCCTATCGAGGCGAACAAAGGAACCGAAAAAAAAATCTGTCAACCTCGGGGCATGCAACATGATAACGGCAGGACAATTGCATGTTATCAGGGCACCTCCACCGATAGTTAGACTCCGAACCTTTCGTCCTTCTAAGACACTCGAAGGTGATAGAATGTTGGTGCTATCAATACCTCATCTATCCCCCGTATCATGCCACTATTCTGCATGACCCCTTCGCATGAGAACGACTTGGCTCACGAGGCCATGCACAACTCCAGCATCACGGTCACGAATGTCAGGCTTGCAGCTAGGAGCCCCGACGTAGCTGAGAAGCTGTGGAGAGTGGAATGCAGAGCTGGCAAAGTGCTCAAGGTCGCGCAGTTGCCAGAACCAGAAGTACCAAGAAACAACCATACTGTCATTGATGCTAAAGGAAGCCTCATGTTACCATCGTGAGCCTCAATTATTCACAGAGATCATAATTAATTAACGATCCCGTATAGATTATGCCATTCCCATATACACCTAGACAAATGTTTTATTCTTGACAAGTGCGGGGACCTTGTGAAGGGGTATGTATGTCCCGTCCTTTCTTATGTTGGTTCTGACGCGGTCACCTAGGAACTTTGATGAAGCGATGAAACTGACCGCAAAGGCCAAAGCGTCATTCCCTAAAGACGAAGGAGACCTTTACATGCGCGCATCACGATTGATTAGGGAGAGTGTAGAATGCGGAGTCACTTCCATGCGGGCCCACGTTGAAGTTGACACCATGGTCGGATTCTCTTGCCTTGATATAGCTATACGAGTGCGGCAGGAATGGGGGTCGATATGTGATATACATATATGCGGTTTGTCTGCTCATCGTTCACAGGATTCCTGATATTGAATATACATGCCGCTTTGCGTCCACAGTTTTCGCTCAAGAGCCTCTGTTTCAATCGCTGCATGCTACGGAACCAGGACCGAACTACGGTCTTTTGTACGAAGCCGTTCAACGCCGTGAAGTATCCGCTGTAGGCTCCGCTCCCTACGTGGAACCCACTATTGAGCAGCAAAAACACAACATCGACTTGATCTTGAAGTTGGCCAAGATGTGGCATCTTCATGCCGACTTCCACCTGGATTATTCGCTAGATATCAAGACGCAGCCAATGATATATCAAGTCATACAGCAATTGAAGGCGGACTCTACTGGATATTGGACAACGACATTACGAGGCCCTCGAGTCACTATCGGCCATGCTACACGTCTTCAACTACTGTCCCAAATCCAATGGCGCGATCTCGTCAAGGCTATGGATGGTCTCCCTATCAGTATTGTCGGGTTGCCTCAAAGCGATATGTACATGATGGGCAGAGCCGATGACGCAAAGCCCTTAGGCGCCCCTCGGAGCACTCTGCGCGTTCCGCATTTAGCTCACAACTACGGGTTGCAGATCGCCATGTCGGTTAATAATATCGAAAATGCGTTTACTCCCCAAGGATCTTTGGATCCATTGTCTTTGTGCACATTCGGTGCAGCCGTGTTTCAAGCCGCGACACCTGAAGACCTTAGGGTTCTAGTGGTCAGCAGCACACCTCATAGACATATCTATATCCAGACCTTGGTCTTACATTCCTTCCGTTCTTCTTCTGTATACAGCGATCCGTTACAACCACGTCCAAGCTCGCTATCGGAGACACTGAGGCGCACTCAAGTTTATTCCCAGCGCAGGGCGATCCCGCAGATTTTGTTATTCTATTTGGGACCAAAAACCTACGTTCGGCCGTCCTGAATCCGAGCTACGACCGAACCACTGTCCATCGCGGTCAGGTCGTTTCGCGTAGACGAGCGCTGACGTGGACCAAGATGCCAAACAAACCTACAAGGAAGATTTTCGTCCCGTGGCAAGACCGACTGAAGTGGAGATATATGTTATTTCCTCCTTACTTTCTTTGGAAGTGGATCAGAGGGGAAGGTCAGTCGTTTGTCGTTTTCCAATCAGGCACTGTAATAAAATTTCTGACCACATGCATGTAGTCATGACTCCGTTGCCTGTCGTTGGTCCATTCCCGAACGCTTCTGAGCTGGAACAGGATTACTATTGACGCGAAACGGAAGCTGATTTCTTAGAGTTTGGACAACGTGTGGTGGCATCACTTGGTCAGGACTTGACTCAGTGGGTAGGTCGTGATTAACAACGTCTAAATGAACGCATGCTGTATGCACTCCTTATTACAGACTAATACCCGACAATAACGATTCACATACGTGTTACAAGATAATGAACGAATGAATGTTCGAAAATGAACTACAAGGTAGTATTTGAGTAAAGAACGAACGAAGGGGGTTCAGAAGGAGAGTAGCATTGCTTACACTGTATGTAAGTATATGAGACAAATAGACATATAGACAACCAGACAGAGGACAGAGGACTTGTAAACGAATGGTATCGAAATCAGAGGCAGAGCAATTTGAAAGCGAAGGTGGGATCGGGCAAGTCCCGTATGGTCAAAGCAATAAAGGATACATACATAATCAGGGGGAAAACGATGAACACAAGAGAGGGAACAAGAATCTCTCTTGGGTGGAGCTCTGGAATCTATAGGATTAGGATCAATGCATGACACGAAACGACGTGCAAAGAACAACTGACCTCGCAAGCCCAAACAGCAGCAGAAATGAGGGAATGAGGGGATTATTAAGCGACGAAGAACGAGAAAGACAGCACTGGAAACCTGCGATATATCACCGACGCACTACAGGAACGGCCAATAAACTCCCTAGAACGACCCAACTCAGCACCAACGCTATGATCGTAGAGCGAACGACGATCTCCCATTGCCCTCTAACCACAATTGGGCTCAACACACGTGTGAGGGGACTAGCGAACGCCGGGACGGCTTTGACGAGCTTGAACTGAGTGCGTACTTTCAGTTCGGGATTATCATAAGATCGGCGACGGGTGTGGCTGAAGTTACTGCTATCGTGAAGCGGGGGATTCTGATGATCGGTAGGTGATATAGGTGCTTTGCCCTTTTCTGGATCGCTAACGACGGTTCGATGTTCGATGCGCCATTTGGAGATATTGCATCTGGTTTGTAGACGTGCGATGAGAGCTCGAGGGGAGAATTTCGACTTAGGTAGATCTCGTTCGATTTTGATGACATTCTGTTCTTCTGGTACACGCGCAGGAACCGAGACTGGAGCTGGCACTGGAGCTTGAGCTGGAGGTGGGGGTGGTGGATGTTCGCGAGTACGAGGGGGCAGGGCGTCGAAATCGAAAGCAGTTATTCGTTGGCACTCTTCAGGAGAGGGTTTAGGGGAGTTGTAGACAAGGTCTTCATCCGAGTGGGAGTCGAATGGGTGGATGAACGAAGCAGTGTTCACGAAGGAGTTTGTACCGCTCTCATCATGGTCGAAGCTGTCGCGTTTCATAGGGAAGGTGAAGTGGTTGGCATTAGCATCTGGAGTGATGGGACTGATAGCTGGACCTTCGACGGGGTCATCGTCATAATATGCAGGAGAAATAACGATCGCGCCTT
The DNA here is from genome assembly GCA_009761415.1 of Sarcomyxa edulis. Classification (NCBI taxonomy): domain Eukaryota; kingdom Fungi; phylum Basidiomycota; class Agaricomycetes; order Agaricales; family Mycenaceae; genus Sarcomyxa; species Sarcomyxa edulis. The sequence continues at coordinate 994,819 of QUOL01000014.1, read as the reverse complement.
CCTCTAATGAAGATTCGTCAGAAGCACAGGAAGAGCCGGAGGATGAGGTGGAATATTGAGATCCAACACTCTCTATACGGCAGAGGGAATTATTGGGAGGGATATAAGCTCGAGCAGGTGGAGGGATAGTGAGGAGCGGTGGATGAGTGAGAGGAGTTATCGGCGGAGCAGACAAAGGAGGCGATATTGTAGGACGGCTACGAGAAAGCGGTCGAGATATGGGAGGCCTGGTAAGTTCAAATTTGCGAAGCTGACGGAGGTCCCCGAAAAGGTATACTCCAAGACATACACCATGCAGACTCGCTATCAAGATAGTCAACCCTAGCCAGAGGCCTGGAAGTGCGGCTAGACGAAGCCAGCGAGAGTGGCCTTCTGCGAAGTTGACAGCGATGGGAGCAACGCTGCCTGCAAGGCTAATTATAATACCCGCCACAATGCCACACATTACGCGCTGGGTACCGACATTGGTGTAGGCAGCGATGACAAAACGGTGTAGGCTTTCTTTAAGCATTGCGCGGGCCTCGCAGGCGACTTCAGTGAATACAGCGGGATCAGGATGAGGGGAACCATTGGAGATGTGAAAAGGGGCAAGAACATCGGCAGGAACGTTCAGTTCGAAGTCTGAATTGGGTGTGAAAAAAGTCTGCTTCGCCCTGGCATAGAACATGGCTAATTGGGTGGAACTTTGGCCCGGCCACGCTACGCGATATTCGCCAACACCGTTCCGCTGTGGCTTCGATTGTTGGCTCCATTGAGAATATTTGACCGTGTACTCTTTCAGCCATAAAATGAAGTAGCTTCAGAAAGAAGATCAGACACGCGGCGTTAATTATGACAGTTCAATTCGAGGAGGACCCACAGGTTTTCTGGACTTTGCTCGACATAGAGAAGCCATTCCTAGGTCAAATGGTCAGTATCAAGATGTCAAAACGCGTCAAAAACAAACCTCAAAATCTTTGAGACCTGCCAAAAGACATGCATGAGTGGTGCTCCATCATATTGGACAAAGAACTTTACCCAGCGGAGGCAGATGCTTTCTATCGAGGATATCATCGAGTTGAACCTTGTAGATCGGCGTGACTGGATAAGACAAAGAGAATTAGACTGCATACGCGACAAAAAGTCATACTGACTCACCCCCACACGACCGGACTTTCCCTACCGCCGGAGGAGGATTACAGAGTCGATACTGGGCTGTTGTGAGCGCGTGAAGCAACGACCTTGGGACCAAAAGACTCACTGGGAAAGTCAGGACCCCTTTCCATGTAGGTTCCACGGTTTTTGGTCGAGTATCATGAACCTGCTGAGGTTCGGAGCCTCTACGAGGAGTCATTGCGGTGTATGTCCTGGCAATCGCTCAGAACGCGAGAACGAAGAGATCCAGCCTCGACGACAAGGAATGGCTAAGGATGGATGCCTGAGGGTGTGGACCAAGATATGGACTGGCAGGACCGATAACCTGAAGAAGACTGAAGAGGAGGCATTCCGTCTATATATGAACCAAAAAAAAGTTTAGCACCTGTCAAACGGTCGAACCGAAGAAGAGGCACGCCAAATCCATTTTTATTCAACTTTTTATTTCTCGACATATGTTCATCCTTCCTCCTCACCTCAACTTGACATTCTTCATACAGCTGTAACAACAGAATCTAGACGCCCACTGGTCGCTATCGTCTTGAGCGACAAGTCGGAACTCTCGATGCAGACGCGCGCTTTTTGAGGATCCTCATATAGACCTCTTCTCGAAGTCCTCACATCAACATTCAGGCTTCTCATCAAAAATGGCTCTCTCAATTCCCTCTCTACATGCACCGGTCTAGTGGCTTAATCCCGTCCGTACCGGGACAGCCATCTCGTACGCAGTCTCCTTTTGATCACCCACAGTGAGAGGCTCAGAGCGACGTCGACGTGGCCGCTCAGAGCGACGCTGCGAGGAGCCTACGCTGTCGGATTCGGACGTATTTGGTCAAAGACACCGCGTTATCGATACAAGTCGTCTGTCATTTCCGGTACTCCGAGTTCACTTCTCCATTGGACGGTTCTGGCCTTCTGTCTCATTAAGGTCCTAAAATCGTACGCCTTCTTCACACCTTGCTGTGTGCTGCAGGGCCTGCTGACTTGATCTTTTGAGCTGATGACATTCATCGGATGTTCTATACGCAAAATGGATAACGTTTTAGACTGCTTAGCGCTGAGATTTGGTTCGCTCAGCTTTCTTGCTAGTGTCTATTGACCCGACTACGGTGCGCCATGCCATGTCCCGACTAGAACCCAAACGCAAGTGCGAGACTACTAGTCCTGTGGCAGGCAATTTAAAACGTCTGCCACGACCTATCCACGTCCAACCCCGGTGGCCCCCCGAGGCGATTACACTTGGCGAGTCTTGTCGTAAGTAACATGATTTGCTAAGTGTTCTGGAGACAGCGTCAACGTTACTGATTACGATATACTTTTTTGAGTGTCGAAATCGAAGGTGGATCCATCAACACATATGCTGCTGCATACGACTCGACCCACTTCTCCAGGTTTCCTTCGAATTCTTGATGTGGATACACATGTACCGGACGCGTATATGGCGACGTCGATGCATATATGTCGAGTCTAGACATCGTACAGGTGTACATGCATGTATTTTCCCTCGCCTCGGTTGGAGCTTGTTGAAGACCCGAGGAGATACTATTTGCCATGTTATTTGACAGTTCATTGGCATGACCAGCGTCTTGACGGATAATTGGAGGTGAAGCAAGTTAGATATGATACTACGGTATCGAAGTAGAGTGAGATCCTCAAGACGTCCATTCTCCTAAGCCCTAGACATTAGACGACAGACATGATCTCGAATAAAGAGTGACTTAACCCAGTCAGCACCTGCAATAAGAACTTGCCTTTACAGCAGTCGAAGTACGACTTACGGAGCGTCGAGATTAGCTATAGCTGTATAGTCAATCTGCTTGATGTGATCGTCATGATAAGAGTCAAACGAATCACATAAGTACCTTTGTATATCTGTCGAGAACCTGATGAGAATGTGAAGACTGTTCCTGATGATGATTAAAAGCAACAGTGGTAAATTGGAGAGACAAGAAAGTAGGTTGATCTCTTGGCTAAGTCGGGAGATGGTCGACAGAACCTGAGAGAGCAAAGATATGTTTGAGATTCGAGGGGTGCGCGATGTTAACGAATCATAAGCGTGTATGACGCTGATAACAGGAGTTTCAGCAGACTGGATGATGCGAGTCCAGCTAGATAATCAAGTGGAGATGTCCGAGAACAAGAGGGTAGGACGACAGAAGGTCTTCTCAAAGATGATGGACCTTTCGATCGAGATCGAAACCAACAAAGATGTGGTACGGAGTCCTACACATCGCTGACGAGCAGTGCATAGTTATAGAACACAGTAACCAGCGAAGATGAGTGAGAGGTAAGCAGCGGATATCGGCCATGTTGGACTGACAAATGCCACCAAGATACAATGAGGACCCTTGAACATAACTCGAGTGAAATCGTTTGTGTATAGTCTTCCTGGATATATGGATATATGGAGTGATGATAGACCCGAAGCAAGATTTCAAGCTCTTGCACACGAACAACGACAATTGAGACTTCGAGTCCGAGGAGGGAAGGAGAGAAGTGGACGAGCAGAGCCTCTACAGCAGTGCCGCCGAGTTATATAGTACGAACTGCACTGCATAGTTGACGAGGCCACGCACAAGTCCGAGTCACATTTGATGATGACGGGCAGAGCCACTTGGCGGTGATGAGAGTGGGTGGGTGCCACGGCCGGAGGACTCATAAGTCCGCACAATGTCACGATCATGATCAAGCTATATTATAGACCGATGAGTATAGTGTTTTCAAGGTGCAGGATATGGTAATTGTCATGGACCGCGCACGAACTTCATCTATGAGACCCAGACCAGAATTCTACTGACTCGAATATCCCCTCAAAGATACCTCGAACCGCACCTTCTCATTCACGTATGTTGAAACGCGATACGGTCCCCTATATCGTTCGCGAGCACAAACGCGTGTCCAGAATTGAAACCATCGCACCCTGCGATCAAGACTTCCTCTAAACGCGCACCATTCGCTTCGGAAGGTACTTCACAAGTAAGTTCCGCGGGGTTGGTAAAATTAACACGTTCGACGAGGGCATCGATGACAGCTTGACCCGAAAGGCGCTGGCAGTTGTACAACTCCAGAATTCGTAAACGAGGCAATCGCACTCGCATTGAGGGTTTGCGTCGTCCACCCTCTTCCTCTGCCTTCTCCTTCAGACGAATGGGCCGTAAGAGGTCAATCACTCTATCCGACATATCCGAGGCGACGATGGCGAATGTCATCAATGTGGGTAACCTGTCGAAGAGGTATTTAAAATCCTTGGTGCGCATGTCACTATAATTCATCTCTAGGGATCGCAATGGTGGTTTGGAGCGTTGGATGAGAGAGCGAAGGCCCATTCCTGTAGCTCGATCACTCGACGGGGATTGAGAGAAGTCATTGGCCTCGTCGTCGCTGTCACCCTCCTCGTGATAATCATTCTCATGCCAGAGTTGGAAAGCGACGTTCAGATAGGCGAGGCATAGCGTGGTAAGGGCGGGACCGTGAATAGATGAGAGGATTATACGTGCGGAACTGACATTTTTCAGCTTTAGAGTGCGGAGAAAAGGAAGATGGACGATGGGAGCCTGAGCATGAGCATGAGACGGTTGATTATCCTGGCAACCCGTAAGACAGAAGAAATGTAGTGAAGGACATGCGCGTAGAAAGTGAATTATCGATGCGGCCATGCCCGTTGTTTCATTTATGGTAATGGATGTGAACTGCATCGCGGTCATGAGATTAGGATCAGGAAATGAAGAGATGTTGACTTTCATGTAGAAGGGGGCATCGGTCATTGAACTGCGTAAGAACGGAAATATGGCAACATCTTCGTCGTTGGAATCATCCAAGTTTGAGTTTAGGTCTTGTTCTTCGACGGTGATATCCATGTGGGACAAGAGCAGGCAAGTGCGATCATAGATAGACATGTCAACGTATTCGGATCGTTTGCCCGTCAGTGTAAGACTCCTCCATCGAGCGATAGAAGAAAGAAATACGGATAATAGTGCGAGAGGAGTGTCTGTTGAAGTGAGGTTGATTTCAACGTCAAATGTCAATGGAAATGATCGTTCTATCCAGAGCTTTGCTTGATGGTCTGAGGACAATCGGCAGTCTTCGACGGAAATGAAACGCCAAAGACGAGGAGTCCAAAGGATGATCTTGTTCAAAGTCAGGCAAGACGAAGATAGCGACGATAAATTTCCTGATGGCGCACCTCCCTCCAAAAGCGACGAGTGGTTGAGAGACGAATCAAAGACAGAGCTTCGGTATGAGAGCAATAAGCAAATATCTCGGCAAGTAATTCGGTCGGCAAAGAGTCGATGGGTGTTGGAATTTGAGGGCGGCAACATGGTGAGATATACTTCGAGTCCATGGCGGCCCAGTGGTATATGTTTTGAGGGCAAGCTGAAGGCTGCTGAAGGAGGCTGAAGGTCGTCGCGGAGGAGGGAGACTGGGATCATCGCGTGGGATCATGGATGTATCTGTCACGCGTGACAAGCCGGCGGTCTTTGAAACGACTGAACTTTAATTTCTGCCCCCAACACAACCGTCTCGTCGCCGCGCCTCCGCCCTCCGCGCTCCTTTCCTCAAGAAAATACAACAAAATGCCTGGTGTAAGAGATATCAGGTCCGTACCATCCATCATACGGCCCTTACTCAGAATTTTCATCCAAGTTTCTCCAGCGCGGATGCCTTCATTACCGCATACGCCTCCCATCTGAAGCGTTCAGGAAAGCTCGAGGTCCCAACGTGGGTTGACCTCGTCAAAACTGGCTCGTTCAAGGAGCTAGCTCCATACGACCCAGACTGGTACTACGTCCGTGCCGGTAAGTCTTGCAATTCAATTATCTATCGCTCATTCTGCAGTAATTAATAAATGAATGTGAATAATACAGCTGCCGTCGCACGACACATCTACCTACGCAAAGACGTTGGAATTGGCGCACTTGCCAAGCTCCACGGTGGACGAAACCGAAGGGGAAACCGACCTTCCCACCACGCTGACGCTTCCGCATCTGTCCAGCGCAAAATCTGCCAGTCCTTGGAGAAGATTGGTGTTTTGGAGCAGTCGGACAATGGAGGGCGAAGAATCAGCCAGGATGGTCAGCGGGATTTGGACCGTATCGCTACTGCCGTTGTGGAGGCAGCTAAGGATGAGGAGGAAGATGAGGAGGAGGAGGAGGTTGAGGAGGCAGAGGAAGATGAAGAGTAGATCATTCACTACTCTGTTATTTTCTCTGATTCCAATTCCCCTCACGCTTTGCGCCACTGACTGATTTCTCAACGTCCATCTCTCGCATTGCGTCTTTCGCCCTACCGCACCATGCTCCGAAGCTCATATGATATGCTCTACATGTCCTTCCAATCTTGTACATGCGAAGTTACATTTATTCCCCACCACTGCTTCGTTTGTTCAGCTGATCAGCTCTTGACCGTTAGGATCAATTTGAGCTTGAAATGTTGCTTCAAGGTAACTTGATACGTTCTTACCATTTTAAATGTGAAATTTCGATCCTTTGCTCGTCTGTCTGCAATTCAGGCTCAAAACACTTGTTTCTGGTAGGTTGGGTAACGTTGAGGGCTAGATAGGAATGTACACTGTAATGAGTGTCTAAAACTCGGAATCAACAAGGCAGGAATCTACAGTCTCGGAAGAAAGGACGTGATCGGGAAGCCCCGCAACTTGTACGTTCACTTTCACCATCGCTGGAGACTCAAATCTTTCATGTCCAATGCTAGGCGATCAGGCCTGCAGAAAGAGGTCTTAGCACTCTATAGACGGTGAGCTAGATGTATCATCTCATTATTTTGACTGAAATCTGAATTGCAAGCAGGGCCCTCCGAATAGTTCGTACAAAACCTCCTTCGGCCCAACCGAAATTCTCCCTTTACATTCGCTACACATTCCATACGCAAGCCAAGGGAATCACTTCTCGCGACGTTAGCACCATAGAACATCTTCTGAGGAAAGGAAGGAGGCAGATCGAAATGTACGAAGACGGAGCTGTGAAGGATTGTTGGGTGTCGAGCGATATGTTGACTTGGGGCTCTCGTAACACGCATTGGAGTATGAAGAAATCCGAAGAATGAGAAGAATTAAAATGCAAAGCACTCTCCTACTGTACTTATGACCGTGGCTGGCTACCGTTATGACTACTGGGTGACTCTCCGAACAGAGCTGCGCTCGCTAGTAGACCAGGACGTGCATCGCCGACGAGGGGGACTTGATTCTTGCGTTTCTTGGTTTTGGAAGCAGCTAGTTCTGCCGCCTTTGCTTCGCGTGCCTTCTGTATCGCCTCTTCCTTAGCCAGTTCCTTCGCCTCGATCGCCTTTTTCTTCTTGAGTTCAGCCCGTTGTTTCGCCATCTCGCGAGATACCTTGAGCTTCGCTGCTCGGTTTTTCTTCCACAAAGATCGTTGGAAGGCAAGCACCCGTTGATCCTCAATCTGCTCCTTTTTCTCCTCCAGCTCTTGTTCTACCAGTTTCGCAGCACCTTCGAACGCTAGCCTGCGTTCTTGGATGACGGCTTTTATACGAGCCATGCTCTTTCTGACCTGTATCACGAGAAAGACAAGGTAGAGAATGAAAAACGAATCGATATGAGGGTTACTTGCACTCACCATATGGACCTTGGGTAAATCCCGTCGATTTTTGTCTTCCCGGATACCAAGTCTTCGTCCTTGTTCCCATTGCGTAGCCAGTAGATTTTTTTCGCGGGCCAACACCCACCATAATGTGTGCAGGTCTTGGAAACTTTTGAGACGTAGTTCCGATGCTTGCCATGCTCTCCCTAATAGTCAGTCAAACAATTAGTCCAGGAATCCGACGACGATGCAGCCCGATCCTATCACATACCAGACTGAAGTGCCGACTCATGTATTGGCTTCTCAATAGTCGTATACGTCGAGACAGCCTTCAACAACAACTTCCCCTCCGTGTCCCTGACTTCATCTTGCTCGACGTAGCGGAAGAATGCGTATAGACCGTGATTGGGGTCTACTTTGACCCTTCTCTTGAGTTGTTCCGGGGTTGGGTCAGTATCGGTCGGTCCTTGTTCTGATTGTTCTGATTTTGTAGGTGGGGGACCTTTCCAGAGGACTAGCCCGGGTTCGGATGGTTGTTCTATGAGATCGCGTTTACGTGCGTAGGAGCGGTATTGGGGATGCAGGAGGAATGGTGTGGAGGTAGGGTATCGTGGTCTTGCTCGTAGGACTGAAGATAGCATGGCTTCTGGATTTTGGTTCTTGATGAGCCTGCTGCTGCTACAAGTCTCTACGAGCTAACGTTGATGGTAGGCGTGCAGCCGAGTCGCCGCTTTTCAAATTTCCCACGACTGACCGACCCACGGAGCTCATCATCTGCATCGACGAGCTCAACTGTCAACCGACGGACTACTTTGCAAACACCCCTGTTATGGGTACTATAATCCCAAAAACATCACTGTCGACTTTATCACGAAGAAGCTTTTCTCGTCCTCGACTAAACCAAATATCTAGCCGTTCATTCGCTGCCGCAAAACCACTGTCACCATTTGTGGACGGCGAAGGTTGGGGGGCGACAGATCCAAGCATCTTTTGCCGCGATTATATACGCACGAATGATTATGAGTCGTATTTGGTAGCCCAGGCTTGGCCCAAGGAATTGCAGCGTAGTTATTATGCTATCAAGGCGTTTTCGGTGCGTCGCAATACGTTGTATCGACCAACGTGTGTTCTCAATTCTTTGCAATAGGTGGAACTAGCTGCGATCCAGGACTCTGTGTCAAACTCCATGATTGCGAAAATGAGGCTACAATTCTGGAGAGATGCATTACGAGGTATCGCTGATGTGCGTAAAAACGATCCAACCTGTATAGTGCATCATTGATTTGCGCGCATAGGGTAGACCGCCGAGGCACCCTATCGCGCTTGCCCTATATGAAGCGGGTCTCAAAACACACCTGCCCATGTATCATTTCAAGAGGATCATAGATGCTAGGGTGAGTTGCTACTAAATATTAAACTGTCAGATGTCCTTTTACCAGAGGGATGAATGATTCCTAGGATGCTGAACTCCACTCATTCACTCATCTCACTATGGATAGTCTTACGGCTCATGCTGAATCGACAGCCTCGACGACTCTATATCTCTTACTTGCTCTTATTGCTCCGGCTCCAGCGCGATCATCTTCATCTCCGCAGCCCCCGCATGCGCCACATCCTCACCAACATCCTCACGTGTCCCCCGCCGGGAGCTTGGATACTTTCTCACATGCTGCTTCACATCTCGGAACTGCTACCACTCTTGCTACCCTCCTTCGTGCACTCCCATTCCACGCGTCGAAAGGACGGATGGTTATCCCTGCGGAGCTGACGGCGAAGCATGGGGTTGTCTGGGAGGACGTTCTTAGGGGTGTCGGTATCCGAGACGGAGCCGGGACGGTAAACGAAAGGGCAAAGGCAAAGAAAGCGCTTGAAGAGGCGGTATTCGAGTTTGCGACTATTGCGAATGATCACCTCATCACCGCAAGAGATATGTTCAAGGGCGAGAATGATACTACAGGAAAGGTTCCGAGGCAAGTCATGCCGGTGTTTTTATCCGGGGTATGTCCTATCCTTTGCTACGCGTTTGATGTTGTATTGATATTGATGTCGCTGGTACGGCGTAGGTTCCGATAGCCTCGTTCCTCATGCGCCTGGAGAAAGTCAACTTTGACGCGTTCCATCCGTCGTTACGGATCCGAGATTGGAAGTCACCATGGTATGTGTGGAAGGGATATCTTAAAGGGATGTTTTGATAGGAAGAATGTACTGTATAAACCGGGACGCTATACCTCCTACAAATATACCTTTGATACACCACAGCTCCTGTAACAAAAACTGCTCCGAATTTCCTCTGAGAGATGTCGCCCGAATATAACATATAGCAAAGCGCGCCCGCGCGCCGGCTAATGAAGCAAATCTTTTGAATCGAACTCCGATGCCTTTCTCTGGGATCGTGGCATTCCATCTTGCTTTCGACCACGACCTTTGACATTCTCCCCCTCATTGTGACACACGACGACGACGACCACAGATACGACCTCCAACCATCTCACAGACCCCCCGCATCTATGGAGCGTCTTTGTGGTGAGCAACCTAGAGGCTCCTAGGTACAGAGCGCACTACTTACCCCCCTGCTTCGCCTTTATCTATTAGATGAGATACTCCAATTGATATTCTACGAGCTTGATGATCCGAACCCTCTCATTCTCGTATCCAAACGATTCCACACCTTTTCCAAAGATCCCTATGTTCGCGCACAATATTTCCTCACTCGCTACGGTCCCATTGAAGCTATGTTTGGAGCTCTTGGACGGGGCAAACTCGTCGACACTAGAGTGCTCGATGTATGTAGCTCAAGACGATCTTTCTCACCCAATAATCGTTGATGCTAACCGACTCTCACAGATTCTCCTGACAAGTGGGGCCCACCTCTCTCGTTATATTGTTCAAGTCGCCATTCATCATTACTTCCGTACGCCGTCTCATGTGCACTTCATCAAGACCACTTGGGTTCGGTCTTTGGACTTCCCTACCTTTGCGTACTTCCTTAAACTGGCCGCGGATACATATGGCTCTGATATCCCGCTAGGTAAAGGGGAGGACGATGGGACTTTGTTTCAGACATTCTTAAAGGGTAGTCGATTGCCCCCCGAGTCTAGGAGAGTTGGGTGGGAGGAAATTAAGGTCATTTTGGAGAAATATAAGGCGAGTCTCCTCTGCAGGTTCGATGGACACCACGGCTAATGTATCGTCGTATAGTTCCTACCGTTCTCCAATAAGGTATAACTCATACACGCCATGTAACACTAGTCCGTCTGTTCTAATTCGCGTATCTCGTATTAGGACCCTATCATGGCCCAGTTTCCCCTTGCACTTGCGGTCGAACCCCGACTCCTCCCCCTCGCTGTAGCAAATGGTTTCGTCATGGATAACAAAGTAAGACTCCCTCTGCTCCTTCTTTTCATGTTGTCCGATATTCAAACGTCTTTCTCTTTGACAGTATCGAGACTTTGTCTTCCGTAAAATGTTTGAACGACCGGTTCCCGCCCCAGCAGGGAGCGAAACCACCCACGCGGACGACATCATCACTAATGTCAGAGAGCTTTGCCGTCTTGATTCTACGTAAGCTTTCATGCGCGTTACTCAAAGGACTGACAAAAATCTTGACATTTTTATTTGCGTGTAGGATGTTTCTTAGTCGTACTGTGGCTGCAGAGATATGCATGGAAGCCACGACGAATGATACGGCATATGCAGCATTGAAGAAGCTTGACAAGAATGGAGAGTTACGGTTTGAACTTTCGTGCGTCATCGCCTTCGTCTTTATCGTTCCAATACGAATAACAACTGATGAATGGCCTGTATGTGAATAGGTCATTAGTGGAAGATTTGATCAAGGTGAATGGTTATAGCCCTTTCTACACATTCATATACTCACATCGATCTATTTATGGCAGCTATTTTCGAAAACTCGGTCTATAACGACGTCTGCTGTAACTGCGAACCTCCGCCGACTCTGGCTCGATTTCCCAGCCCTTCATATCAACCCAACTATCCGTCAAGTTATGATCACAGTCGTCTTTCTCGCGGCTTCTGCCACCCCTCCATATCAACATACACAATTTTTAACCCTTAATCAAACTGTAGCGGTTACGCCTGCAGACATTAATGCCTTGTTGGAACAGTTATCATTGAAGCCAACTCGGAAGGATATCTTCAATGTGCTCACAAACCCATTCGTGGATAAATACTCCCCGATATTGGATTGGGTGAAGAGCCCTCGTGGTCTCGATATGGGGGCGCATATGAAGGAGTTTATTACGGAGGTAGCGGAGAGATGTTTGGAGGTGGGCTGTAAGGTAGGCAGTTTATGATATCGAATTGCTTCCGAAGCTGAACTTGGATGTTTCCTCTGTGTAGGGCAAGATGTTGAAGCGGATGTTTGAGCAATTTCTTCATTTGCACAGGGCAATAGCCAATGCGACGTTGTCGAAGCATCAGATTGAAGTCGAAGATGTGCCATCATGGGAAGAAGGTGAAGGGACTGAGGAGGAGAGGGAGAAAGCATGCAAGGCTTTTCAAGCTAAACTCTCGAGGGATTATATTCGCAAAGGGTTCGATCGCGTGCCAGCTCCAGGAGAGGACGATCATAACGATGCCGAACCAGGAGTCGAGGCTCATGATGAAGATGGAGCCGACGGCTTGGAGGACGAGGTAGATGTCCAGGAAGATGAGTCTAGGAACGTGGAAGACTTATCTGAACTTGTACGCGCCTTAATTCTATCCATTTCTCTTGTCAACTATACTAATCATGTGACGTGCGTGTAGGGCGTAATCACTCAAGATACATTGACCTCGAGAATTCGGGAAGATGAATCGATGCCTTCTGGTTATAGAAGTAGAAGACGAAGGATTCATTGGTATGCCGGTTATGCAGAGGCACAAGGCAAACTGGAGTATCCTTCTGGTGAGTGTTGCGTCTGCCTTGGATCGAGCCCCGATTGACAATGCCACGATAGACTCCATGGAAGTCGGTCGATTCATAAAATCTCAATATGGAACTAGGAGTCCTATCACTGCTATCTTCATGACGCATGCTGTCATCAATGATAATACGTCGGTAGGTAATCAAATAGACATAGGTATTTCGATCAACACTCACATTTCAACAGACCTTTCATCATTATCTGCCCTACAACGACAACCCTCTCCATCTGCATGTCCCAATCACTTTGAAACATTTCAAACTCTTGGCACGTCTGGGTAAATCACCTGTGAGTCTCGTGTATACAGCTTTCTTGCTTTCTTTTGCTAATTTCTATATATCTGACTCCAATTAGCCTTTGTGAGTAATATCTGTGCTAGCATATTGACTCGTCACTCATATATATCGTTTCAGCTATCTCTACAATGACATCTCCTTGGGAGCTGCGTTTTACTTCACCGAGGCTGACTATGCAGTTCCTAAGCACTACGGAAGTAGTCCAAAAGTGAAGGTCAAAACCGAATTGGACGCTGGTTACTTACCTACCTCTGGACCTGAATCTTCCCTTCGTGGTAAAAAGAGACCTCGTAGACAGGCAGCAACCACTGTCAACTCTTATGTGGTGCCCGACTCCGACGACGAGGCAATCGCGGCGGATGACGAGTGGGACTACTTGACTCCTATGAAGGGCAAGAGAAAGGAGGAAACGAGTCTGCAGAAATGGATCCACCATTTGGCTATCCTGCTGAAAGATGAGCAGAGGAAGGTTTGTGATTTCTCGTCTAACTTGTATTTTGGAGCTGACTTCTTTCGAACTACAGTACAAAGAGAAGAAGAAGAGGGTGGAGAAAGATGTGGCGCCTGGCACAAAAGTCCGTGTCGTCAAAGTGAGTATTGTCTATCTTCCTGTGCGGTTCTGTGTACTTATCATAGCTATACTCTCATTAGAGCGATTTCCACAAGTCGTTGTCCCATCAGATACGGATCTTCCGTAAGGAGGATACAGACAAGCGTACGAAGATGTATGGCCCCGACATTGCGGATGATGAATTCGAAGATAATGACGACGAAGACTATAATAGCCGAGTAAAAAAAAGAAAGACGACCCGGGTATGAACGTTATGGACCCCCGAACATCACAGACTTCCAAGTATATTCCTATGCACTTCCTTTAATTTGTTATCACGTACATATAGCATTGTTCTAGTCTTCCTTCGCATTACATCGCAGGACATATTCTACAGAGATGGACCCTAATAGTCTGCCAGTAGTTACGAACTCTTAAACCTGATATCTATAATGGATATCGCGGTCTCCAAGTCTGTGCCTATCGCCTTCCTCTATAACTGTGGCTTCTTCCTTACCTTCACGAAGTAGACGATCGCGTCTCTGGTTTTCTCGGGACATCCAGATCTGAAGATAAGCAGCGACGACAATGGCAAACGTCAGGTAGCCTATAGCTATGATGTGTGGCTTGCGATAGCGATGACCAGCAAAATTCGGCCTGTAGATCAGAACTCCAGCGATAGCGCCGATGTCCCCTAGACGGATGTGAGGATTCTCGATTGAGATATGCACGATCATCAACACTCTAAGAGACTGACCTATGGTGATCTGCATTGCGACGGCGACTGCCCGTTTTGTTTGGCCAGACACGTTTTCTCCAGGCCAACTGTGTCCAGCATTAAACGAATACGAACCGTCAGAGTACAGAAAAGGGCTTGCCTCAAAAGAAGTGCATTTCCAGTGTAAACCCCCGCGGCAGCAAAATGTACTCCAGTGTATTGGGCGCCAGCTATGACAAGGATGAATATATTTGTATGAATGAGGAGTAACGATGACTGACCAGTCTTGGTTGTGACTAGGATGATATAGCCTGCAATACATTCAGCGTAAATCAGAGCACAGAGAGGAAGTGTGTAAGCACCCATGATAGCGATTACAGCAGAGCCTATGATGAAGGGAGCCCGAACTTTGTAGCGAGCAGATAACCAGACGGTGCCCCATATCGACAAAGCAGCTAAAGCATTAGGAGGCACTGACATCCTGAATCAACCGTGTAAAGTCCAGTGGCAATGTCAAAAAAGCATATAACACATACAACTGCGCTTGCCAACTTTGGAATCCAAGCCCTGCAATGATGGTCGGCTAGATCAAAAAGAACGGAGACGGTCCAAATCACAGTGACCTTCTCTATACGACATGTACGCACCAGGAAAAGACTGAGAGAATATAGTACAAAGGCAAAGCCGTGGAAGAGGAGAGCATAAGCCCATACGAGGTGGTCTGTCAAGGCTTGGCGTACGAAGAACCAATCGAACTTTTCCCGATCAGCCGCATCGGAATCTGCTTGGAGTCGTGCAATTAGTCTGGCGCGTTCTGATTCCGTAAGCTGATACAGTGAAATGAGTAACGCGAAGGGCATACTGAAACGAACTGGACATACAAATTTGGCTTTGTAGGACCATGTCGGGACAATGAAATAAGCTAGCAGAGATATCGCGACTGTCAGAATACCCTCAAGGATGAAGATCCTGAATTAACGTTAATGTCAGTGAGGCGAATGATGAGTGTGACATCCTCAATTACCATTGCCAGCCTTTGCGACCTCCTACACCGTTCATTTTTTCTATCGCGAAGGCCAATATACCTGGAAGACCCAAATAAGTCGAGGCTTTGTCCAAAATCTGTTTAAGGACATGTATTCATACCGCCAAAGGCACCGGCCAAAGCAGCTCCTCCGAAGAATATCGCCACTCGCCAGCTGCGCTCGTGCCTACAAGACGCGTTCAGCGATGAAGGAACCCGTTAGTAAAAGACACGCAATGACCTGCGGTAATATACAGAAAACAAATAGATCACGCCTGGAAACAGGCCTGCTTCTGTCACACCGAGTAGGAACCGTATGCCAAGGAGTCCTGCTTGATTTGTTACGAGGCCTTGGCAGATGCTCACGATTCCCCATACTAGAGTTAAAGTGGGCAACCATAATTGGGGATCGAAACGCTTCAATCTGCGACGTTTATCAGGTCTTGTAGGTGCGTGGTCAATCGGTGGGAACACTCACATGATCTACAGAGTATGAGATGGGTGAGAGTGTGTGTTTAGATGTATGCCACTCACATTTGCGGGAACTTCGAATATCACATAGGCAACAAAATATAACGCGAGGGCGGTGTTATATTCTGGGGGTGAAACGTTTAGGTCCTGTTCGTCAATTCAAAATTGTAGTATGATCTTAGTCTTCGAATGCGAGGTAACTTACGCTAGCTAGACCAACGATCCTAATGGTGCTACTCTTGAATGTGATGAAGGCAACATCTTGAAACCCTACTTACCTCGCGTTTCCGACGTTAGTCCTTGAGGATATTGATAAATAAATGGGACAATCCAGTCACAAGGGAGGACGAGCTTACCTATCCAAGAAGCTCAAAAGATACAAGAGTGTCAAAATCGGAATCAAGCTGAAAAGATTGAGTTTCGCGCAGTGCCAAAGAAAGGATACAGGTCATACCGAACGTCTACTTTCCAGAGGAGTTTACGGTCTTCCTTGGTGTCAAAATCAGCGGGCTCGATGGTTGAAGACGCGTCTGCCTGCTTCTCTGACAACGACATGGAAGATCAGAGGAATCCAAGCGGAATTGCATACGAGATACATACAGTGTACTTATAAACGCTTGTTTCGCCACCTAATAAGCTTATTGCGCAATGATGGAAATCAAGACAGCGTGGATAGCGTGTGCCAAACGTAGTAGCACTCAGCCTTCTACCGGCGCCAGCTATACACCAGACACACTATTGGTATCATCCTGTAGCTGCTGACCTAGCTGTAAGTACGTAGTTCCTTGAGAATATGAGATCTTCTCGCGCAACGCAATAGACAGCTTACATAGAGTTCTCCGAGTCGACATCTGTTATTGTCGAAGTAGGAGAACAAGTCTTTGTCGTCCGATCACTACACGATCTTCAGCGCTCTCATCATGTCTCCAATGTCCATCGACTGACTCAAACCAAGAATCCATTTACGGATCTTCTGGAGGATGTTTTATTGCACATATTGTGTTTCTGCGGTATCACTGGGGCTCTTTCTTTGAGTCAGGCGAGTTGCTCTCTCGATGACCTGAGGGATCGATGACCTTGACATTGCTCTACGAAAAGACGTGCAGAAAATTGCATTCTCTTGCCTTCACCAAGCACGTTTGGCTGGCTCTGATGCAGGATCTCGACGCTCGCATCTTTCTTGATCTACCTCCAGGACAAAATCTACAGAGCCTCTCAGTCTCAGAGTCCATCGATCTGGCGAAACGAACTGTACACGGTCCCAAGACCTGGTCGCAACATTCTAAGCCTATCATTGCTCATCAGGGTATCATACATCCTCCTTGTGATATCCACGAGACCTTGCATACAAGTTCAGAGATTGAAGTGAAGTTGCTTCCGGGGGGAAGATGGATCCTCTTCAAACGCCGCTTGACTTTTGAATGCTGGAACGTAGCCGAAGATGCGCTTGTATGGAGATATCACAGTCACCGAGAGGCAGAAGTTCTGGAGTTCGCTGCAGAGGTTGTTGACGGTGGCCAAGCTGCGGTTATTGTTTTGTGCCAACGCACTGTCCCTACTGACGCTCCCTCTACGAAGTGAGTAAGCCCATGTTCAAGTCAAATAACAAATGCTCATAGTATGCACTCACACCGTCTCTGATTAGATTTGTTGAAATCGTCCGCTTGGATTTCCTACTTGGAAGGTCTCGTCTTCTTTGTCAGTATACAATCAAGTCCCCATTCGGAGGCTTCCGATACTCTAAAATATGTGGGGATTTAGCCATTGTATGCATGCGACGCGAGCATGTTCTTCTCTTCAACTGGAGAACAAGATCATATTTTTTGTTGAACACATCTCTACGAGTGACCATTGTGCGTATATTCTACTTAGGCACCAGCATAAAAAATCCTGATATATTTATCCACCAGCCAAATGATGCATATGCCATTGCTCTCGTCCCCGGCTATGTACTCATGGCCTCTCCAGATGTCACACGGACGAAGGCATGTCTGTTTGTCTGGAACGTGGATTCGTTTGCAGCGTACTGGTCTCCAGTAGACGCATCGGAACCAGGTCACGAAGTCATGATCGAAGATGTCTCCCCTCTCGGATTCGATGTTAGCCATCTTTCGGGCGTGCCTATGGGACTCACCGAAATCACATTGTCAGCCCACGAATCACCCCTCCGTGAAGGCATATACCTCGTATGGCTATACGCCTGTAATTACTGTAATTCTCCGCTTTGCAAGTATTCTATGTCCTTTCCCCTTACATCAAGTCCGCATGAGCCGGCATTGTGTCTGCGACGCTTATGCAATATACCTATGTTGTAGAGGTGAAGTTCATGAGGTCGAAATCGGCGGTCCTGAAGAGATGTGTGTGACTCTTTCTGCTTACGGTGGAACGTGTATCTTTCTTGCCCGTCATTTCATCGTCGTGAGATGTTACAAGTAACGTCGTCTTACAATATTTCAGGGAGACAGCCTATGTGTATATTTCGGCACGCATTTGAGTTGTCAATCGATCGAAACGAAGGTGGCCACACTGACTTTTGTATGGGCGACTTCTGGGGCTTGTAGTACTGACTACGCTTGCAACTGAGACGAAATTAGTCCGTATCATGTAGAGCTAGTAAGATGTATAGGTCGGAAGTCCGATACAATACAGAAACGCGTACTGAGAAAGTTGACGCGTTCCCAACGCGCTTCAAGTCAGGGGACAGAAGCGTGGGAATATTTCTATTAGACCACCAGTGGGCGTTGGCCGTTGCTCCTCCTTGACCGTCGACCGTGACTCTACACATACAATGGAGGCTCTTTTCTTCAACGTAAGTTCAGCATAGGCTTATCCTTCTGTTTGATTCACCCATATAACATTCTCAGGTTGACAGCGGTTATCTGGAGGCAATCGTTCGAGGGTACAAAGCTGGCATCCTCACTCAAAGCCATTACGCCAACCTCACTCAGTGTGAATCGTTAGAAGGTCCGGTCTCAGTCCAATTTTCATAGTATGGTATAGATTTTGATCCCAGACGGCACTCCTAGACTTCCGAACGCAGCTGTCTGCAACGGACTATGGCAAT
Source organism: Sarcomyxa edulis (assembly GCA_009761415.1). Classification (NCBI taxonomy): domain Eukaryota; kingdom Fungi; phylum Basidiomycota; class Agaricomycetes; order Agaricales; family Mycenaceae; genus Sarcomyxa; species Sarcomyxa edulis. Next base: position 976,083 of record QUOL01000014.1, on the reverse strand, counting down.
TTCCTCGCCAACGAGCCATTACCTATTTCGACTGCTACCATCGCCGACAAGGCGACTCAAATTTTAGTCGACCAATTTAACTACCTACGGAGCAATGCCGTCGAACCATTAAGCAAGTTCTTGGACTACATCACGTTTGTTATATTATTGCCGTTCTGACAGGGTACGCGTACTTTCGTTTCTGACTACTAAGGACAACCCCCACAGGTACGCGTATATGATCGACAATGTGGTACTCCTGATCACTGGAACATTGCACGAAAGAGATACACACGAACTCCTGGAGCGTTGTCACCCGCTCGGGGTGTTCGATACGATGCCTGCGCTATGTGTTGCTACGAATGTCGAGGAGCTATATCAAAGTGTACTGGTCGAGACACCGCTCGGTGCGTATCTGCACCACGAACTCCATATTCTTCTTCTCACTTCGACTGTAGCTCCATACTTCCGAGACTGTCTAGCGGCATCGGATCTCGACGACCTCAATATCGAGATCATCCGAAACACCGTTTATAAAGCATACCTGGAAGATTTCTACCATTACTGTACGACACTCGGCTCACCCACATCCGACGTCATGCACCGTATCCTGTCATTCGAAGCCGACCGCCGTACCGTCAACATCACTATCAATTCTTTTGGAACAGAGCTCAGCAAAGAACAACGCGCAAAGCTCTTCCCAGCTATCGGCAGACTCTTCCCCGAAGGCAACAATCAACTGGCCAAAGCAGACGAAATTGATCAAGTTCGACAGATCTGCGAAAGTGTGTCTGAATACCGAACATTCTTCGATGGTTCGTCCTCTTCTCAAAACGGGAACGGGAACGGGAACGGAAATGGGGAGGATATTAGCACGGCGTCACAACTTGAAGATCGTTTCTTCAATACGGAGGTGCACCTCAACAAACTGGCGTTCCTGCAGCAGTTCCAGTATGGTGTGTTCTATAGTTATATGAAGTTGAAGGAACAGGAGATCCGGAATCTAACGTGGATTGCGGAGTGCATTGCTCAGGATGCAAAGGATAGAATCCAGGACTTTATACCCATCTTCTAATTTTATATTTGTATCCTCGCTATAGTAACATCCAATTCGTTTTGATGCTACAACTACCCAAAAACCGTCGTCGTCGCTATCGAAAGAACAGAAGACAGTGCACGTTTCTGTTTCTTGAATAATTTACATGGGATATGGTTCGATACACTTCTTTCTCACTATTTTTCATCACCAGATGTATGGAACGATACGAGCGGGGACGCGTTTCTTGTAGTCAGTGTATGCCGGTCCGATGTTGGCGTCGTTCTCTAGAAGTTGTTCCTATGAGACAATATTAGCATCTGCCAGAGGAGAAAGCTCGGCCTGCGCACCTCGATTGGCATTTTGAAAGCAAACGCAGCTCCGACTATTGCGCAGGAAATGAGGGGAGCATATGACCAGAAGCAGACAGACAGGAGGAGTTGATGAGCCAAGGCGAGACTGTATAACGGGTCAATAGGTATAAGAGATAGTCTGAACTTCCCATACTTACCTGTACAATGGATGGCGCACATAGGCGTAAGGACCAGTGCTGACGACCTTGGGCTTCTCGCGGACCTAAGCAGTTGCAGTCAGTTATTGGTTCTACAAGAGATCCAATACATATGCTCAACTCCGATATAATGAAACTGGGTGTCCAAGTGCTTCATGATAGTGTCCATAAGTCCGGTTGTGGCGAAGAAAGCAACACTCGCAAGCGTCCTAAGAGCCGCCTTTCCGCCAACACCGACGGCCAAGTCAGCTTCCATTGGAAAGTTGAGGGGCTCCATCCATTGGGGTTGTTCGAATCCATTGGCGGCAACGCTGAGGAAGTAGACGAGCGGTGGCAAGGCCATCCCGAGGGCGTGAATTGGGGTGACAAGTAAGCCGGTGAGTGTGTTTGGAAGGGTCCTGATAGCGCCTCCTTCCTTGTTGGCTTTCACGATTGTAGTAGCTTGCATACGCAAAGTTCGAACCAAGGTTCCAAAGAGACTGAGAAGAACGATTCCCTGCCACAGACCCATAAGATCAGAGGATATTAGATGCATGTTATAGTGATGCATTTACCTCCATGCCTTTGTTATGTCCTATGGGAAACTTGTGGAGTTGGAGGTTGAGACCTGCGATGTACATGGCTGGCTAGGAGTCTTGAACGGTCTTGACCCTGGCCCAGGAGGCCCCTATAAATAGTGTGACGTGACTCGCTAATGTGACGCCGCCGGTGCAACATGTGCCATGTGGTCTCTGAGAAATTTCAAGTTTGCCGAAAACCTCTTTCCATTGTCAAACGTCCTCCCCCTCTATCATGGCACCTCATGCCCCATCACACAAAGACCAACTCGAAAAAGACATCAAAGAAGGCGTCAAGGCTGCCATGCAAGCGGGCGCCTCAGATGTCGCCGCCGCCATGAAAAAAGTCACAACAGATATGTTGGCCAACAACCCATTCGTACCACCCAAAGGATGCCCTATCAATGACCTTCCAAATGAGCTTCTGGGTCACATTTTCTATCTAGGTACGCTGCTTGACGACGAGGAAGAGGAGGGAGAAGACGAGGAGGAGGAAGATTACGAACTGGATCGTATCTCGGGATGGGCGAGTAGAGGGAAGTTCGAGACTGGAGATCCTTCGAATGAGTTGGAGGGTGGAGAGGAGATGGACGTCGATATGCAGGATGATGCAGAAGGCAAGAAAACCCCCGTGTCGGATTCGAGTTACTCAAGTGAAGAAGAAGCGGATAGACTGCCGTTCCAGGTTCTTGTCTCTCACGTCTGCAAACATTTCCGCGAGGTCGCCATCGAGTCACCATCTCTGTGGACATACATCACCTTTGGTGAAGCTCCGCCATTTGATCGTCAAAAAGTCTGGATACAGCGTTCCAAGGGGCTACCATTGGAGATACACATAGATTGTACGTTGACTCAATTCCCTCACGGAGACGGCGACGACCACTCGGACGCCTCGAGTCTTTCGGAAGCACCAATCCTCTTGACTTCAGAAGGCATCCCCCATATTACCCTCCCCCACTCCGACGCCAACGACATGGAACACGAATCTGAAAATGAAGAATTCGAGGAAGAACCACTCCTCCTCTCGGTAGACCACCTCACAGAAATCCTACAAATAGTAATTCCTCACGTGGATCGATGGCGAAAGTTGGAGCTTGGCGTCACTCGATATGAATATATGCACAAGGCACTGTCGCTTATGGCCGAATGTCCTGCGGCTCCTATGCTCGAAGAGTTAGAGCTTTTCCACTACGACGACTGCGAGGAATACGAGAACTTCCAACCGGACGATCTCAAGGCTCCTTTCGTCTTGTTTAACGGAATCGCACCGAGATTGACACACGTCTCGTTATGGGGTGTTCATCTTGCATGGGACGAATCCCCATTCCTATCAGGACTCGTCAAATTTGAATTATCCTACCACGCCAAAAATGTTCGACCTAGTTGGGAAACGTTCGCCAGAATATTGCAGGGCTCGCCTGAACTCCGGACGCTTAGTCTCTTGTTATCAGGACCAGGAGGAGAATCGTCCGACTGGCCGACAGATCAGGTTATCGAAGTACCATCACTCTCCACTCTGGTCATTTGCTATCATGAACCCGACTATATCGAGTCCTTGATGCAACGATTATATCTTCCGAACGTCAAAGACTTGACGCTCGACTATGACGAAGGAGACTACACGAAATTTGCACATCAATTGGCTGATTCTCAGCCCGTCCCTTCGGGAGGGTCAAGAAGTAAATCATTGCTCGCTGGTCTGACCCATCTCAAGATATCCGGATTGCCGTGTAATGTCAAAAGTGTCGATGCTATGCTGGAGCAGCTCAATCACCTTCAGGTCTTGAACCTCAATGTTGTCAGCGAACAGGAGGAAGTGTTCTTCGACAAGCTCGCGGCGCCTGTCTCTTCGTCTACGGGGGATTCCGCGTCTGGTGGGCCGCCTACTTCGTCCTGGTATTGCCCACACCTAAAAACCATTCTTACGACGGGGGTCGATGGATCACGGATGAAAGACTTTGTCGAGGCGCGTAAAACCGCGGGAGTACCTGTGGCAAAAGTCTCGATGTCGGAGGAAGATCATGTTGAGGAAAAAGACGAGAAGTGGCTGAGAAATCATCTGGAGTCTCTAGAGTTTTTCGAGCCTTCGGATTCAGAAGAGGAGGTGTCAGATGATGACCTTATAGAGTTTGAGGATTTGTCTGATTGAGATGATATCTTTACTGTTGTACCATCTGGACGTGAGCAATAGATGTCATTTTTTGGAGATCCTTTGATCGTGGAAAAAGATAGCTAAAATATAGCAGTGTGAGTAGTACAATGATGATCATGTTGTGATGATCACGAATGAGGTAGATATAGTCATGGATGTGATGGTCCATGTATTAGTATACATACAAGTCTAAGTATGATGAAGTCGTCTTCAATCCCGTGGGTCCTGATCTAACTTGTAAGGTAATCGGGCTACGCCGATAGTCACGTCCGGGAACTCGTCCTCCGGATCTGATAATGATGCAGATGTGTGTGTGGCGCGATGGGGAGATGGCATTGCAATTAGGACTGAAACCTGCAGCTCGCAATTATGCTCGGTCTGGTCGGGGTGAGAGGCTTCTTTGGAATCAAGGCTGTTCACAGATGAACCGCGAGACAACGGGGACCGTCGAGAAGGTGATCTACCTAACCACTTCAACCATGGTCGGTGACGGGGGCTATGTTCGTTGTCACTCTCGTGTTGTTCTTTCGGGGAGATGTCGGCGCCCTTTGGAGAGTTAGGGTATGACAGGGGGTGCGCTGATACAGGCTGTAGCAAATTTGATGAGGTCTCACGATGGGGGAACAGGATCTTTGGAAGTGAGACGCACCATCATTTCATCCCATGTATAGCCTCCATTAGATACCCAAGTTTCGTAGAAAACTGGTCTAGCCCCGAATTTCTTTTTGTGCGATCCTTGTGTTTGCGGGGCAAGGAGTATCCCTGCTGCCAATGCTTCTTCGATTCTCCGTCTGAGACGTCTCCTCAGGACGAAAGACCTCAGAACGATGGATGATGAGATGAGTACGAGGAGGAATAATGTAGACAAAAATGTGAAACTAGGGGTGGTCCGAGAATTAGCTTGAAACTGGAGGTAGAAATAAGAGAAAAAAACCGACAGGTATAGATTCGTTGTGCTAGACGTGTCTGATGAAGACGACGAGGATGTAGTAGCAGCTGCAGAGGTGTCCGATGTGAGAGTTGCCGTTATAGTTGTGGACATGACCGGGACCAAGAGGGGAAGTCCGTCGATCAAATTCTGATGCAGACCAAGTCCTGGGGTAGTACTTATTGAGATGCCACCAGTTTTCGTTTCTTCTTCATTCCCATCATGTCTATCGTCGACCAGCTCCCTCCTTCCCTGAATCTCCCTCCCCATCTTAGTGCTCACAAGTATTTTCTCGTGTGTACTCTCACCGTAGCGGCATGGGACACTCTCGTTCTGTCTCCTAGGACTTGGCGCCTGGTCAAGACACCCGAATGGCCTGCTTTGAAGATCCTTTTCCATTTCATGAGAGTCTTCATGCCCATCGAGTTCATCATCGTCGGTCAGAGAACCCCAATTTCGACCCTATATTTGTTCTCATCTTGTCTGTGTAGGGGTCGCGTTCTTCGATACGAAATGGTCGCAAGCGGTGAGCGCTAGCGTCTACTCGCTTGCACCGCCTCGTCGCTGATCTCTTTCCGATAGACCTGCCAGCATTTCTATCTTTTCGAACCTATCTGTACCGCTATCCTTCTCGCTGCTGCTTCTGGTGTGCAACATTCTCTCTTATGTCCGTACACCGCGCACTCAAATTAATAAATAGCGGTCCATGTTATCCGAATTCATGCCATATATGACAAGAATCGAACGATTTTGTTCGGCATGAGTGCCCTCTTGGCTGTTCAAATCGTCGTGACGGCAGTCTGCTGTGGTTTCTACCGTTGTGCGTAAAAATACGTTAAATATGTGACGATTTGCCTAAATATTTGAATTCTGCAGCTGTACCCCTTGATGTTGGTCAAGGCTGCATCGCTGGTCCTAGACACAACTGGGTTGGCATTTACTGGGTTGCACCGACCCTGCTGTACACCGTCTCTGTAAGATTCTTGCATAAACCTATCCGGTGCACTCAGATTGATTACTAACCCCACTTGCAGCTGGCTCTGGCTCTCAACCGATCATTGCAATCCCTCCAAAGCAAGCCTCTTGGTGCATGGAAACTGATGCTTCGTGACGGTCTGAACCTCTACACTTCCATCTGGCTCGTCAACATGGTCAACATGCTTTTCTGGTTTATCATGAAACCCACTGGTATCAACGACCCCGTCAAAACCATCGTTACCAGGTTAGTGAATGACAATATTTATCATTATATTAGCTGATCAATAAAATCTCGATAATATCAGCATGGCAGCGGTCCTTACGACCTCAATGACTCTCCGCATAATCTTGTCCGTCCGTGGAACTCTCAACAGTGGCGGCTCATTCGCCCTCAACGCCTCCTCCGCCCACACCGGATCCAGTTCCCGCACAACTCACGTTCTTTCCACCTCCCGCTCTGGTGTTCCCACCGACTTGTCGCACAACCCTCACCACACTTATACGCTCGACCAGATGCGCAGTAAGCCCGAAGGTGAATGGGGTCCGGACGTCGATGCCAAGAGTGTCAACGAACTTAGCAAAGGCGGTATTCTACCTCCAGGCTCCGACGACGTCGCAGTCATCGCTCCGAACCCGGCCAACCTCGGTGTCAAGATCACCATCGACCGCGAGGTGGATTACGATTCGCCATATCGAAAATGATCGGGTCTTTTCTTCTCGTTGTCGGGACGCGGTCGCCTCTGACAGTCCTATATTTCCCCCTCCACTGACGAAACTGATACGAAAGAAAAACAACATCAATGGGAGAAAAAGGAGCACCGGGTTTTACGTTTATTTATTCTCTGCCTATATTGTTTTGATGTTTTCACGCCTCTTCGTTCTGGAAACTCTGCCTTGCTGCCAACTAACTTTACTCACCTTTCGCGTGCTTACATCTAGTCACTTGTCATGTTTTGTACTTCTATCTTATCTACTACGAAATGATGACTGCTTCATCTTAGATATGTACACCCGATACAACTTGCCAATATAAGACGTCGACGTCTCGACGGATCTTAACTTGAACATTGGCTTGCATGAATTCGGTGTGGCCATGGTCCCTTGGCCCCACGTGATCATTGACAAGATGCCAGTAGCAATATGATGACACGACGAAGCAAGACTTCTGAATTCACCGTAGGAATCGGCATGACCTTGAGCAGGACCAACGGTGAGAAATATTTGAGAAAGTCGAAAAGTCGATGACCGGATCTGTATGTAGGCATACACCGGCAAGTTAGCATGTCTTCAGGAGGGATCGGTGGGTGCTGAGATCTAACATAGAATGAAAGACAAGAAATAGTGCATTCAACAAGTACCATCGATGGTACATACAGCAGGGTAAAAACAGGGTAATGAAACCCGGGCTACCGGCTCCAGTATGAGAAGATGAAAACATCTACAGTTTGCGCCTCTTCTTTGTCGATGGGATTTCGTCTACAGCCTGTGAGGCCCTATCCTCGGTCTGGGACCGCTCCGCGGAACCATCAGATTCTTTCCGCTTAGAGGAGGGATTTTTGGCAATGAAGTGAAGATAGAAGTCTGGCGAAGCTGCGTCCGAAATTTGCTGAAACATTGTCCGGACGTCGTTGTACACCGAAGTATACAAGGCCTGGATATTGACCGTTCCCTCTTCCAGAGCTCCGCCTACAATCCGATGGTGACGCGCCACAGAGTCACGAGCTTTCAGCAAGAACGGGCTGATGAAGGCCACACTCGGATTCAGGTCATACAACTTATTGGCAAAGATTCTGTTACCCTCCACAATGATCCGTGATCTATACTGATAGAGAACTTGATGGGCAGCCAGGAGTTGCCTAGAAATGTCCGTACCAGGGGCGGGAGGCTCATCCGACGCAGAAGTTATGCTGAAGAATATCATCCAGATCGCTATCCAGAGAGAGGATTCGATGTCGTGCAAGCCATTCGATCGAAAAGGGACTCCAAAGGCCCAGTCGTATGCCTGACATTCGACTTCAAGAGCCATGAATTGTGCAGTTCCCTGGTACAAGCTGATTAGTGATTATAAAGAAGCGATTAATGGAGAACAATTGATTACTGTTCGGACTTCATATCTAGAGCTGTCTGCATGTTCTTTAGCATGCCCCAAGCCACTCAGTTTTCTGTCGTCATTGTGCAGGTAGATGTTGCTCAGGATGAGGTCGCGATGTATCCATCCAGTACGATGTAAGATTTCGAGTGCTATATCAAGTCCTATATTAGATCGGAGAACGAATATACAAAGGATACGCACCCGTCATGATAACGTCGAGAGCCTTGAACATAGCCTTGAAGGACGTGATCTGCGATACAGGTGTCTCAACGACCTTAGATACAACTTTAAACTGATTTTCATTTGTAGAAAACAATGTCCGATCCAAGTCGGGAGGCTTTGTAGATCCAGGATCCAAGGAAAGCCAACGCCGGCCCTCCCGACTAATGGCCGACGTGAAGGCACGGTTTGATGTCCTGAGCAAGGGTCGTGAACCACGTTCATCGTCCACACCCTCGGTTTCTTCCCTTGTGTTGAACTGACTGGAAGGTGAGACCCGTTGCCACCAAGGTACGCCCACCTTTATATGATTGTTGGAGATGAGCTCCCCGGAGGCACAGAGGTTCTGCTCGATTTCGGTGACCAGGTGGGGATCATCACTGGCAGATGATGGAGGAGGTAATCCGGTAAAGCAAGTCTCGAGCGTAATGAAAGGTACACATGTCCCAAGATGCTCGATTGGCATGCTGGGCATTGAATATTGAATATTGAGCACTAGGGTGACGGGTCTTGGACGGGTCCGGAAGAATTCCGAATTGACTTGTGACTCGAGTGCCGTGACACACACGCGTGAGAGTCACATGATTCGCAACGCGTCAAGACGCGTTTTTGGGACCGGAGTTGTTGTCACTTTCGACCCCATTTACTTCTCTTATATACAAAATTATGACCATCACATTTTAGGTTGATGTACACCTGGAACAGATCCAAATGTCAGAAGTCGCAGACAAGACGGCGTGGTCACATCGGTACTTCGTGACCGTTAAGATACCACGGTGCTCACAGAAGCAAAGGCTGGGGATTCTTGTCACTGATCATGAGTTCATGTCGTAGGAGCGTGAAGACCCAAAAAGTAAGAAGTTCATGAAGTCGACAATACTGTGACCGAAATGCTAATTGTACCATATGATCATGGCGTGTGTTCGGGTATGTACATACATATGAGGATGATCATAGAACCGTCTTTAAAGGTGCGGTAAGGATGGAGAGGAGTTTTGGTAAAGTAAATGGTGTATGGTTATCCTGCATATCGCATGTAGAATCGGTAGATATCAGTAAAAAATGATTGAGGTGTTCGATCGAGAGAAATGGAAAGAGGAAGGAGGGGATGGCTGGTGATGCGGATGCGGGCGCTATTGGTATGATTAGGAAGTCATGAATTGAATTGAAATGAATGAAGGAGAGCAAATAGAGCAATTACTTAGCAAAAAAAGCAACGACGAAAACAGTTGGGGGACATTTGACAAGGACAGGACAGGTGGAGAACATGAGAGTTCGAGATGGGGTTTTTTCTAGTACAAAGACGGCGGTGGTGATTTCCGGTAGGCATGCCTAGAACATACAATGATGACAATGAACCCGAGTGAAGGACAGGGAAAGTGACGTCCAAGATAGAGGTGTATCTGCATATGGGCCATCTTGGATTCACTGTTCGAGCGCTTTCAGTTCAGCTACTAGGCGCTGTAAAATGCAAGTGTATCAGCAAAAAGTGCAGGATGTAATGCAAATATCTAACGCACTTCGGCTTCCCTGAGTAATGAGTCTTGATCCATCGCACCTTGCGAATGACCTAACTTCATTCCATAATCAAGGAGCTGCCGCATGTAATATGGGTTGATGACCGTCTCGTCTGATCTCAGTAAATCCTTCATCACCGGGGGTTCCGAAGGTTCCGGTGGTTCCGCTGGAGAAAAGAAAGGAAACCGCCCGTCAGCTCACTCCCCAGGAAACAATAAGTCAAATCGGCAACACTCACGTTCTTTCATAGCCAACCAATCCTGTTCCAACAACTCAGGAATCGTCGAGCGTTCTTTGGGATTACGGAGCAAACAGCTCTTCATGCTTCTGATCACATCACCACGGACCTTCCTCTTCAAATGATCCAATTTCTTCGGGGGAGTAGTTCCCGACCCCGATGAGGAACTCCGAGGTGTAGGGAGCGATGGTGTGGCATACTCGGGAAAGTCGATGACATGCGACGGACTCGGAATAGCTTTCATCTTGTGGTATACCGATAGGTGCTGGAATGGAGGGTGACCGTAGATCATTTGATATAGGATACATCCCAAGGACCAGACGTCGCTCTGTCGACCGACTTTCAGGCGCCGCATTCCGTCCGGCAGCTCGATGGCTTCAGGACTCATGTAATTCACGGTCCCAATCTAGATTCAGCACGAAAGAAAGAATGTCAGCACCCTACAAGAGATTCTGTGGAAGACTTCACCACGAACCTGATGATCTCGTTGAATATTGGTAGTATCATTCGCGATGGCATTGGCAATCCCAAAGTCGATCAGCTTGAGTTGCCCACGGACCAACACGAAATTGGCTGGCTTCAGATCAGAGTGCACGATCTTCTCCTCATGGATAACATGTACTGCTTGTAACATCTACAAACCAGCAAGTCAAATCAGCATGGTTTCCGTCCATCATCGAACAAGAAGAAGAATACGCACCTGCTGCCAATAATACGCTACCCAAACCATATTCATCGGCTCCTTCTGCTGCTCTTGCAACAACCTCGCTAAATCAATCTCCCCACACTCCATAACCAACAACAAATGCCCTTTACTTCCTCCCGGTCCAGCCTTAACTTCACTATCAATCAAGCGGATGATCCTACTGTTCCCATTCAGCCGCTTCAGCAACGCAATCTCATTCATATATCCGCTCATCGTCTCCGCGTCAGTCTTGTCCAAAGAAACCCGCTTGATAGCATACAACTCATTCGCATGGTTCATGACTCGGAACACCCGCGAAGTCCCACCTTTCCCAATCATATCCAGTCTTGCGTACGCCTTTTTATTGACGATCATGTGTCGGGGGGCAGGCGCGGTAGGTGCTGGCGTGGGTGCCGGTGTGGGTAGAGGAGGAGGAGCTTGAGCTTGCTGCTGCTGCTGCTGAGCATGATAGTTTTGGTCTCGACCATTGTGCATCCCCCCATCCCCTGCAGCCCACGTCTTCCCCAACTGCTGCTGCTGCTGCCCTCCCATCGAGCTACTCGTAGTGGGCGGTTCGGGTGCAGTAGGGCTCCGTCGGTGCTTTGCTGCTCCACTTATCCCACCTCCGAAGTGTCGACCACTTGGAGACATCCGTGCGGGAACGGCAGGTGTAGGCAAAGGCATCTCCGATCCTGACCCTGTGTGTTGATATGGTACATTTCTTAGAGTGTCTGAATCTCTCCGTTTGTGCCCGTAGGAAGGTCGTAGCCCTTGACTTTGGGATTGCGACTGTACGTGCGTGGGTGAAGGAGATTGACGTGCTTGTTCCTGTGCTTGGGATTGGGCTTGGGCTTGTGCCTGTTGGTCAGCGTACGTTGCTTCTGCTTGCGCTCGTCCTGTACAAGTTGATTAGCGATAATGGGATTTAGAGTAGCTCGGCGCGACATACGTTCAGCCTCTTCAGCTTCTCTCCAATATTCTGTGAGACATCGAAAGGGTCAGAAACGAAGCGCTCGTCATTAGATATGAACACGCACTGTTATTCTCAGCCCTCAAGTCCATTTCCTGTCTCTCCCTCTCCTCAACTGGTATTCTCCTCGGTCCAGCACCAAATGTCTTACCACCACTCCCACCTTCCGTCCCAGTACTGCTGCTTCCGTTAACGTACGCAGCCGAACCAGCACTGTTAAGCCCAAGACTTGTGCCAGGTCTTGCACGTCCATTGGCAGCTGCATATTCCCGATCTCGATCTCGAGCATGATACGCGTTTGGGTTGGGATTGGAGTCAGGCAGGGAATATCGATCATCATGGGCTGTTCATAAAGCATGTTAGATTTCGTAGATAGGAAGTGAATGCAAAATGAACGCGCGCACCATTGGCATCACTGAGACTAGCACTTCTCCTAGGGCGAGTTCCTGTGCTTTCATTTAACACGATGCCACCCACATTACCGTAGCTTCTCTGACGTGAGGCAGTCAAAGGTACAGCAGCTGAAGCCGGTGGTGGATCGTAATCATCGTCCCCCGTGTCTGTCTCCTCCCCAGCCCCATATGGATAATAGTCGCTCGGATTCCCCTCCTTCTCCCCTTCCGACTCTGATATTCGGTCAAAGTTGGTGCCCGCACTAGCACTAGCAGCATACTTTGTGGATAGTAACCCAGTGCTCTTCATCGCCCTTTTGGTCCCTAAACCTATCTGCCTCCGTGCTGGCTGCGCAGACTGTGTTGAAGGCTGAACATCGCGCTGTGGGACTGGGACATCTACGAGTGGTTTTCTGCCGCTTACCAGTGGTTCTTCCATAGTGACGCGCCGAACGAGTGGGTTTCGCGTTTTCGACGCATTGGTACCGGTGTTAGATGATAGAAGGGCAGGACCGGAGCCGACGCGTTGGAAGGACCTGGCTGCTGAGATCGGATGTGATTGAACGCGATCTGTTGTGGCTTTTGTCAGGATTGGATAGGCGCTTTCAGAACGAGATAAAGAGCCGCGTCTGGGTGGTGCAACAGGAGAGTTCAAGAGTGTTGGCGATGTCGATTTGAGACTCGTGGTAGTATGTTGAAATGGAGGTGGAGATAAACTGGGGTCGGGGGTGGGTGGCGAAGAGTGGTTTGAAGCTGATTCTGGGTTAGAACCTTTGGATATACGTACAAGATTACCGTCGATGTCGCGGACATAGTCGAAAGAAAGGTCGATGATCGACGAGTCGTCCGACGAGGGTGTTCCACCTGAAGGAGTTTCTGATTTCGGGGGAAAGCTGATGGGTGTATTTGGAGGAGAGACGCGTAAATCAGGAGTCGAGACGGACGCCATGAAAGAAACCCAGTAAATCAGAGAAAAGTTGTCAAAATTCGTGCGAGAGGGACGAGCTCAACCACTTTTGTCCCAGGGCCACGAGGCTTGTCTTTCTTGGGCGGCCTAGTTCGGAATCGCGTCTTCTCTAACAGCAACACTATCCACCGTCCAGCTAAGCGACGTTCACGCGTTGAGAGATATCTTCCAGGCATCCATGTATGCCACCAGCCATCCGGACTGGTTCGTCCAAGCGAATTGGTATAAAAATCACTATGTCACAAAACTCTTCAGGACCCTCCTTGCTTTCATACCAAAGTGAGTACATCGAGTGGCACACACCATATTTTCTGACTTTCTACAGAACATTATGCCCGCTCCCATCTCCACCAATCTCTCTCGTCTATCTGACACTTGGAAAGAGTCTGCAGCAGTGCATGTCGCCATCGAACAGGATGTTATGTGCTACATGGATTTCTTGCGCCAACGTTTTATCAACCTGACATATCACCCGAACTCGAATGTCTTCATCATGCTTCTGGCTGATTTTGACGGCTTCGTGGAAAGGAGAGGCGTCAAACACAGGATGAGCCATCCACTCGTTAGTGCTGTACGCGTGTAATCGTTCTCTTCTTGTCAATTTACTGAACATTTGTTGTTCTCATCTAGATATATGGTTTAACCAAGGTGCGTCTGATCTTTGCGTACAATCTCTATCATTACTTATTCCATGAGTCTAGACTGCTATCGACTGCTATTGGCAGACTTACGACAAGCTGGGTGCAGGCAGGGCTCGATGCCACCGAGAGCTCGCGAAACATTATCAAGTCATGAAAGACCTCGTCTCACCAATGATCTGTTGCTATCAAGAAGAACTTCTACGTGCGTAGATTTCCTCTTTACAAGAGACTGCCACCCTACTGACATATTCGCAAAGTCGCCCAGTGGCACGTGTACCTCCATACTGGTGAAATAAGGACCGAGTGAGTCGCGTACTTTTCTACCTATTCAACTTTTCGTTTAACCATTTCTACTCTTGTCAGAACTGTGCCTGTGAGGCGCTCTGTTGATACACAAGATACTCTCTTCCCTCTCAATGACTTATGCGATGGCTGTCCGACTTGTGTTCAAAGGCACCAAAGCTCGTCCCCGCCAGTTTCCACCCAAGAAAGGTCTTCCAACACACCCTCGGTGGACGAATTTTTATACGATAGCGTCGACAACCCTAGCTCCCCACCCACAAGCTCAGGGAATAGAGTGTATGACTACTTCTACGGCGACAACCCGACTCCCGATTCTTCTCAATCGACTCAGGCGCCAACCTCGGACACAGGGAACTCTCAGACAGTGTTCACGTATGACATGTAGAGCTCTTTGCATGTCTTCCTGGATCCATTAACATTCTATTGTACAACTACGATATGCATAACGAATACATGCTCTTCCTCATCCAAATAACGCCCCCTTCGCGGACAGCTGTGACTGATGGCCATTTTGATTCAATATTACGATGTAGGGTATGCGACAGTATCTCAATCAGTCCAAACTCCATACAATCAATGATCTCAACGCCAGAACTAAGGGATACAGTTGTAATGTCAAGTGGGACTCCCCTCCTGCGTATATCACAACTAAGTAGACTAAGTACTTAGTCGCAAATGATTTCGCATTGAATTCTCATCTTAGACCGAGCTCCACGCGATCCAAGCAAGTGCTAACCCACTCACTTTCACTAAACCTTTGTTTTCACGCCATCGTCTGTCCGACGAGTCGAAGAAGTTGAGAGCACGTGATCTGACGCGTCCGCGTCGCGTGCCTAAAATGTGGGCTTTTCCCTCATGAACCAAGGATCATCCTTTCGCTTCTCATCACTCTCGCGCCTGACGTTTATTCATCCTCAAGTATATCATTCTTCACCTTCGATGAGTCGCGCGTACAGCTCACCAACTCAAGTATATACACTCCCTACAACTATTCGCCCGTCAGAAGATCACGACGAAAGCTGTCGTACGGAGCTATACAAATACAGTACATTATTATAATTTTATTTAGAGCTACAGAGAAGAATCAATCGCTACAATGTATCAAGAAAACAACAATAAAATCAAGATAAAACACGTCAATGCCACTCTACTTTACGCCGCAATAGCATTGGCTACAAACGCATTGAAGTTATACGTCTGGGGACTACCCTCGAACGAAAACGTATCAGGGTGTAGATCCACCACGACCTGTCCGTCTCTTTCTATTGTCCCATGCATGGTGTTCCCAGGTGTCAATGGAACGGAGAGTTTGGTGAGACCAGCGGGGACGCTGAAGGTTTGATTGGTGGACGATGATACGGCGAGTGTGACGGTGGATGGGGATGTGGTCATAACGACAGCCCATAATGTGTCCTCTGACTAGGTAATATAGAAAAGATTAGTGGATGCGAGTTATGAGGGAGAGGGTAGGACGCACGAGTTGGAAATTCGCCGGAGGGCCGACAGAATCAGGAGCTTGAGCCATTGCGAAGTGCGGCCGAGCCCACATAATGATCTCGTCTTTTTCGACGGTAGGATACGACCCGGTTTTAAACGCGGTCGCGTAGTATTTCGTCAAATCCAGCCATCCTATAGATCAACAAAGTAAGTCAGTATAGAAGAAAGGCAGATGGATCCTGATCCACTAACCAGTATGATTTAGGCCGTCAACCCATGCCTGGCTATTCGGTTGAGATCCCTTGATAGGACCAACATAGTCACTCTCCCCATAGTCATTCCATGTGAGAATTTCTACGATATCGAACTGGTCCCTCGACGCGATCAAGGACTCCCATCGCTTCGAGTAGAGGTGTTGGTCCGATAGGTACATGAACTGCATTATGATACGCCGTTATAGACGTCACCTTTCATCTCGGCGAGACATGAAGACTCACGTTTTTGTTGAACGTCTCCGGACTATAATGCGTGAAGAACCATGGAGACACAGCTGCCATATACGCCTTCGAATCCGTTCCATTGCCATCTCTCGCCCCGATACCAGACTGCGCCAACGCAGCCAGATGCTGCTGATCCGAATCCGTTGACCCGATAAACTGGCTCAACGCAGAAGCAAGCTCCGTACTCAGCGTGGTGGGCAACGAGACCGAATTTACACCGACGTTCAGCAGATTCGTGATACCAGCCGGAAGCGAAGAGTTCGAAGTCAGAAGATTAGCAGCGAAATCCGTCGTAACCTGTATAGGCCAACCCGAATTCCAGTTAAAATCACCATCCATCACACCGTCGAATTGACTGAACGTGGCTGGATTCACGAAAAATGAAGGTACGAAGAAGATTCCGTTGCCGTTTGCTGTGGATTGGATTTCGGAGTGTTGTGTGAATTGCGATTTCCACCCTTCGGCGACGCTGGATTGTCCGAATTGGCACGATTCGCCGGCGAATGTGGATACGAATGCGCGGGAGTTGTAGAGTAATTGGTTGGGGTGGGACGCGTGAGCTGTAACATACGACCGGAGTTGTTGTGCGTCTGAATTAGACGCGCAAGGGAGTGACCTGTATGTCCCACCATCACAAAGTCAATATTTACGGAGAGGACGGTACGAAAGGGACGAAAACTCACGTCATGTCAAGAGACATGAATAACTTGAAGTCCAAACCGGACTGAAGAGCAGCTTGATAACTGATAGCCATGAGACTGATGGAACAACTGAACAAGCACGACTAGGACTTACGCATCAGATACACGGGCAGGCTCCCAATCATCTGACCCCATATTCAATGCAAAGCCATCAATTCCAGAGGCATGAGCGAGGGCGATATCGTCCGCCCAATCTTGTACTGTGTACGGGAATGTATTGCCCACCATATGATGGGCTACGACGTATTTTGGGGTGCCGCTTGAAGAGGACTGGGTGGGGTTAGACGTGGAAGCAGAGGTTGTTGAAGACACTGAGGGCAAGACATTGGTAAGGGTTATTATGGGTGGGGATGCGGACGTGACTGTAAACGTGGATATAGACGTAGAAGTAGATGCAACGGCCAAGGCAGACATAAATGTGGTTTGCGATACGGACGAGGACACAGAGACAGGGTCTGCCTGTCTCAAGGAGAGCGAAAGTCGCCGATGTCTATCATGAACAGATGAGCGTACATCCGCCTTGGACCAGGACCGGACGCGTCTATATGGGATAGCGGAGGCATTAGTGAAAGTGACAAGCACAAAGAGGGTCTGTATAAGGAGTGTGAATTGCATGAGAGTCGTTAACTGTAGGCACAGCCTACTCGGAAAGAGAAAGAGAAGGATAACTCGACGCTCGAAGACCAGCTGGGTGGGTTGACGAGAAAATGGGCAACCAAAAGGACGGATATATTTGTAGATAATACAAGACAATGCTCACCGTCATTACTGAATTAAAAGACCTAGAATCCAGATGTACGTACGTGCATGGGTGTCGACGCGACCAGGACAAAAGACCTTTGAGGACAATGCCAGTGAGGGCGAAGGTTTTGGCGAAGATCCATGCACAGCCACATACGTCCTGCGTCGTTGCGAAGGCTTAGAGCGAATTGACAAGCAATATAGTGAGGAGGGCAGATCGATTTGTTCGACAAGGATAGACCATTCAACTGAAGCAGGCAAGCAGAGAGAGTGGAAACTCGACGTGTCTATTTTCGCGAATGTACAGATGTCGAATAATTACAGAAAACTAGGTAAGTAAAAAAAAAGTATACAGTTCGATGTTTACATTATGCAATTGAAAAATCTTCTTCTCCCCGGAACAATCTAGATGGCGTAGGCGTTGGTCTTGCCCGAGAGCTCGGCCTGGTCCTTGAGTGCAGCAGGTGCATCGAACTTGTCCATCATAACCTCAACGAGCTGGATCTTGTCGGCGGACGAGAATTGCTTGTCGAGGAGAAGTGCGGACAGCTCAGTTTTGTTGTGGACGGTATACGACCTCGAGAGTGTGAGGTCGGCATCACCGAGGACGCTGAATAACGAAGTCCACTTCCAGTTGGAGATGTCGTTGTATTTTCTGAAAGAAAAAAGAAAGAATGAGAAACGTAGACTAGGAAAGGAAGTGAGGAATAGCGTACCTGGTCTTTCCGTGGAGGTATCGCTCAATGGTGTATCCGCTGTTGTTCAACAGGAAGATGATGGGCTTGACACCGAGACGAGCCATGACAGACAGCTCCTGGACGGTCAATTGACTGGAAGAAACGACATAAGAACATGACAGGCGAAGCAAGACGAAGCGTTACTCACATGGAGCCATCACCAACGAACAAGATCGTACGGTTGAATCCCTTGGCACGAGCAGCGAGTGCGGCACCGAGAGTAGATCCAACAGACCATCCAATAGATCCCCAGAGAATCTGGTTGACCAAAACGGACTGTGCTGGGAGTTTGACAGGGAGGATACCGAAGTTGGAGGTACCAGTCTCGGTGACGATGACATCCTTGGGCTCGAAGAACTCGCCCATCTTTGGCCAGAACCATGCCTGGGAGATGACCTCATCTTTCTCAACGGGGACGGGGCTGCTGAATGGCGTGAAGGCCGTAAGCGAGGTTTGACGGAAGCGGGCAAGGTGAGGGGAGAGTTTTGGTAGGAGCTCTTTCATGCCGAGAGCGGGGTACTTGGCGTACTGGACCAATGTGTGATCGGAGTGGAACTGAAGAAAAGAAATAACGTGTTAGAGGCTGAAATGTGAGGAGGAGCGAAAGATATGTACCTCAATGGTACGCTCGATGGGGATGCTGTATGTGAAGTTACCGGTGTTGAAATCACTCTTGAGGGCACCGACGGAAAGGATGAGCTTGGCGCTCTCAACCTTGGCACGAATCTCGGGCTGGGAGATGGATCCAACGTAGATCTAAGAATAGTAGTAGATAATTAGCAGCTGATTCGTCTATGAATCTAAGGAGAGTGCTTACTCCACCGAATCGCTCGTAGTTCTCGTTGATGGCGGTCTTTCCCATGGGCGCAGAGTAGACGGGGAAACCAGTCTTCTGGACGAGCTCCTCGAGCTCTCCGAGGGCATCGTGACGGATGGCACAAGCATCGACAAGGATGATGACGTCATCCTTAGCTTTCTCGACCAGACCGACAATCTGCTCAATGACAAAGGCTTCGGTGGCGGGGCTGTTGGGGGAAGGGAGGCGGGAGAGGGGGGTCTTGAGACGCTCGGAGGAGATCTTCTGGTAGACCAAGTTGGTGGGGAGGGTCATGTACACGGGGCGGGCCTTGGTGATACATTCAGAAAGAAGACGATCGATCTCGGAGGCAGCGTTGCTGGTGCTCATGATGCTGCCCTGGGCAACGGAGAATTGCTCGGAAGCTTTGTAGTACGCGTCATATCTACGCGAGGAGATAAGATGATAAGATATGACGGCTCGGGTAGGAAAGATATAAAAAGAACACGTACCGTCCATCACCGAGAGTGTGGTGAAGCATGGGCTTAGCGGCTTGCTGGTCGGTGTTGGGGACACCGGCAATGTGCAGGATGGGTACCATCTCGGAGAAAGCTCCAGCGATACCGTTCATGGCGCTCAACTCTCCCACTCCGAAACTGAAGAAACAATCAGGATGAAGTCGACAAAAATTTGTGAGAAGACATACGTGGTAAGGAGAACACCGATAGAGTGGTGGTTGACACGGGCATAACCGTCAGCGGCGTAGGCGGCGTTAAGTTCGTTGCTGGAGGAAACGAGAAATTATTAGCCCCTAATTTCTTCAGGCCCCTATTGAAAAGTAGAACGCACCAGTTTCCAACCCATTCAATTGAAGGGTGATCTTCGACCAAGTCCTAACGCGTAGTATAAGTGATGAGTCCAAATTGTGGTAGATCCATCGATACTTACGAGGAAACCGAGATTGAAATCTCCTGGTAGACCGAACATATGCTAGAGATGACAAAGGTCAACGACGACGAATAGAAAAAAAAACAGGTTAAGAGAAAGGACGTACGGTAACACCCAATTGAGCGAGTCTCTGGAGTAGGTAAGCTCCAACGTAGATCTGCTCAGAGTTGTCCTGGACCTTGTAGGTCTGTAGCTCGAGACGAAGGCGGTTGAGCTCATCGTGAAGAGCCTGTGTGGCCTGTGGTGTGGACATGATAGAGAATAGGGGTGTAGTGGTAGAGTTTTTTAGTAGAGGAGATGTGGAAGAAAGGAAGAGGAGAAGTTGGTCACTTTTTATGTGTGAGGAGAGAGGGGCTTTCGTTGACCCAGACTCTGCCCAGATCGATATCGATCGATCGCTGCATCACCCAAAGTCTCTTTCCGGATATTTCACCACAGAACGGAAGTCGACGCTAGCATTGCCGTCCAGCGCGTTAACTTTCGACCTGTGGACCCAAGTGGATCCAGATTCAACCAGATCCGAGGACGTCGAGGCAACGTCGAAGGAGACGGCGTCCAGCACACATGCATAGTAACCACCGACGATGCGACCAGGCGTGCCTACCGGTCATGAAAATTTGCCTAGAGCTATAGGCCCCTATTTTTGCTCGAGGTCCCCGTCGACGATGCAAACGTGTCCAAGCTGTTGCACTCCAAATGCCCTGCCACGTCTGAGCCCTTCATCATCGGAAAGGCCGTCGACCATCTGCTACTCAGATTGACGCCATTCGAGACTCGCTCCCGGCTCTATAGCCCAAACTTCTTCCCTGTTGATCGCTTACAGACCATACTTGCAAAACTCGTTAATCAACGTAAAGACCTGGCTTATCGCGAGTGCACTCACGGTGCTGCCCTATCTCCCGCACGCCGGGTTCCCAAACACGTCATCTGAAAAATTTTCGTCGAATGAAAAGACAGCCAGTGTTTTGTTGCGATATGCCGTGGTCGGACAATGGGTGTTATCTTGTAGTACTTCGTGGAAGTAGGGGCCTGGAAAAACACCTGCGCATCGAAACTAGGTCAACTTCTTCTCGAACTCACCGCCGCTATCGACCACCAGAAGGGAGAAAGCCGATCTCTCTACATGCACATATGCATCGTGTTCGCTATCTCACCCAAGGGACGGGCTAAAGATGTCATATCTACCGGCCATTGAGGACCTGTTGCCTGTCGACGGTTTAGACTTCGCAGGCTTCTCGAGATTACTAGGCGGTATGTTCCAGACCTTCCGTCATTCTATCTTCCCGACGTTTTCATTTCTGCCCCGAAATGCCTTCTTGCGCACATGGTGGATTTTTTCACGCCTGCTGCTAGCCCGACTCGAATGCAGACGCGTGATGCCAACCTTCACTTGAGGTACCTAATAATGCAAGTTCGATGCAAGCAACGAGCATGCAACCTCATCTATCTTTCATTCGAGTGCAGGTCCTCGGCCGCCTCTCAACACGAAATAAGATATCATCCCGCCGAACCTTACGAGATTTGTTCTTTCGCAGGAGGTCGCGGTCTAATCCAAACAACCCATGGGATCTTCAGGCAGTCGCTCCGATCTGTTACACAATGCCATACGACGTCTCAGAACCGTGGTTCTTCCAAGCTACGTGCCGCCTCATCCATATGCAACTTACTCAGAAACGTGGTGTCTCTCCGTCGGTAAACCCACTGGTTCTTACTGCATTCCGTTCGGACTCCCGTTCTTTTTCTATCTTGGGTGTCCTGGATTGATACAAACTCGTTTCTATGGCCTTATCGCTCGTCTGAGAAGCACTCGAGTCCGCGGACTGCTATCTACCATTCGCGTTCGCCATCAGGGTTACTGGCTCCAGAGACTACAGGGTGGAGGGTTACGTTACTCGGGGTTGGATGCGTATGGCTCCTGCGACGTCGAGTTCTGATACAGAGCACGTCGATTAGACATTATTATTATCAGTAGTTTCCTCAAGTAGCTCGTTCTATTCACCGGCACAAATCAAAGACATTTTTTTCTTGTATCCGCTCGTCAGAGATAGTGTCAGAAGCATCTCTCCATTCAACCAGGGAATGTTCGGATGCACAACTGCCACTAATTTGAACTGTATCCTTGCACTTGAGAGGAAGCGAATTCTGGCGTGTCAGTATACGCTTACGTCATCCATCATTTCACGCTTGAGCAGGCAGCCAACTCATCATGCGTGTATCATGGATCCAAGGATAGACGCTACTTTCCCTCGTTCCTTTCAATCATACCAAGGCCACCAGCATGTCAAAACGACGAAAAAATATCACCAATAATTCTAGCATAGCTATAGATGACAAGATCACCTCAATTTCCACCTCAAGAATAGATGTAGACCCGGGTGTACGCCCATCCCAAGCTGTATCAGTATTGGTCGATTATTACACAGTATTGGCTATGGTGCTAGGTCAGTATATAACCAGGTATTACATGGCTGCTTTGCTCACGCACGCAGGAATAATCAGGCGGATGTTGTTCGTGAGTAGCCCCGCACGGATCAGCCTCCACTCAATCTGACGCGCCATTTGCTCTCCATTAGAAACGTATGGGCATACGAGCAATTACTGAAGATGAACCCTCGGATAGGTGAGTTTGTGAGTCCGTCGCATAGATATCAATACTGAGACGCACTACACTATAGGTTCAGCACTCACGTTTTCCCAAATGCTATTCATAACCGTTCAATCACTTCCATCCTTCCTTTGGGTCCCACCACGACGGATTATACCTCGACTAAAGCCTCGTCAGGTCCCACTCACCCAATGGGCACTCCAAGTGTTGTTACTAACCACCGGATCCTTGTTGAATAACTGGGTGTTCGCTTTCAATGTACCACTGACAATACAGATTGTGTTTCGGTCAGGTGGTGAGTGACATCACTAGTCTCATGCATATCTGCTCTAGGTGTATTCACGAAACCCGAATTTGAAGGTCTGGCAGTGTCCATGCTATTCGGTTATGTCTTCCTCCATAGGAAATATTCCCTGCTACAGATCGTGCGTACTCAACAAACCTCCGATCGCACAGACGCGATACAAGCCAATGTATCTTTCGACAGATTTCAGTAACATTGGTATCCGTTGGAGTGATCTTGGCCACCCTGTCCCGTCCAACGACCGCCAAGTCAGCACCTCTACAATCTGCAGAAGACATACGTAGATACGCAATTGGAGTCGGCATGCTAGTCCTTTCGGTAGTTCTCACAGGGTTCATGGGTCTATTACAAGAACGTACTTATAAGAAGTACGGTCCATGTTGGAAGGAGGGCGTGTTTTATACGGTATGCATGTCCACGCACATTCAACTGCCTTCTGACTCCTTCGTTCTCATTTCAACCTTCATTTGTTTCTAGCATTGCCTCTCACTTCCCATCTTCCTGTTCCTCGTGCAAGACGTCAAACAAGGCATCCTCAGTTTATCTGACACACCACTGACGTCTTCGGCGTACTCTGCGTATCTTGTGTTGGCAGGAAATCTCGTCTCACAACTCGTTTGCGTATCTGGGGTTAACCGATTATCTTCTGTGCGTTGCGTTTTTACCCCTCTATATCATATAGACCTTTATCACTGACGCGACTCACACGTTACAGCAAGTATCATCAGTATCCACCAATCTAATTCTAACAACACGAAAAGCTCTGAGTCTCTGTTTCAGTGTTTGGTGGTTTGGGAACGGTTGGAACGCGCAGCTTGGATTTGGCGCGTGTATGGTCTTCGTAGGCACTTTTATGTTTAGTATCGGTGCTGCACCTGCTCCTGCTGCTAACACTGGTGCTGGAGGCGGACAGGGGCCTAGCAATAAGAAGGATTGAATGATTTTGCGATCATCATCATGCATCATTGATCAACGCGTCGAGCGCGAGACGCAACGCGCAGCTACGGGGAATCTCGGACCCTTCTACTTCTTCGGCAGTGTGGCGCATAGTGTATCCAAACTTCGGCGCGCCCTCTCCAAGGCCCCTATTTTCCGTCTCTTCCTCCTTTGTACCATGGTCAGCCAAGCCAACGTCACGACGGAACCCAAAAAGAAAACGGAGTCCGCAAATTCAAATGAAAAGGTTCCGGCGGCTCTCCTAGAATTTGCAATACGCTATATTTACTGCACTGTTGCTCAAAGCGCGGCCGGCATTTAACTGAGATCTGGTGCGTGTATCTCTGTGGTAGATGATCTTAGTATCCCGCTATTGCAGGCTATTGCATGGGCTGCCGAGGGCGTCGGCCCGCCTGAATTAGTACGACTGGCCTGGTACGCTGAGCTGGAGGCCGCCAAGACTGTTGGCCAATGGCTAGCAAAGGCCGTAAAGGAGTGCCAGAGCGTATCCTCCAGCGGCTAGCCCTACATGTCTGCGTAAGCCTCTACATTTTCAAGGCACAACCAGACCACCTCCTCGAAAAACTAGACTCCACGGCCAGTGGCCAGGAACTCTACTAACGTTTAACATCTAGGATTTGTCTCAGTTAATTGTCAGACAAACTCTAGCCTTAGGTTCCGTGCGACCGCGACCGCAGGGTACCTGTGAGCGAATTCGAAGAAAAGGCACTCGATCGTGCAGTGAGATCTTAGCTAACTGGATGAATATGGATGTGCAGATCGCCGTTACTTGTATAGGTTCAGGAGTAAGAGTAGAAAGGCCCATATGTATTATGTAGAGGCCTGGACGGAGGAGGAGTCGACAGATAACTCTGCCACTTGTTTTCCCCGCCTCCATGCTCCTCCATGGCGCCACACCCTTTTTTTTGGGCTCCACACTCACCCCCATAGCTCTCCATGGCTCCTATGTGTATATTCGTAGGAGAATGCGGGAAATACAATTACTGTAATACAATTTGAGGAGGGGATCAAATTTTCCACTTGGAGAGGAGAAGGACGAGCTCGACGCGTCGATCAACGTGACACTTGTACTGACCTCCGACGACGACCAATGAACAAGGCAAAGCTGCCAATCCACGACTAGTGTGGTACTCTGCATGCATGCATATGAGGATGTATGTTCCAATCGACCTTCTCTCTCTGCAGCCAATAGTACTCACCATGCTTGATATGATCTTCCTGTTATCCCCATCGACACAGCTGCTCACCGACGTCCCGCAACCAATACTAGCACTCACGTCGTTTTGATCTCAAGATATGATCATACGTCCGAGTCAACACACCCTACGGCTCCTACGGAAACGCATCAGTATCTTGATCCTAATACCCGCTCATTTTCATTTCAAAGTACCTGTTCCACCTATCGGCATATCCACTGGCAGCAGCAGCAGCATGATGCAGTCGTATGCAACCTCTTCATCGGATACCACTAATAATCATGGTAAGCAAATCTAGCACCTCGTATCCCGAATATCCGATCCTAACCTCTCATATGCACGCTCTGTACCTGTGACAGCCGACCATGATTGGCCACACCCCATCTACGCCTCAGAGCGTATCACAGACCACAAATCCATATTCCTAGCACACGCATCAATACTCCCATCTCAATCTGCCTTACCCACCTTCTTGGAGCACTTGACCGCCCTCCCGAGTCTCAAACGCGCTACGCATTGCATGTACGCGTATCGTACTTCACTCACTTCTCCTCTTCCCCAGACTGCCAATGTGAGGCGAGGTACACCCGCACAAGACCAAGTCGTAACCGATAAGGCCTCGGTCATCGCTGGCCAGAACGACGGAGGTGAAGGTGGGAGTGGTGATCGTCTCGCACGATTACTGGAATTATCACTTTGTGAGAACGTCATCGTAGTGGTGTCTAGATGGTATGGGGGTGTGCCCCTTGGTAATGATCGATGGAAGAGGATATCGGACGTGGCGAAGCAGGCGTTGGAGCGGGGTGGGTTCTTTAAGAATCGGGATGAAATTAAAGGCTCGAAGACGAAAGATAAAGGGAAAGGGAAGGGTAAGAAGAAGAAGTGATTGGTTTGTTACTTTTGTAGGTTATGGTATGGTATAGCAACTCGCTCTGCTGCTGGGTTGCATAGAGCCGCACATACCGAGGAGTAAATCGTCCCGCCAACGATGTGTAACTCATCTATCTAAATAGGTCCGTCTGTTTCTCTCAGACGCACACCCGAACAAATCGCCTGATGCCCATGCTCCAGGGCCACCCGCAGGAGCATAACCTGCAGTGCTCGCTCCAACTCAATTTAAATTTGGAGTCAGATTCTTCTCCCAGGACCTTGACAATGAGAACGATTTACTACTCATCTATTCGCACAATGCATGTCACCTGAACAATAGAAAGGGAAAGGATGAAGATTGTCATTGCACAGTCGTAACCGGGTATAAAAGTGAGAGTCGAGATATCAGGTCCACTATACAACGGAAAGAAAGAAAGAAACAAGACGAAAGACCAGAATACACTTTTTTTGATGACTTCGACTCAGATTCTCAGTTCCCCGATTGCCCCTCCTCCTTGTGGTCGTGGGAGTCGAGATCAAGGATAGGCAAGCCCAAACCAATGGTTTTATCCTTGGTGCTGTCTTCGTTGTGCTTGTGGACCCCAGCGCCGGTACCCTGTAGAAAGGTGGTGACCCCTAAGACGGAATCTTGCGATTCACGGTGTGAGAGCTTGTAGGTTTCGCCGTGGGTGCCTGGGTTGAGACCAGTGGTCTCCGTGTTCATGTGGTTGGGTTTGGTGCGTCCCAGGAGAGAAGGGAACTTGATGGGGAGGCCCTCGAGGAGACTGTTGGGAACTGGGCCGGAGTTGCCTTGGCCCTCCCGAGACGTCCCGTCGGCGTGTTGGTGGACGAGGGGTACGTCGCCCTTGGGCGTGCCGAGGACGACGGTGTGGTCTGTGGAGGGTTTAGACTGATCGCCGTTCTTCTCCTCGTGACTGTGGTAGGTCGCCCCCAAGATCTTGCTGGTCGCTGTGAGAACAGAATCTTTGGTGTTGGAAGAGCCGTCCTTGGATTGGTAACGGTGATAATTGGCATTGTCAGCCTTGTCGAGAGGGGTGTTCGCGTTGATAACTTGATCGTGCATATTTCTGGATGAGTGTTGATGGACGACGGGGACCTTGCCCTTGACAGTGTCGATGGGGGTAGTGCGTTCCGTGGAGGATTTAGATTGGTCGGCGGAGTTCTCGTCGTGGTTGTGTTCGGTCAACTGAGCACCTGGGGAATCCGCGTTCACGACAGAGTCGTCGGTCTTCGAAGAGCCATCACTCTCTTGATGACGATGATCGGTGATATCGGTGTTCTTGTTCAAAGGCGTGTTGGCGTTGGTGACCTGATCTTTGGATTCTCGACGTTGGTGAGGGTGATGTCTACGCTCAGAAAACATCTTATCAGGGAGATCACTGACGTTGCTTCGCGCGTCATGAACAGCGGTTTCCTCGGGGGCCGCAGCGGAGGATGCGGCGCTCGCGACGGGAGGTGAGTCTGAATCTGCAGACTCGGGGGTGACGTCGTCGCCACCAGCACCTTCAGTGTGTTTAACATCTTCGCCATCTTCAACTTGGTGAACGTCCTCGCCATCCTCGGCCTGATGGACATCCTCGCCGTCTTGACCGTCGTGGACATCGTTACGATCGTCGGCCTGGTCAACGTCATCGCCATCGTCGCGGCTTTGATTGTCATGGTACTGAGCTCCGGTACCGTCAGGGCCGTGGACGAGCGCGACGAAGTCCGTGGGCTGAGGAGGGCAGGGCGCGCCGCTCTGGGCCACGGGAAAAATCCCGTCGGTTGGGCTTCCTCTTCTGCTGAAGGGTCCCTGGAAAGAGAAAGAGCGAGGCATGTTGATGAGTCATGGATATGTAGAAACGAGATAGAGCCACTCACAGTCTGGGCGGGCGTGTCTGAAACGGGTCTACTCAAAGGCGAGGCAGAGGCGATGATGCAGAAGCCGAGGAGGGCCAAGAAGCGGGGTTGAAGGGTTAACATTGCTGGGTAGCGGTGTAGTGGAAGGATATCCGTGTGGGGGTAGTCGAGGACTTGGTGGTAGAAATGTGCAGAGAAGATGGAAGTCAAAAGGAAAGAAGACTGACCGGTTTCAAGCGTGGGCGGGCTACTTTTATAACGGCCAGGAGGCTGACAGTAATGGGGTGTGACCCCGATGCGTTGTAAACCGTCAGCCTCACTGTCCTAATCGAGATTTGCGGTCTGCCAGTCCAGATTGGAATAACGATCGAGAAACATGTGTTTGTGAGACATGGGCTGCCTGTCAATGATCTGTAGTGAAAGCAAGAACAGAAGAAGGGATACATCGATGCAGTTTAGTTGTAGAGGAAGTCCGAGTCTGAAGTAGGTCTGACACAGACTCTCATCGATCAACTCGAAGCTTGAAGGAGCAAGGACCATTGTGGCTGTACCTGGTGTTTGTCCTATCAAATCGTTGAGCAACAACGGCAGTGAGTTCGGACGTCCATCTAGTTATGTGATTTTAAGTTTTAGTTCCAGTCTTTGTACTCGGCTCGGTAGACTACCGTTGCCTTCATATGAACGAAAATGATGGCCAGGTAGCCCACGTAGTAATGATCAAGGATGACAGTTCGACTCGGAGTGAAAATGCACTGAGGAAGCATCACAAGTCGGAACGTTTACATTGTTATCTGACTCTATGCCTCAGAGGCTCTGCTATCAAACTGATAGGATCATCATACCTGGAGCCTGCAGTATACAGTAGGACCCGAAAATAACTTCCGATAGATCTGCGTTGCGACAATTTTCGGCAATCTTGACTTACAGAATTTCAGAGTGGCCAAGGAATGAGCTCTGGTTAGAGCATTGGCTATGCAGCGGATGGTTGCTAGTGTGGTCGGTATATCCAAGATAGAGAGGGTCCTAGATATGGTCTGAGTCTTCGTTCGACGAGGCAATGTCGGACCATGAAGCACACAATCAAAGTGAGCACTTATGGACGCCGCTCATGCAAAGCAGCATCGAGAGCTTCGGGAGAAAAAGATATAGATTCGTGATATCTACTTCTTCTTGACAGTCTTGATTCTGATAGTTTCCGTCCCAATGAATATGCCCTGAACAGCATGTAAGCCCAGAGATGGCGTATAGAAACACAGCAGCGCACCTTTCCCTTATAGGGTTCTGGTTTTCGATAGTTCCGCAGCTTTGCACAGAACAGTCCCAACAGATGTTTATCCGTGCAAAAGACAACGATTTTTGTCGCTGTCGGTACCTCAACGCGTATATGAGGTGGTATTGGCTCGTAGACCGGATGTGAATACCCCAGTTTCATGTTCAATCGCTGGCCATTTCCTCCGAAACTCGTTCCTCTAGGATCCTCTTCCAATGCTACCCTGAACCCTACTCCGACAAGATACACCGGCAGGGTAAATCCTTCGGTCATACCAGTTATTGCGTTATTGATGAGACTTCGCGTCAAACCCCACATCGCTCTCTGTTCTTTTACAGCAGAATTTTCCACCTCGATGGACAAGAAGCTGGGCTCTGGGTATGTTATCTTCATGTATTCGCGAAGAGGCACAGCAGTTGTTCCGAGAGGCCCTTTGACAGCAATGGACTCTGGTGTGACTGTGAGGGTCACGGCGGGTGGGACGGGGATGGGTTTTCTTCCGATGTGAGATACATTTGTTCGGTGGATTTTGACGGGTGTGGCTGTTATAGGGGATGCAGACGTGCTCAGGGAGCGGATGAAACTGCCCAGCTGCGCCCGAGGAATCATGGCGGGATGGCGTCTCGCCAAAAATTGGGAGTGTTGTGCCTTTGGTCGGGGTCCGAATATGTCTCGGCATCTGGCCGCTCACGGTGGCTCACCGACCTCAAGCAGGAAATTATTGGTGCTTGCAAAGGAATACCTGTGCAGGAAGTAGATAGCACACTTTCAGACGCAGTAGACTACAGGCAGATTATAATATCAGATTTTTCCCTCACTTCACAGAGCATAAGTAGTCGATTTCGACCCCAAACGGATCATTTAGATACTACACATCTAGACGTGAATGAGACTTCTTTATCCATTTATTCAGAACGTCCTATATTCTACACCAGAAATTTACGAGAGAGACGCGCCAACCAGTGTTGGAGCCAAACATACTCCGTCTTTGGTGCGAATCCTGTGCACGCTTTTGGTCACTGGGTTCACCCAAGCTGCTTCCCTCGAATCGAGGGTGATGAAGCCTATAAAGATAGGAAGTTAGCCAGAGAAAACGTTCAATATGGATAGACAGAATATACCAGGAGCGACTGTTTCGAAGATCTTCTTTTTGGGATTCAGCTGAGACAATGGGGTAGCGTCTGATGTCAAGGTCAGTAGAGCATGAGGCGCATGAGATGACTAGATCTTACTCTCAAAATCTGGCCCTTCGAAGTAGATACGTTCACCTGGCTTAGAGCCTGGGGGTGGTTGAATCAACTCGATACCTCCCTCTTTACCGTCTTTTGATGTTGCCTATGCGAAGTGGGTTTGTCAAAAAGGATAAATGTGAATGAAAGAAGATCGTACACATAGAACCATGGCGAAGCTTTTGACTCCACGCATGTTCGCGGGTTTCAGGTTACACTACCTTAGGAATGAGCAAATAGATCGGTGAGGGAAGGTATAACAAATGAGCTTACTACGGCAACGAGGTATCTATCTCGCATCTGTTCGATAGGGATATAGTTCACTAGACCTGAAACCACAGTTCGAGGACCTGTTTCCTCGCCGATATCAATTTGCTATATACACAGAATTGAGCAAGTCGTAATCCAGACAACAAGTCAGGCTTACCTCGACGTATAGGCCGTCTGCATCCGGGTGTTTCATGACTGCGAATATTTACTTCAGATATTGTCCTTCGACGCAATCGATTGACTTACTATCCACGATATGACCGACGCGTAGGTCGATCATCGAAGGTACAGGCTCAGAATCTTCGGGAGCGGGAGCCTTTCCTCCTGCTTTCTTGTCAGCTCCACCTGCATCCTTTTTCTTTTCTTTCTTATCCTTCTTCTGAGCTTTACCCTCTCCGGTTGGTACCTGATCAGCCGTGGCAGGAGCTACTTTGCTCTTTTCTTTAATGGGTGCCGCCTCAGCGTCTGCGGGTTTTGCAGCCTTTTCCTTCTTCTTTGGGGGCTCTACCGTACGCTCGGGTTGGGGTGCATTTTCAAGATCAAAGGTCACGATTGGGAAGGCTGGGGCAAGGGCCTCTGCAGATGTACGAATAGATGGTCGTGTCTGTATATGATCGAAGTAACGAGTCAAAGCCGGATGTGAATAGTATTGTGGGGGCTGGAGCTTCGACTGCTTGGTGTACAGAACATCAGTAAGAAGACGCATGTTGAAAGAGCTGATCTACTGACGAATATCGGGTGCAGGGCACCATAAAGTGCTATATCAGCAGCGGTCAGGTAATTACTGACAGCGTAAGTGCGTGGTACAAGCTGTGAGTTCAGGTCCTGCAAATCCCCGAGGGTCTAATGATGATCCAATACATGCTAGTAATATAAGTCTCACCTTGAAGCCACTCTCCTTCACTATATCTCCCTGTGCTACTTTGCCAATCCACTCCTCGACTTCAGCCTTGTCTTGATCGGTCTTCCCGATATCCTGAGTTCCCTGTTTTGTGGCAGCAAGGACTAGATCCTTCACGGGAGATTGAAGTTTCGATACGGCTGCTTGGAAGGACATGGTGATAGTAGGTGGACGAGATAATCTCGGTATGAATCGATGAAGTCGAGTCAATTTGAGAAAATCCATACGCGGAAAAAATCAACACGTGAGTAGAATCGCGAGTCGCGTCTCTCGCCAAGATTCGCCACCAACTCCAAAAAGTCCCAGGTTATTTACGTATGTACAAGTTGCGTGCTAATTATCGTACTTGCTGAAGTTGTTGCCCACCTTCTTCAACAAAAAGTCTCCATAAACTACAGATTCCTTCAATTTGATACCTTCAGCCGTCTCATCGCTGCCATTTTGTATCCTGAGAGCACCGGCCAACGGTTTGACATGTGCATCGAAGTTCGGCTCGAAGAAGAATGGGATCGAGACTCTGTACAAGGTCAACAGGGCACAAATGCGATAGAATGGATTGCCTATACCTATAATTCGATCCTCGGTGAACGACTCGATGAAGAGTGCTGTCGTATATGAGTCCGGATGTACTGATCTATAGAACAGCAAATCCATACCTTTTGTACAGTCCATTGCTCCAGATCTCCCACACTGTTGTTACACCTTCAGTGTGAAGGTCAAAGTAAGAAACAGCACATGTAGCTCACTTTCGCCGATATTGCAAACAACACAACCGTGTATTGGATCAGCGTTGATCCATGTACCTTCCTCACTTCCCTGTTCTGTTGGCAAGCCCTTCGTGTCTATCTGGGATAGACCTGGACGTCGAAGGAAGACCTGGAGCGCAGAGGGTGTTGGATCGGCATACAAGAATGTAAGACATCCATAATCCCTGTGTTTATAGCATTAGTAGAATAAGTCTTTCGGAGGGTTTGACTTCACTTCACTTGTGCGCCCCACAAGAGAAGCCATCGTGGTCATTTGGGAGAGGAGGGTATCCTATGACCTGTAGATGAGTATTCAGACGATACCTCAAGGTGAACATAGAATATGATTACACGCATCACCCAGAAACTGTCGTCCACTTGAGCACGCAACTCTTCCCACTCATCAGTAGACATGCCCAAGCTAGCTGCCATCCTAGGAGGTACGACATCAATATGAATGAAAGGGTTATAAATGTAAGAACATATAGACATACGCTTCCATCACGATCAATCCTAGAGCCTTCATCTTGTCGACCCATATCTCATACTTCTCCTTGAAATGGGGTACACTCGGCCATTGGTTCTGTCCCCAGAGAGGCTTGGATTTATCTGGCTTCTCAACCGGACGATAGAAATCCAAACCCTCGTGGTTATCTGCCTTTCCGTTCGTCACGTTCTCTTTGAGCCTTGCATAACCTATCCCAGCGCAGATGATAGATCAGAATTAACGCGTCCAGAGTTAGGGGAAGTATATCGTTACGATAACATACCTCTGGCATGGTCCTCGTTCTTGAGAGCGAGCTTATCTTTCTCCTCTTGTGGTAAAGCAAAGAACTCCCGAGCGAGGGTGGTGAGATCCTCCGGTTCCGCTGGATCAACGTACGAGGATAGATCAAGATAAAAGAAGCCGTACTCCACACAAGCGGAATGCAAGGCGGCAGCTGTAGATTTTCGACCTTCTAGATCATTTGGGTTCAGATATGGAGCGATATTGATGATGGGTAAGGTCAAAGGGGTCGATGCGGGGATGGCCATGATATCGACAGTTTCAAACTTCAAACTACAAGCTTCAAGCACTTCAAAGTACTGTGGGAATCGAAGAAGAGATAAGAATTACGCGAGTATGCAACTTCCTGGATATCACTGGCCCATCGACCCGGAGTCTACTTGCGATAAGCCGTGCTAATAAATCAAATATTTGCAGGACTGAAGCGTACATTATAAGGATGGGGTGTCCTGCATGCGAGGGGGGGAGGATAATACAGAATCGATGATAATAGTCTGAATCTACGTACAAACTTGACCGTGGTTGCCTGCACATAAAGTATGGCGGGGTCATTCATACTGGGATCCGGATCAAAATTGCTACAACGGGAGAAAGGGAGAGAGAAATAAGAAATGTATCCATCCCTCGTGCTTCCTTATTCTTGAGGATGCTGTTGCGAATAGATGGTCCTCCCAGGATTTTGAACGACGCGGTTGAAGGGACCGCGTGTGTCCTGAAGAAAACCACTGGCGGGGCCTGTGTATTGGCCTGGCCAAGCCTCATCTTGTGGATGAAAAGCCTGTGGAACCGATGGTGCTGGTGCTGGTGGCGGCGGTAGTGGCTGAGGAACAGCTGGATGGGAATTAGGATAATGAGAGGACGGAGCAGGTGGATGATGCGTCGTTCTTTCCTCTCGTGCGCGTTTTCGGTGCGATGATGATGATGAACTATGTCCATTGGTTTGTGGCGAGAGTTTTAGCATCCCATCAGCACCTACGCTAACGTGGTTTTGCATTGTTTGTGGATGAGGATATTCTGAGGGGTATTCTTTAGGGTATTCATGTGGTTGACCCCATGCGTGTGCGTGTTGTAATTCTTCAGCAGTAGGACGTGTGTCCCGTTGTTCCTGAAACTCCCTCGACTGGCTTGGTTGTCTGCTGCTGCTGGCGCTGGCGCTTCCATTCGTTCTTCTCCCGTTCGGTTTTTTTGCTCTCGAGGCTGCATAGGAATAACTGGGACCAGAAGCGGCGTTCGAGAGGGAGGCATGCGATGGTGTGGGCATGCCCATTGCAGGATCCTCTTCTAGTAGCTCTTTCTCTTTGTTCTCGCGTAACTGCAATGCCTCGGATATCGATAGAGGAGATGGTATGGTATCTGTACGGACACGTAAGCCGAAGAACTTGATACTCAAATGATAGTACAGAACATACCATGGAGAAACATAAACTCTTGATATTGTTGAGTGGTCGAGGCTATTAAATCAATGCACGGCCGTTTAGCCTATTGACCCAGTACGGATGGTGGCAAGCTCCGTACCCATATCCCGATACGTGATTAGATTGCGACGGTCCGTATGCGCTTGCCGGTGCCCAGCTTCTGTCATTCTTTTGATGAACCATTCCTTGATAGTGGAAAAGTGATGAGCGCCAATCTCAGAGGAGAATGGTACGCATACGTACTGTAGCCATGGATAGTACGAATAGCCCTTCTTTCGATAATGCCAGATTGCCTGTTGTACCTATAATGAGTTGATACGCACGGTATTAGCATAAACCGAAAGGTCGTGTCACTGAGATGTCGACATACCGTCTGCCTGTATGATATTTTCCAGTCGAACAGCGGGCAGAACAGTATGACCAGGGATTTTTGGTTGTCTTGCAAAGGCAGCAGATTCATCATCAGAGTCTTCGTGAGGGGCCTCTTGGTCGAGTTCTGTGTCAGAGTCCAGCTGGTCTACCTCGTCTACATCTTCAGTCTCTTCTTCGAACCATTCCTGTTCTGCTGCTTCAGTTTCTGCAGCGAGGGCTGGATCATCGGAGGAGTAGGAGTCCATGTCTTGGTCTACAGTGAATGATGGTTGTCCAAGCATCGATGGATCAATGGAGCTCATGGTGGTGAGATTTGAGGGAAGGTTCGAGATGCTGAAAAAAGGACAAGTGGGGTCTGTATTCGGGTGCGAGAAGACTTGTTCAAGATAGCGTGATGAGAAACGTGAAGAGATGTCAGACTACGGATAATGAGAGGAACGAGTGGGGCATCCAGTGAGGGTTTTTTCAGGAAGGACAGGAAGGGATTTTACAGCAAGTCGAGTTGACTTTCGTCACGTACAGACGCGTTCCATAACACGACAAAACTAGTACTTTCTTACATCGGAGGAAGACGTCTTTTCACTGAGAGAGATTTTTCAAACCGTTGGATTGACTATTGTGCAGGTACATAATACAGTGAAGAAGGGCGGGAAATGATTTGAGACGGGGGGGAATTGGTACATATACAAGTGGGTGAGACGCGAAGTCGAACTGCCAATTTTCATCTACTCGACGGGGACGGTCACTGATGCCCTATCTTCGGCTTTGTTCACCCTCACAGTGAGGATACCATCGCGAAGTTTTGCGGAGACGTTGTTGCTGTCGACGGGTCGAGGAAGCCATACAGTGCGCGTGAATGTAGAGCTCCCGGAAAACGAACGCTCGGTAGAGATTTGGTTCGACGAGGTGTCTGTTTTAGCAACATTTGTAGAGCTAGAGCCTATGAAAGGATAGTAAGTACATGTAGAAGAGACATTTGGGAATGCAATGAAACTCACCTTCAGTTGACTCGGCTGAGGCATTCTCTGTCTGCGGTGGAGAGCTGCGTCTATCCACAGTCTTGCCCTCAATGGTAACACTTCTTCCTCCATCTCCGATCCTGACCTCGACGTTTTCTTTCTGAACGCCTGGAAGTTCTGCTTCGACGACATACGAATTACCCTCTTCCGCTACATCCACAGCTGGGCGGGCAATAGCGGGAGAGTTGAAGAAAGGGTCATCGAATGGGAAACGGGAAGGAGATGCATAATAAGCAGGAGAGCGAGTTAGAGGCTCTTCCAACATGCGGAAGAGAGGTCTGAATTCGCGGAGAAATTGACGAGCAATAGACATGATGGTAAGTTGATGATAACTTTGAAGTTAACTGGGGTAGACCAGGCGAAACATGAGCGCCTTATATATAGGATAGAGGATCATTCTGGAATGTGGCGAGAAACCCCGAGAAGGTCACTTGAACGCTGAAGAATGTCTGAGACTGAGAGCATCGGGGTAGCTGGGAAAGCCGGAAGTGGCCGGACATGCTCGCGTGTCCGGGACAATTTCCGGAAGCTTCTAGACTATACATTGCCAAATACCGTAACATCCTCCGTGCCGGTCCGTATGTCGACACCGAAGTGCAGCAAAGTCATGGTCAGATTCGCGCGAAACTTGCTCAAGGCCGGACAGAAAATGATTTGAGTTGGATTTGATTGCAGTTTGATGGTGAATTTGCCCGCCAAAAGGCATTGCATGGACCAATACAAGGCCAAATAGCGTGTGAACGTGTCGGAGTGTGAATTTCGTAAGTTGAACAGAACACCTTCTACAACAACCGTTTGTTCAAAGGTGTCCCGATATGGATAGGCGGAGACCACAACCCCCTCGTCCTGCTTCTTCAGAAGGTATGCGAGCGTCTCAGAAATGCACCAACAGATTTAACTTTCCATCATCTCAGAAATAGAATGTTGGTCCCATGCGGCGGCATCCTTAGCTAAACTCTCCACAATATATTCCAAATCGACCACGGCAGACATTATCGGCCGTGTGAACCGTGGAATCCACACTTGGCCGGTCAACGACGACATAGCACCTCCAGAAGGCTATGAATCCGTCAAAACAAACGCCAAGAAATTAAATCATGGCCTGCGTGAATTACAGTCAGCCGCAGAGCAAGAAGCAAAGTAGGCGATCACTGATTTTGCTACGATAAAATATTCAAACGCGTTTCCGTCTTCCCTCGCAGGGCTATTGAAGACGCCATCGAGCGGATTGGGGTCCTGATTGCTTTACGAAAAGCATCGGAAGCTCTCCCGCCAGGTAATCCACCCTCTTTCGACCGTGAGACTTTATTGAAGCCACCAATGAAAGAAAAACGGAACAAGCGCCCACGTGCTCCGTCTCCGTCCCCTGCTATTCCAGTTCCAGCGCCTCCAGCACCAACTCCTGCACCAAATATCCGTAATAGCGTATCGATTACAGTTCCTCCGCGGAAGAACTCCGTCGCTCCAGCTCGGGGGTCCAGTCCTGCCGGTCCTCCCATTCCTTTCTCTCGCGAACCGAAAGCGAGGAGAGAGGCGCTTGCTAGACAGCTACCCTTGCAAGAAGGCAGGAAAGTCGCATTCCATCCGCCAGCTGGCAAGCCCACCGCCGGAGGCGCTGGCGATACAACGGACGAAAACACGTGGATCCTGGCAATTATCACAAAGTGTATCAACGCCGATAAAAACCGGTAGGTTTCGATGAATGAGCCGATCGCCGATACCGTCGTTGACAATAATTTTTGTAGATACGAAGTCCAGGATCCTGAGCCACAAGAAGACGGTCAACCAGGACTGCAAGTCACGCCCTGCGTCATCACCTTTTGTGAACTACTTCTCATGTCACGTTTACAGATGTTACAACACAACCCTCCGCGCGATAATCCCCCTTCCTGACGTGAATGCTCCTGTCGGCAATGCCGCGCATCTGAGCGCATACCAAGAATTTCCTGCAGGATCCACCGTAATGGCTCTTTACCCCGATACCAGTTGTTTTTACCGTGCGGAAGTCATTTCTACACCTAAAGATATGCAACCTCCTGGACGAGTATGTGTTCTCCGTCTTTTACATCCTCCCTTTCGTTGCTGAGGATAGTCCTGTCCAGGTTGCTCCATCTTCGAAATACGCGCCAACGTATAAACTCAAATTTGAAGACGACGATAATCAAGAACATTCGGTCCCTGCACAGTGGGTCGTCGAATGGCCCGGGTCTTGATCGTTTTGCCTAGAAGCCCTTTATCCCCTTTACTTTCTCTTTCGATCTTTCACCCCCATCTTCTTAGTATCATCTCCTTTGGATCTATCATGTATTTCTTCGTTCCCTCTACTCTCGCATTTGTAATTTACATACGCACTACTACCCATTACCCCAGACTGGACAGGAATTTCAGCTTTCTATTTATGCACTTTGAGCTACAAGGTTGGAAGATGCGCTGTGATCTGCTGTAGCCGGTCACTCAAGTATGGATCTAGCAAACAACTTTGCATCGAAGAGAATTGATTTCACGGTCAGGGCTTGAAAACGCGGCGGGAATTCGTAAAGTACAGCTATTACAGTGTTTATTATTGTACGTGGATGTCCTTCCAGTCAATCCGAGTTATGCAGAAGTCGTAGGAGGAGCTGGCTGGGCCAGTTTACGAAGAGAGACGTCGTATACGACTGTAGAAATGGAGGTAAGGATGATATCAATGCCGAATATCAGAAAATGACTGGCCTTCCTCGATTTTTTTGATGTCATACTTGAGACTATCGAATCTCCGACGGAGGGCGTCGTTTTTCAGATTGAGCTGTAGGGAAAATCGACCGTGAATTTCGTGACGGGATGAGACAATTGACAGATGATAGTGCATACCATAGAGAACCCTGCGAATAGATCCTTGACGAAGATCGATATTCTGATAGGTTCTTCGAAATCCCCTAGCGTCACTGCATTTACAGCGAGTCTAGACTGAAAAACAAGAGAGTAGACATCAAACCAGCGTTTCAAGAACAATGATCATGTAAAGAGCGCACCAGTTCATTCACCAGACTAATCAGACCGTGCAGGTAGTCCTCGGCGGGTAATGCGAATCGGTCTTCCCACTCTTCTTTGACTGGCAGGAAAGGGATCAGATCAAGGTCAATTCATTCAGTAGGAAGTCAGAATATGCTTACTACCGAGCAATTGCGCAACATGCGGCAACGTGATGAGTGTCCCGTTTGTGAGGTATTCAATGAGAGCCGCTGCGAACACAGCCGTGCGTAGAGAGTTCGACCACATGTCCTTCCAGCGCCAGAATTGGTTTGGTGGGATGAGAGCAGCCAGAGCAGCGGATGTTTCTTGACAACTGAGAAGTGTGGGACGGACTGAGTCTATGAGGGCAGGGACTGGACAGCCGGAGGGTTAACGTTAAGAGACTACACGATGAATAGACTTGTTTGAAAAGGAACGGACTTGAACTAGATGGTGTTGAATGTATCTTGTTGAGCAGTCCGACCATGGTACGCGCCTTCTTGTCTAATTCCGTGATTTGATCCTTGATTTTCTGCCAATACGAGTTGATAACGGGTCTTACCAGGAAAGGAAAGGGATCGAAATCACCTCTCGGAGCTCGACATCATGGTCGAGTAGTTCGTTTAGTTTTTCGAGATCTTGTGGGTCCATGGTGGTTGTGGTTGTGGTTTGATCGTTGGAGGAATTTCCGAAAAATGTCCAAGAGGGGAAGATGGATATGATCGACTTGACGCGTGGACGCGTTTGGTCAGACCCGTGAGTCGGCCCCGATTGAGTCTTTCACTTTTCACGTCTTTGTCGTTTTCGTTTTCGTTCTCTTTTACTTGCTTTTCTTCGTCTTTTGTCTCATTTCTACGCACTCTAATTCGTAATACTACCCATCGACAACCAAGCCGAAAATCTCATACCAACAACTCATATAACTCACTCGCGACTCCGAGTCATGTCGCCGTCTGCTAACGCGGCACACGTCGAAGCACTCCTTCGTACAGCCAGCGAAAAGCCAGTGACTGATGAAGTATTGACACCCGTATATACTCATCTCATGGCCGTACCAGCTGACTCTACCGACGGTCGTTTACATTGGTTCTGTGGACGTGCCACTCCCCTTACTCTCGCTGCAGCTACTTTCCTCATCAGGCTTCACGCATATACGGAGGGAGATGCCGTAAAGACATGGAAGTCCAAGCTCAAATCATGTCTTGCGAAATGCGCTGAATGTGTTCAGGGACTGGAAGAAGCGAAGGTTAGCTCAAGAACGACGTGAGTGCTGATCCGTCATTTCATTTGTTGCATTTTGCCATATTCTGCACTGGACGCGTTCAAGCTCGTGACAATTTGATACGCGAATACTAACGTACTTTTTTTCTGTAAAGGTATTTTGACAACTTCAATGATGAGCAGGTCGAAGGCTTCTATGATAGTTTTGACGATTGGGAACGACGTGCTGCCCTTGATGACCTCGCCTCCGTGGGTATATCATTAGGTGCAGAACGTTCTTTCGCTCAAAGGAAGATGTCGGAGGTGCCTGCAGTAATCTACCACATACTCTCAAACCTTGCCATACTCAAGGACCCTACAATTCTCTCCATCCTTCATGCGTTCCCTCCCTTGGAGCCTTTACGTGATTGGCCGAGCGATCCCATACCTCCTGGACTGATGATCTTGATGATGGACGAAACCCTCGATGTCAGACAGTGGGCAAAGGCTCAAGCTGCGAAATGCAAAGTTGTCCCTATCGCATTGGACAAGTTCTCTCGATCTCACGACAAAGCTCTCGAAGCTATAGCTTCTGCTTTGTCCTCGTCGTCAAGTGAAACTCCTGCGATGTCGACGCCGAACGATGTAACATCGGGATATGCGTTTGCGTCTCAATCTGAAGATTTATGGTCTGGCTTTACGTCGGTTATTCGTCTCATCCCTCCTACTGCCTTGACGTCAAGTCCTCGACGCAATGCGGACATTCGTAGAATCGTGACGGGCCATTTGCACGACGACGGACCTCGTTAGTTACTTCGCTTTCTTAAAGTTTGACATTGACTTAATTCATTGTTCGCAGAATTCACGAACATATTAGATTGCTTGCTGTGCCTGCTCAAGCGCATGCGACAGACCTTCTGGCAAGGAGAAGGCCCCGAATATCCTCAAATCGTATTCGATGCCGTGAAGGACAATAAGTCGTTCTACAAATTGGTCGAGAGCATCGATTCAACGAGTACAACTTCTCCGTGGCATCTAGCATGGTTTCCAGAGTATCTAAACACCATTCGTGACTCACCCATGTACGGCGAAGTACTTGCGAAAATGGCCGATTTCTTGTGTGGAGAGCTGCAGCACGAACGCTTTGGAGATTCTCGACCTCTCGTTATGATTGCCGCCACTCGGGTAAGTCTTGCCCGTCTTCTACGCTTCGTTCCTTGTATCTGATCATTGCATCTCATAGATGCTGTCGTCCGTTATACGAAAGTCCGAGGCTGATGAAACGTCGCGTCATCACCTAGCCATTTCGAGTGTTTTAGACATCCATGCTGAAATTCTCGTCGGTGTAGCTTTCGCTCGGGCGTACAACGATCCAAAGTGGACTGAGGCACGGAACGCCATTCGTGAAATGCTCAAGACTGTCTTGCTGAAGGATATAAAAGACATACCTACAGCCATTTATCGCATATGCGGTTTTTTTGCAGGGAAGCATGCCGAGGTCCCTCGACTCGCCATCAGAAAACAGATCTGGAAGAAGATCTACGATACTCTCCAATCCAACGATGCCGACGGCCTTGCTATGATAATATCCGTGGTAGCGCATTCAGCACACTTGGACGCATTGCACCTAAAAATGTTCGACAAAGATCCCTTTGCTGCTCTGTTATCCCAGAGTGGGCCTGCAGCGACCAAAGCAAAGGCAGCACTTGTCGAGATCAATCCTTCTTTGGCTCTTATCCGTGACGGCTTTCTCGACGTTGTCACTAGATACGCGAATTACAATATCTCCACTTCGGTCCTCGACGTTTTGAGTCGTCCAGGTGTAGCCAAGGATATCGTCGCGCTCATGTTATCTCCGGTGGAAAATATTCAAAACGCTGCGCAAGCTCTCATCGGTCTCGCCTTCGACGTCGATGTACGACTCGACTGCTTCCGCGTTCTTCTCACCAACCTTCCTGACGCTGCTTTAGAAGGAATCCAGGAGTTCATAGACACATTTATCTCCTTCGCTCCTCTTGTCCCGGAAGCCTGCAATCTTTCGAAGTCTCTCGTTCGTTGTCTTACAGACATAATCGAAGTTCTATGTACCAGCCATAACGGCCTCCTCCAAAAGACGAGTTTCTTGCGTCCTCAGGACGCCAATGGGCCGGCGTCCAAGCTCTCTGGGCTATGGAACTCGATGGCCGCTGCGATTGCGATCATATTTAGGCGTACACCTAGATGGTCCACGTATTTTGAGAAAGAGGAAATGCTGGAATGGATGAGAGATGCGCTCATATTCGGAAGGGACATGCTTGCGCAGAGGAGGGTCATTGAATCTGCTGCTGTTTCCTCGGCTTATCAAGGTGGAAAAGCAAAAGCTGCGCATGTCCGAAAGAAAATGGTTAATGATATGCAGCCTGTTCTGTCAGAGTTGGCGCGGTGGCTGCGTCTCACCGACGA
Source organism: Sarcomyxa edulis (assembly GCA_009761415.1). NCBI lineage: Eukaryota > Fungi > Basidiomycota > Agaricomycetes > Agaricales > Mycenaceae > Sarcomyxa > Sarcomyxa edulis. The sequence goes on along the minus strand of QUOL01000014.1, from coordinate 933,623 downwards.
AGAGGTTCTTCATCAGTCTTTCTCTTTACTCTTGTCGTTGCTCGACTGTTTCAAGGAGTGTCAAATTGCTCCTTCGGAGGACGGCGTCTTAAAGCTCACGAAACTCATCAATAATGCTCGTACAGCAGAGTCCCCAATCGAGAAAACTCGTCTAGACTCCACGAAATTGTCTATACTAGAGGACGCACTCACACCATTTCAGAAGGATGAAGACATCGAGGTCGTATCGTATACTCCCGCGCCACGGCGTCGAGAGGAACTTGTTCCGTCCAAGCCGAAAACAGAGACATCAAAGACCAAACCGCGGGCATCCTTGCCCAGTACCAACCGTCATGCCAGTACTTCAAAGGCTATCCCTCGCATATCCTCATCCATGGCATCTGTACAAGCACAACTTGATGCAGCCAATTCTGTGTTACCAACGTTCCGCAAAACGGGCATTGCTTCAACCACCGGTCCTTCTAAAGTCATGGCTCATCCTCAGAAACGCGATAGTAGGGGCCCTAAGAATGAAGGGTCTACAACCAGTGCAGCAGTCGAGGAATCGTCTACTAGTGATGAAGATAGTGATGAAGAAGGGGAGTCTCAGGCGAGCGGTCTGGCGGTTTTAGCTAAATTCCAGAAGTCTCCAAAGATCAAGAAACCTGCGGAGCGTCGTAAAACCCAGTTACTGGATATTCCGACAACTGGTATAAGCGCCATGCAAGAACGCCTCAATCATCGCGAGGATGCTCGCAGAACCAAAGAACGACTGAAACCTGATATCTCTGGGCTTCATCGGACGTTGTTGTCTTGGAATTATGAGCACAATGATCCCGAGCCACCGACAACTGGGGGCAAACCTCAGCGTTTCCGCATTCCAGACAAGTTTTCCAATTATCGGGAATATCACAGAATACTCGAACCGCTTCTACTCTTGGAGTGCTGGGCTCAAATACTCCAATCCAAGGAGGAGACTCGCGAAATATGCAAGTGCACAGTGATGCAGACCCAGTATGCCGGAGAATGGTTGGATATCACTGTCACCTTCCCCAGTGTTCCGTCAAATTGGTACCTTGCAGACACGGATGTTGTACTCCTCAGGCACGAATCCGATAGTAAGAAATCTATACTTGCCAAAGTCGAAAATTATCGGACAGGTAAAGTGATAGAGGCCACTTTGCGATCCTCGTCTCCCAATGGTATCAAAGATAAAAATCTAGCGGGAGGTGTATCCTGGAATCTGAGCAAAGTATTCAGGTATGCCGCCTCTTTCGTATTATTATGTCGAGATACTGAACGTGTGCAGCTTGAGCACTCTGCATCGGGAATATGCGGCCCTTGCTGCATTACCATATTATGATTTCGTGGACACCATTCTACAACCACAACTCACGAAGATACCCAATACTAATTTCCAAGACGTCAAACGCATCATGTCTACTCATGGTCTCAATGAACCCCAAGCTATCGCTATATCTAATTCTCTACGGACAGAGGGCTTTGTGTTGATTCAAGGGTGCGCCTTCTATTTCATGCTAAACAACATCTATTTGACGGCAAGACCAGACCTCCTGGGACAGGTAAAACAAAGACAATATGTGGTCTTGTATTAACCTCTTTGCCAATGCGGAGAGATGCGCCGGTAGCCATACATCCTGGACGGAGTGCTCCCCCAGCAGAGAAACGACCTTGCAAGAAAATCCTCATCTGTGCTCCGAGTAATGCAGCCATTGACGAAGTAGCTAGTCGTATCAAACAGGAATTCCGCGGGTCTCAGAAACAGTTCAAAGTCGTTCGTGTAGGTGCGGAGAAGTCGGTCAACACAAGCGTGAAGGACATATCCTTGGACAATCTGGTCGAAGAGAAACTCAACGGGCACTTACCCCCAAAGGACACTACCAACGAGATAGCAGCACTCCGGAACGAACTTAACACTGTCAGAACGCAGAGGCAAAAGACGTATGAGGAGTTATCCGCGCTTCACGATAACGCTACAAGGTCGGCCAAGTTACTGGATGATATTAGCAGACTCAATGCCAGAAGAATGGCCTTGACGCAACAATTTGACCGACTCAAAGACAAACAAAAGTCGGAGTCTCGTAACCTCGATGCTACTCGCCGCAAATTTCGGGTTGAGGTCCTGAGTGAAGCCGATGTCATTTGCAGTACCTTGTCTGGTGCTGGGCATGATATTCTTTCGCAATTCGAATTCGAGATGGTCATTATCGATGAAGCCGCACAAGCTATAGAACTCAGCTCCTTGATTCCTCTGAAGTATCAGTGCAGGCGATGCATCATGGTCGGTGGTGCGTTTGCGTCTGAGACAATTCCGTCCGCGGCGGTAGCTTGACATTATCTCTCAGATCCCCAGCAACTTCCGCCCACAGTCATATCGCAAGAGGTTTGTTGTTTTCTCTTCCCGTGGGGTGGAGTTATCTGACCATCCATCTGTATAGGCCTCCCAATACCAATATAACCAATCTCTCTTTGTGCGTCTTCAAAAAAACAGACCAGATGCCGTGCATCTCTTGAGGCAAGTCGACAATTTTGCTCATGTCATGCTTTGGATGCTCATGACCTACTCAAGTATTCAATACCGTATGCATCCCGATATCAGCCAGCTTCCGAGTCGAATTTTCTATCAAGGTCGACTTCAAGATGGTCCTGAGATGGATCTCAAAACCAAACGTCCTTGGCATTCGCATCCCAAGTTCGGGACTTATCGATTCTTCAATGTTTCTCGAGGCATAGAGGACCAAGTTAATCGCTCCGTCAGAAATCATGCGGAGTGTCAGGTAGCCGTCGCCTTGTACTCAAGACTTCGCCAGGAATTCTCCGCTTTCGATTTCGATTGTAAAGTTGGCGTAGTGACGATGTACCGGGCTCAAATCACCGCTCTTCAAAATGCTTTTGAGCAACGATTTGGTCGTGACATTCGAGAAAAAGTAGACTTCAATACTGTGGATGGATTTCAAGGTCAAGAGAAGGATATCATCATACTATCTTGCGTTCGTGCAGGTCCAGGTCTCGAAAGAGTGGGATTTGTTGCAGGTATGTTATTTCCTTCCAGACGGATTGCTCGTATTTTGACTATGAACAAGATACTCGACGGATGAACGTTGCCATTACTCGTGCGAAGTCGTCCCTCTTCATTCTCGGGAATAGTGCCACGTTAGAACGCAGCGACAACACCTGGAAAGAGATCATACTTGATGCCCGATCGCGCGCATTCATGACAGACGTATGTACGACTATAGACGTCGAAGAAAAATATTCTGACTTTCTCTTTCTAGATTGACTCTTCATATTTCACCACTGCATCTAACGCTCCTCAGCCATCTTTGCCTCCGAGTTCGAAGATATCTAAACCTTTGTCTTCACACCCCGTTCCGACAGACCTAGCTACCCCAAGCGAATTGAAAGCTCTTGTCAATAGGGTTCCTTCGATGTCAGCTGCTAGTGCACTGGACACTCGCAAGGAAACCCCGACCTTGACGCCAGCAAAGCATATATCGAGCAATACTAATGCTGAGAAGCGGAATAATTTGAAACGACGAGCGGACGATGAGGACCCTCCAAGACGCCAACCTCCAGCCCCCGTTCCATCTGGCGATGACCACAAAGCCCAAAAACCGAGGATTCCATCAGTCAAACGGCCAAAAGCAGGTCCTAATTTATTCATCCCCAAGCCTAACAAAGATAAAGTGAGCTCTACTACCTTACCACCTGACGTTGATCCTTTATTCACTCGTCCAAAGCGTCCTGCACCCGAAGAAAACTCTGCTGGTCCTTCCAACCATAGACGACGGCCATAAGACAACGTTCACATCGCTCTGGATCTCTACATCGCATTCATACCCTGCCATATTTTATCATTATTAGCTTTCGTGCTAGAACTGCGCTTACTTACATATAGACCCATCGCATTGCATTATAACTGTATTATATCGATTGTATCATTGACATGGTTATTGTACATGCTGAACATCGGCTTTAACTGCAGGTAGTTCCCATATCCATCCATCCTTTCCAAATCTTGGAATGACCATCATCGTTCCGGAGCTATTTTTCGTGGGCTTCGAGAAATGGCAGAGAGTTGGTTTGCCCAAAGAAGCAAGCCATGCCGGGTTGACGACTGTTACACCTAGAAGCATAGAACGGATGGATAATCTTGTCGGTTAGAACGACGAGAGGAGTATGCATACCTTTAACCCAGATACGTGAAGTGCGCACAATCTCGTTGAACACGATATACTCTGGTGGCGCCATGTCCGCAAGGACAGACGTAGGATGAATGAAGACGTCCTCCGACACACCCAAAGCTCTATATGGAACGCCTTTCGACGTTGCATATTGGGCACCTGTCGAGCTTTGTTCAACCCGGTCTTTACGAACAGCGACCTGATCTATAAACCCAGCAGTCAATAGTTGCCTCAGGATTTTGAGCTGTTCTCGATCAGTCACATCAGTTTCATGAAATATCTAGATTGATTTGATACGACTTGCCTGAAGGTCACTCGGAGGTTTTAGGTTGGGCACAAAGCCTGCGTCTACGCCAGAGAAATTACCCTGCATGATGTTACTGATTTGTCCTCGGAGTTTGTGTATTTCCTCCATTGCCTGGTGGAATAGGAAAGGAAAGTCAGCAATGCATTCATACGCAAAAGTCAAGCAGACCTCACCTTGGGCCGAACGAAGTGATCAGCGCAAAATTTGCTTCCACCACCAGCATATTCATACGCTCCAACCACAGAAAGAATTCTGAACACATCACTAGTGAAATTTCCCAAAGATGAATGCCTCTACGATGTGATATCCGTTAGATCTCGCAATAGTTGTAGTGATGTAGACGGCTCCACTCACATGCTGTGACTCAAAAAAGGCCTTACGCCGTATTCTCTGAGCCTCTTTAGCCTTGACAGCAGCACTACTAATATGAGAAAGTTTCCCCTCCGGATCATCCGCTTCTTCATTCTCTTCATCCCCAAGAACTTCTTGTCGGAGAAATGGATCACCAACCGACAGCGCAGAAACGATAGAGATGACATAAGGCAAACATCCATGCTGCTGTCCGCTCACCAGCATCCTCGAAAACCTCGGCGATAGAGGAAACAACGACATGGCCTTCCCAAGCTCCGTGATCTGTCCACCGATAGTCCCAACGAAAACCTCCGAAGTTCCTTTCGATATAGACGTCCTCGTACCCAACGCACCTAGATAAGTCAACGTCGTCTCCGCCTTGCCTAGGGTATCGCGATTGGGCGACGTAGGGAACGGGAAGTTGACGACAGCGTCGATGTGCATGGCTTTCATCTGCAAGACGACTCCTTCGATGGGCATGCGGAGGATCTCTGGTTGTGCGAAGGCGTCGAAGTGGTGCTCGAAGAGAGCAGAAGAGTATAGTCTGTAACAGTGACCGGGGCCTGTTCGTCCGGCACGTCCAGCACGCTGCGAGGCGGACGCTTTGGAGATCCAGCTGACTTGGAACGCTTGGATGCCGTTTGCTACGTCATATCGTCGCTGGAAAGATAGGGAAAAACAAATCAGCAAACAGGATGATGATGGACGACTAGGTATCAGGAACGCACCTCTTTAGCTCGGCCACAGTCAATGACATATCGAATACCAGGAATAGTCAGTGAAGTTTCTGCTACGTTCGTAGACACTACAACAAGACGCGATCCAGCCGGTGGTGGTTTAAACACACGCATTTGTTTATCGTTAGGCAGAAGAGAGTAGAGCGGTACGATATGCATTGGCGCTGTATTTCCACGTCCATCCGTCCGTTAGTAATTTAGATATCGTAGAGATTGGCACACAGAAGAGAGAACGTACAATCAGATTCCTCGGAATCAAGACCAAGTTCTTCATCCAACCGGTCATCATCGCTGTCCAACGCATCTGGGTCATCATCCACATCATCCCCATCCACGTCAAACGCTAAATCATCTTGAACCTGTTCAGTGCCCAGATCGATATCCTCAGGCTCGACATCAGCTGTCAAAAGAGAAAAAAACAGGAATATTGTCAATATCCAGTCTCAACAACGAAGTATCGCCGTCAACTAACCCTGCGAAGGCCCAAGAGTCCTAACATCACCCTTCGGATCATCGAAAAACGCCGCCGCATCCACACCCCCCGGAATCCCTCTCCTTTTCCTCTTCTCCTTTAGAGCCTTCTCCCCAAACCTACCCTCCAACTTCCGACAAACCGTCTGAATCTCATTCTGTCCAGTCAAAAAGATCAAAATCCCACCAGGCGGTAACCGCGCGTGTATCTTTGTGGCTTTCTTTATAGCTTCGGAGACGTAGTCGGAGGGAGTACGACGGCTGAAGTGGACGGTGACTGGATGTTGACGGGCTGCTACGTTGATGACGGGGGGTGGGGAGGGGAATAATCGGGTGTTTTCTGAGAAGTCGGTGACTCGGAGTGTGGCTGACATGATTATTAGTCGGAGGGGCTGTAGATGGGAGTATTAGCATGCTGAACATGAATACTCTTCATGATACGGAATAAAATTGTACTTACTTTAACACCCCCCTTCCCCTCCTTCCACATCCCCTCCCTCAACCCCACAACACGACTCAGAACCCCAATCAAAATATCCGTATTCATACTCCTCTCATGCGCCTCATCAACGATGATCACAGAATACTTGCTCAACAAAAAATCACTCGCGAGTTCGCGTAACAAAACACCGTCTGTCATGAATTTGATGGACGTGGAAGGGGATACGGTGGCGTCGTATCGGATTTGATAGGATACGCGGGAGGATGGGAGGGAGAGTTCTTGTGCGACGCGGGAGGCCATTGATATGGCTGCTACGCGGCGGGGTTGGGTTATTCCTATCATGCCTGGGTTTTCTGAGGTTGTTGCATAGTTAATTAGTTCAGTCAGCTTCGTGTAGGGAATATACATCAGCATAAAATTGAAAGAGTACATACCACTACCAGCACTCCCAAACCCAGCTTCGTACAAGAACTGAGGAACCTGCGTCGTCTTACCACTACCCGTCTCACCGCAAATAACCACCACGGGGTTTAAGAGTACAGCTTCCATGATGGGTTGTTCTTCCGTGACGATAGGTAACAGTAGACGGGCCTCTTCGACTTCTGGGGGTCGTGCTACGGTAACAGCTTTCACTTTAGTAGACGAGGACGAGGACGAGGGACCACCGGGTTTTTGCAACCGAGCAGCGAAAGACGTAGCTGGTAGCTTGATATCTTCACCTAACGGACCGCGCATCTCGACGGGCTGCGAGGGATCGACCGTTTTCCGTTTTTTCGTGGGTGGTGGTGGTGGTGTATCTGGTTCCGCTGTATGTATGCCTGAAGGGTCTTGGGGAAGGTCATAACCTTTCGCTGTACTTAGTTGTTTCATAGCCCAGTCTTTGAATCCTGAACGTTTTGGTTTCGGCGCTTCGTCCTCGTCCGCGTCCTCGTTTTGTTCGTCATCGTCGCCGTTACTGTCTTCATCACCTTCTCCGTTATCCTCACCCTCATCCGAGTCACCAGCAGAATCAGAGCTATCGAAGGAGGAATCCGAGCCGGAGTCCTCGTCGACCGTTGCCTTTGACGGCTTACCTTTGTGCTTCCAACTCTGGAATGCACTCTGATGATATCCGTCAGCGAAAGAGCTTCAATTTTCCTTGTGAGGGAGTCATGCGCATACCTTTTTACCCTTTAGTGGTTTCATCTTGATCTTGGGTGCTACAACGGTTCCATCTGGATTGCGCTGTAACGCGCCACCCACAGTCGATGTCGATGCAAAAGGCTGAGATGTCGAGCTTACGACGGTAATCTGTCTCGGTGAGGGCGTCGGTTTTCTCTTCCCGTCCCCGTCCTCACTCATATCCGCATCCTTCTCTCCTTCAGCCTCATCTTCACTTCCACTTCCACTCTCCATCGCACCCACCACCTCATAGGTATCATTCTGTCGTCTCCGCTTCCCGTTCACGGCTCTCCCATCCAAAGCCCGTCTGACTTCCTTGTCCTCTAATTTATCGAGCCGTTGTTTCGTAGTAGACGACTTACCCGTGCCTAGTGTAGATGATGATTTGAGGTTGATGGTGGTAGGGAGTTGGGCTTGACTATGGCTGAGATATACGTTGAGCGACCCAATATTAAGAATGAGAATGACCCGTAACAATGACAATAACAATGAGGTGCATACCCCAATTTCTCGATGATCTCCACTCGTTCTTCCTTCTTCAATTTCTTTTCCTAAGAGACAAACCGATATCAGATGCATATACTCCATCATTGTATGACAGATGCTGGACATACGATATACTTGTCAAGTCTCTTCCTCTTCTTCGTATTCATCTTCGAATTAGACTCGGCTGCAAGCTATACGTTATCGACTTCTGGTCAAGGTCCTGCGATTATACCTGCCTATACAAACATACCTCCTGCCTCAACCGTTCCTTCCTCTCCCATTCCTTCTCCTCTTGTGTTTTTGGGATGAGGATTGGGGCGTTTGGGTCGACATTGGTCCGGGGTAGTGATGGTGTTAATAATTGAGAGGAGACATCCTCTAGTACTCTTCCCTTTAAGTTTCGTTTCCCTTTGGAGTGTTTCCGGGAACCTCCTGCGGTAGACTGCCGACCTTTAGCATTGTATCGCTCTCGAACGTTCATGGGTACGCGTCCGAGGGTCGTGGTTGAGGATGTATGAAAAGTTTTTGGCAGAAACAGGCAGGAAACTTCAATGATCGGATTCGGCTGTCGTGGTCTAAATTGAAACAAGGACAAGTTGAGCCAAGCCACGATACTTACTACTGCCTTCTGCCTCCAACTCCAAGCATACTTAACTCGACTACCCTCTCCAGTGCTCCGCCATGTCAACGTGTCCACCCTACGCCCCATTCTTCGGTTTCGCAGGTGTCGCTTCAGCGGTCAGTCCAACTCCCGGCTCTCGTTTCATCTACTGACAATGGATAGCTGTTCTAGATGATATTCAGCAGTGCGTAACACTTCATATACATCTCGAGACACTATCATCTCATATGCAATGACGTGTAAATAGCGGTAGGTGCAGCGTTCGGGACATCAAAGGCTGGTATCGGTATCGCAGGATTGGGGACGTTTAGGCCAGAGTTGATTATGAAGGTGAGGAGCGATATATACTCGCAATGACAATGCTGATAATGAGTCTCAATGACCGGCATACAGTCTCTCATACCCGTCGTCATGTCAGGTATCATCGCCGTTTACGGCCTAGTAGTCTCGGTGCTCATTGCTGGATCGTGTTAGTCCCAACCCCAGTCGTCCTCGTCCGCATATAGCTAGCTAACTATCCGAAATCACAGTAACACCACACGACTACACACTCTTCGCCGGCTTCGTACACCTAGGAGCAGGTCTTGCATGTGGGTTTTCAGGTATGGCTGCCGGGTGGGCTATTGGGATTGTTGGTGATTCGGTGCGTAGCATGCTATCCTGTTTACCTTCTATTCACGTACCCGTTTCTATTCATCATTCCCCATCGATTCCATCGTCTTCTTAACATCCTTCTGCTCCTACTGCTCCTACTGTGACTCTGACACGACTCTACCTCCGATTTCGCAGTGCGTACGAGCATACGTCCACGAATCAAAAGTATTCGTATCAATGGTCCTCATCCTCATCTTCGCGGAAGTGTTGGGGTTGTACGGGTGCGCCAACTCCTTCCACTGAACTTTCAGCTCTCTAACTTGTTGCTTCGTAACTTCGTAGACTGATTGTGGCGCTGATCATGAACACAAAAGCAACGTCAGCGGAATGCTGAACATAGACTGTATCGATGCTACAGTACGATTTGGAATAGCATGTTTGCCGCTACATACCATGATACATAGCTGCCTCAGTGGCATGGACCTCGATGAGGATTACCAAGGCCAGCGGAATCGAACATGGATCGACTATCATCTGAGTCGCCTATATCTTGTGCATAGGTTCAAGAACATCCTCCACAAGCAGTGATTTTGTTCGTCGGTGACCAGTAACATGAACAGGTCATCCTGCTGCCAAAGTAACGTTGTCTGTTTAGACTACGAAGCATCTTAGAGTCTAGGGACGGCTCGAGAACCGCACAATACGTCAAGGATGGTGGGGCGATCACCGTTGGATGACTTGTCGTCTGTACGCGGCAAACTGGGAAGAACTGAGTGTTGTGGGTATGAGCGAATTTGGAGATAACGATGCATGCAAGTGGTCTTTGTGCGTCGGTCTGAGTAATGGAATGACTCGGAAGCGATGCCGTCACCCACGGCCACAGCACAGACCCTACTGCGACCAATTTGGACCAGTACAAGTGAGTATCACTAGATTACAGACCTGGTGGGAGTATGAGTATGTACACAAAACAGTTTCGAAGGGTATCAAAACACTATCACCATCACCATTATTTCCTGCCTCTACCTGGTCCTCTTGGTGCATCAGACTCATCGCCGCTACCGCTAGCAGAGGACGGTGACCCCGAACGACGTTTTTTGGTAGGTACACGCCGCTTGCGGTCGCGTTCTCTTGAACGCGAGGAATCTGAGTCCGAGGATGAGGATGAGCTGGAGGATGATGAAGAGGATGAGCTGGATGAAGAGGTATCCGAGTTTGAGTCTGAGTCTGAGTCTGAACCAGAATGTGAAGATGATCTAGTAAACGTGAAGATTTTAGCGCTTAGCTGCTGGATGACTTATAGTTACGGCGGCACGAGAGTCGTACCGTTTTGCTTTCTTCCTAGATCTCACCTTCTCCTTCCCTTTGCCCGAACCATCCACATCCACCGCATCCTTCCTCTCCTTCTCTTTCGCCTCTAAGATTCGGTTTGCCGTTCCGCTCCTAATACAACGAAGCAAATGAGACCCACGGACCACGATACGACAGACTCAGCCCAATACAATGCACATGCAAGTATCAGAACCGAACGAGCGAAGACTCACTTATTCTTAAACTCCTCAGGAACCTCATACGTAGGCTTCCCTTCAGCCTTCAACTTTGCGAGCACCCGCGGGTTCTCGAGTTGTTGCGTTCTGGAAGGACGGGAGACGTATGGCCGGGTGGATTTGCATTCGTAGATGAAGTGGCCTGCGAGTAGTGGGAAGTGTGAGTATTTGAGTACTAATAGTAGCCGTATGATGAGGGTGGAGTGGTGGGGTGGTGTACATACCTGTTCCCAGACATTTCTGGCATATCGTAGATGAAGTAGCTCTTGGTTGGTTTGAGGATCGTTTGTGTGGTGCGTACTTGGACATGGCTAGCAATTCGAAGATTCAGACTTGGTGTGCAGTGGGTGGAAAACAAGTCGAAGTTGATGAGACTTACGTAACGCGTACTCGCTCCCGTTATAATTAGATTCTCAGATATCGAAGATAGATACTAAGCTTAAGCAATAATCAAAGATATAAGTAAGGATACAAGATACACCAACGACAGCATGCACTGATAGTGATACTACGGCTTTGACTTTGTTCTAGTGCTCGCAACTGATCGACTTCTCCCTCGACCAGTGCTAGCACCAGAACGACTTCCATCCTCAGGCTGCGCCACACCGTGGCTCTTGCCAGCCTTTCCATGGCCTGGCGGTGGCGACGGCGACAAACGAGATGGAGGTCCAGGGGTTTGTGCCCTCTCAAACCTCCGTCCTCGCCTCGACGGCGACGTCCTCTCATCTTCATCTTCATCGTCATCATCAACCGCGCGAGCCTTGCCCTTCCCCTTGCCCTTCGCACCTCGGGCAGACGGGCTGATAACCATCGCGTCCTCATCCTCATCATCATCCCGTTCCTTCTCAGCTACAGTCTGTTCCTCATCAAAAACGAAAGAGACACGCCTTCCTCGGGATTTACTCCTTCTCACCAGTGATCCTGCCTTCTTCCCACTTCCAGTCCCACTCCCATGTCCATCTTGGTGTCTGGATTTGGGTTTCAGAGGGGATGAGGATGATGGAGGAGGAGGAGGCGAAGAGGATGATGGGGGTGGCGGGGATGAAGGTGGCAGTGGGCTCGAATACGAGTGTGAGTACGAAGAGTCATGGTCGTGCGGGTATGCACGATGTTTCGGAGTATTATACGCCGAGATCGAGGATGATGATCCTGAGCCTGGATGGTACGTCGGCCAAGGTATGGGATACAAGGACGATGAAGCAGACGATGCCGATGCCGATAAAGAACCAGAAACGAACGCCTCATACGAACCCGCACCTGAACCAGGAATGCCACCAAGCAAAGAAAGCTGTTGTACGGCTTGAGAGATAGCTTGGGAGATGATGTATTGTGCACGGGGGTCTTGGAAGTCTTGGATTGGTGGGAGGTGCAAGGGGAGAGGGGGTTGGGGATGCGGAGGCTGAGAGTACGAGTGAGGGTGTGGGTGATGTGGCGTGTATGGAGGTTGTGAGTACGCAGAATGAGAACGATCATGAGAAGGGGAATCAAGCGGACGGGAGGAAGAACTACGCGTAACGGCAGATTGTGAACGTGCTCGGGATTTCGATGTTGATGCTTTAGATATAGGTGCAGGAGTGGATCGTTGTTCGAAATCTACGAGATGAGACGGAGGTCAACATATACCCGATATCTTTTTTTGGAACGGATACGTACCACTGAGAATAGGACTCCTCAATCGTATACTTGATCCTGGAGTCTTGTGGTTCTCAGGATTCTTCGACCGTCCTCGCTGTGTCTGTGTACGTGTCTGCATCGGCGTATTCGTCTCCGTCTCCGCCTGAGTACTTTCATCCACAGACCCAGTCGACGCGACGCGTTTCCGTTTTCGGGGACCCGGTATCGACCGTTTCTTACTAGGCGTCGTCGAATCAGAGTCAGATATGGGCAGGGAAGATGATGATGTCTGCTTGGACGTGGACGTGGAGTTACGCGTTGTCTTTGGTTTCGGTGCGACTTTGGGTTTTGGTGCGGGGGTGAGTGCATTCTCTTTAGCTTTAGCTTTACCCTTGCCCTTGCCCTTCTCCTTCTCCTGCTTGTCAACTACTCGCTCCTCCTCATCCTCTTCAGATTCCACCCTCCTCCTACCCTTACTCTGACTCCTACCTCGCGATCGTGACTTCCTTCGATCCGAAACAGGCGAAGGAGGGATGTTCAACGGATCGTTGTTAGCATCCTTTCCTTCTTCTTCATCCTCATTCCCGTCTTCGTCATCCCCATCAACGTCATTCCCATCCTCATCTTCATCCCCATCAGCATCACTCTGGGCTAGTTGAGGTTCTGATTGAGGTCCAGGATGCGAACGCGTAACACGGGAAGATGAACGAGCGCGTGTGGGTATTGGCGTTTTCGGTCTCGGGGTAGATTTTGGTGGCGTCGTTGGCGTCGTGGTTGTATTCGACGTAGATGTAGATTTGAATGTAGACTTGGCCTTGACCTTTGTTTCCTTCCCGTCCACGTTCCGCTCCTCCTCCTCCTCATCATCCTCTTCTTCCAGACGCGTCGAAGGAGAAGGAACCAGTTTCGTTTTTCTCGTTGGTTTCGGTTTCGGTTTCGACGTAGACGCAGAAGCAGAAGTAGAAGCAGACGCAGAGGTGGATGCATGATGAGGATGAAGATCACTCGCACGCCGAGTAATAACAACTTCAGGAATCAATCTTGGTTTTCGTTTCTCTTTCGGGGGAGGCGGTGGTGTTGATGCTCGTGCTAGAGATGAAGCTACCTGGGATTTCCGTCTCTGGAGAGGCGTTTTCGAGAGTTTAGTCAGATCTAGATGAGGTGGCTCATTAAGAGCAGAAGTGGGCTTCTTTGGTCGAGGTTTTGGTCGAGGTCGAGGAGTGGAGTTGGATTTTTGAGGTGAAGAGGGCGGTGGCGGAGATGATGCAGATGGGGGAAGGGGAGAAGACGGAGGCAGAGGTGGGAGGTCTGAGAAGGGAATGGAGTAGTCACGTCGATAGTATTTAGAAATATTGTTATAGTCGGAAATAGGTTCCGAGGAGGACATGGGTGGCGTTTGGAGTTGATTTGTAGTAGGTGTTGGAGTTGGGGTCAAGAGGGGAGGGGTGAATAGTGGTTTTGGCTTTGGTCTGGAGGGCAGTTTGGATTGAGATCGACGATTTGAGATGTCTTTCGGTGGGGGTGGTGGGGGAGTTGGATTCGGAGTTGGCGTATCATCTACGGGAGTGGGTAGTAGAGGACGAGATCGAGTAGACATAGGACGAGGGAGAGGGCTGGGACTTGGTGGATCCTCAGAATCATCGTCATCCTGCTGCCTTTCGATAGTCAGGTTATGTGCAATCATAGTCGTCCCTTCATCTTCAGGCCACGCGCCAAGCTCGTCCTCAGATTCGTCCTGGATTTGTGCACGAGCCTGAACATGAGAAGGATACGGAGATCGTCTGTTGTCCACCTGGTCTTCATGCGTTTCGGCGTCGTCGTCTTCATCCGGAGGATTGGACGAAACCTCTGTATGCGCATCCTCTTCTTCATCAGGTTCACTTTCACTTTCTTTTTGTTCCTCCTCCTCCTCTAGATCTTCTTCCACGCTTTCTTCTTCTTCTTCCTCCAAATCACTTCCATACGTCTCTCTCCTCACCCTCTCAGCCTCCAAAAATGCCTTCAAATCCTGAGCATCAGCAGGATCAATTACTCTCACCGGTGGCAATCGTTTCACCACCTCAGTGATAGCTTGTTTCTGCAGTGGCAGTGGCGTCGGCTCAGACAACATATCCAACTCGTCTACGTCTGGATCGACATATGCATCCCCATCGTCGCTTTCAGTTCTTTGCAGTGCACGAGGGTCAGGATCAGGATCTGCAAAAGAGCCAAATTTGATATTAGAAGAGGCCCGGAGGACACCACGATCTTTGACTATCTTGTTAGTGCGCAGATCGATTATATCATCTTCGTCGAGACGACGCGTGTATCTTTCGACAAGGTGGGACCATGAGTCAAGCATACGGAGTGTCGATGCTTCACGTTCGGCGTTGATGTCGATGGGTGGTGTCGAAGATGAGGACGAAGATGCATTGTGATGGGGACGAGGAGTCGAGGAAGTTCTTTGGCGTTTCGAAGGAGGAGCTGAGTCTGTGAGACGATATGGAGATGGAAAGAAAGAGAGAGTATTGTGGGGAGAATGAGAGGGATGTCGACTATCTCTTTGCATGGACGTCGAGGAGCAGGCCTTGAAGTCGCGTCTGAATTTTCTCACGCGCCCTTTCTCATCAATCTCGACATACGCTGATACGGAGGGACGTCGTGTCGACCACTCAGGCCATGCATCGATGTCTCCAGATTCCAGAACTTGTAGCCATGATCCTCGATCTCGTATATATGACCCCTAGTCTGCGTTCAAGAACGGATAGTACGATACCATACGAGCCACCGGACACGGGTGCTGTTCTCTCGTTTGCCTTGACGTGCCGTGCCTTTCTGGAGCCATCCCTGGATGTTTTATGGTACAAGCAGATATCGTTGGGTCCTCTCTGGCTGTGCTTCCCATCTGCCGTGGGCGAAGGTCGCTCAATTGTAAGTGACTATATTCAATATTCATACGACATGTTTTCACATCTTGGTGTCCTTATCTATAGTCCATTGGAGAACGCGTGCAGTCCAGAGAAGACTGGGCCAGAGTATTGTTCTATGCTCGTCGAATCAGGGAACTCGAACATGAAGATTCGACCTGCGTGCGGCTGATGGATCCTGACAAGTCAATATTCTCGATTATTAGCGTCTACCGCCCTGTCCTCTGCATATTTCCGAGTCTTCGATCCATAGTATGTCGATCTTCAGATATGCTTCACCACATCCACATATTTCTTGGCCCCAAACTCGAACGCTTCGTCTATATCAACAAAAAAGATGAAGAAGAGCTTCCCGAAAACGCACTCGTTCGCTTACCTCCGTCCTTGATGTGCATGTCTCCATCTCTTCGGTCCCTGGTGCTCGATATAAGTCCTGACCGCTGTGATGACCTTGCACCGTCTTTCGATTTCGAATTGTGCGAAATAGCTGTCTCCCTACCTTCCCTCGAGGAATTCTGTTTTCAAGAATTACCGGTTTCCGAACCAACTTTGACCGGCCTCTCGCAAATTCCCAATCTTTTCAAGATGACAGTGTACATTGCTTTCGATTTTGGATCATTACCCATCTCCGCAGGGTTTCCGAGCCTCAAAGAACTTTTCATCGCCACGGATTCTATAGGAAACTTTCTCTCACTCTTGAAGCACGTCTCATCTCCTGCAGTAGGGAGTGTCGCACTCGCACTCGATACATTGCCCACCGCAGGCCTCCTGGAAAGCGCCTTTCAAGCACTGAAGGAACACAAATCCGGCAACGAATTACACCAAATACATGTTCGATGCTCAGACTATTGGATAGACGATGAGACTAATCTCCCTACACCCATAATACCCAAAACTCTCCTCCCTCTCCTCGGACTTCCCATCAGCACAATCCACATCTCCCTGCCCTGCGCATACGACATCCCCGACTCTCTCATCAAAGACCTCGCCATGGCATGGCCCAATCTTGAAGTATTACACCTCATGCCCCCATCAGATTCCGAAGACACCGGGATGATATCTCTCACCGCTATCGCCATCGTCCACCTCGCTATCCATTGTCGCAAACTCAGAATGATTTTCATGATCTTCGATGCGACCGAAGTTCCCGGTTGGGACTACCTCGAGGAAATGCGACCGTTCGGAGGGTACTCGGTCGCTCTTACTATGCTTATAGTTGGAAACTCCCCAATCAAGAATCCGACTGAAGTCGCTGATTTTCTGTCAGAGATGTTTGGCTACATTCAGGTTATTGCGTGGCAAGGGCATGGACGTGTTACCAAGCGGTGGAAGGAAGTCAATCGGATTATACCCACCTTCATTTATCCCACCTATGCTAGTTCGGAGGAAGGAACGAGTTCTGGAAATTGATAAGACTGGCAAAGGTGGTAAGGACAAACGTTTGAAGAGTATTGTATTGTCTTTCTCTCATGACATTTACGACATATATATGTATTTTTTGATATGATGCTGTTCAGCGCGACTGGGGCTGACATGATACCGGCTCAATCCATAGAAAGCTGCATGATTGAAGTACTTACCTTCGATTTGCATCCGCGATATAACGGTCACGGGATTCAAGTCGCGTCGCGACTATAAATCGCGCAGTCTTCTCGGTGAGAGCATTCGTTTTCAAGACGAGTCATCTTTACTCTCAGATCTTCGTGTCCTCATTTGACTTCACCTCTCAAGATGTATATAACATCACTGCGAACAAATACTCGAAGTTCATCTCGCGTCTGGTGTGTCGTCCTCTCCGAGTCTATGCTCGTCGAGGTGTGTAGAATTGAGGCTGCAGACACTATATACGGGACTACTAACAAATTCAAGAATGGTCAAAGAGGAATGGAGGAGGAGTATTTGGGAGGTGGTGGCGGGATTGTGGAATGGTGGTGGAAATGGTGGAATGGGTGTGGAAATGGTGGAATGGTGGAAGGATGGAGAAGAGAGAGGTGGAAGATTGGTAGACCAGAGGAGAATGTGAATGCTAGGTAGAGAATACTATGATCGAGCTCCAAATGTCCAAATGACTCTATGTCGATGAAGATGTAGATGACGGGGAACAATGAGAAAAGTGATGAGTCGAAAAGATAGAAAAAAAGTATAGAACAGGTTCGGGATGATGTATGGTGTACAAATGAGATAGAAGAGAGAGAACGTCGTAAATTAGTCTGTAGTTCAAGGAAGTGATAAATCAGCCAATGTTGCGAGAAGGAAAAGACCGCAGACGGACGTACCATGAATGGATGAATATCAAGAAATGGGCAGTCTAACGCGCACAGGTGCCATTCTTGATATGCCTGACCATTGTATCCTTCCTGCAGAATGATCCCTTGCACCCCCAATGCGAATAGCCCGGCAGCCGGTACTCAGGATAGTTGTCTAGCACCTGATCAACTTCCTCCGAGCAGACCCAGATGCGCTGGCCAGTCTGCTGGGCAATGCAGAACTGTTTACAGTGCGTCCTGTAATGTCGTTTGTTATCCGCCTTCCGTCCAGCCTTCAATACTAGATCGCAGAGGACGCACGGCGCTTCGCCGTTCTCATCCCAAACGACTGGGTCGTGATGAACCTCGTAATCGTTGGCAAGGTCGTAGTCGACTTGAGTGCGACGAGAACGGGGTGTGTTGATGCGTGGCTGTTTCTTTTTTGGGGCGGCAGCCTTTTTGACAGCGCTGGCGCGTTTCGGGGCTCGACCAGATTTGGATTTTCGGCCAGAGGATTTGGGTTTGGGTTTGGATTTGGATTTGGCGGAAGAGCGAGACGACGAAGAGGCGGCGGAGGACGAAGAGGAAGAACCGGATGGAGAGGGAGAGTCGTAGGATGAGGGGGCGGGAGAACCGTAGGATGAGGGGGCGGGAGAACCATAAGATGAGGTGGTGGGAGCGGGGGAAGGGGAGGAAGAGCCGGAAGACGAGCCGGAATCGAAAGACGTCTTCATGCGACGACCTCGAGATTTCGACTTGTTCTTCCGTTTCCCGGAGCCTGATGATTTCTCGGGAACGAACTCGTCGTCGCTAGCGTTTTCGTCGTCCGATTCTTCTAACTCTGCGTAGTTCTTGCGCGTAGTCCTGGCAGTGGGGAAGAGATATAGTGTAGCGGTCGATTGAGGAGGAGCAATGGACCGGCGGGGAAGTGGTGCGATGCGACGGTCTTGTTCTGACTGGACGGTCTCGACGATACGCGCAGGAGTCGGGGCACTAGATGCCCTCATGGGCTCGGCTGCGAAGGAGGCGTCGTCTTCTTCAGATCTGGAGGGAAATGATGGTTGAGTTTGAGGCTACATGGAGAAAAGAAATGAAGAACATACTCAGAGACGATGGCAGCATGAACCTCTTCATTCTTGTTCAACCTATGTGAAAGATATAAGAATGCAGTTCTTCAGGGCGATGATGAGAAGAAACGTACGAGGATTCAGGATCAGTCATCTCGCTGTCGGTATCATCGTCACCGAGACGATATTGGTCGAAGTGACCATTGGTGTTGGAACTGTTCAAGGCGATTATGCAGTCAGAACAAGTCAAAGAGTGCTAAATAAATCGACAACGCACCCAAGGTCAATTTCGAAGGATTTGCAGTCGTAGAACTCGTCTTCAGAGTCAGAACAACTATCCGAGTCATCACTGCTGTCATCCGCGAAGCTATTGTCCTCTTCAGAGTCGCACGAGTCGTACTGGACGTGATCGTGACGCTGATGAGTTGACGGAACGGGAATATGCGAGGGAGAGGAGTCTTCAGTAGTGAAGTCCTTGGAGTATGGCAAGAGCCACAAAAGGTCTTGGTCCACCTGCTCGAAGTAGGGTACGAGATAAAGAAGTTGTTCTGGAATGCGTTCGAGACATTGGGGATGAATTTTGAAGTTCCTTGATGCGGGAGTATATGAGGGAGAAGTTATATCAGAGGTGTAGCCCTCGAGGTAAGGCAACAGCCGAGGGAGCTCATCGACGATGTGCTTGGGGAACTGGAAGATAGACATGCTAATGAGGGCGATGGTAGAAAGAGAATATTTCTGGGGGAAAAACAGGAAGACACGGCCATCCTTTATATGTTATCCAGGGTGCCCCGTTTTGTTGATAGCGCGAGGTACACCCTATGGTATCATGAAGCGTCAAAATCGAAGGGTCCAAGCGTTGAACGTCCAAGCAGCGAATTTCCAAATAACAATTACCGTATAGGGAACACCGATCGATCAAAAGCTCTTGCCTTGCCATTTTGGGCGGGAGACCGCCCCATGCCCAGCCTATGTTCCGCTCACCCGTGTGAAGATCTGTTGTGATTGGGCCCGGTGAGACGGGCTTGCCGATATCGCAGACCATCCTGGTTATTTTGACGTTCAGTCAGCACATAAACAACATGCTACAACCGCTTTGGCTGTGAAATTTGGTCAAGCGCTGAGGCCAGGCCGCAGTAATATTGATCATGCACCTTCGTGACATCGAAAAGAGAGCTCTATAACTGGCCAGTCCATTGGATAGGTCGGAACACGATGACGAAGGAGGGATGACCGGACATGTCGACTTCCGAGCCATCCAAAGGCATTGTTAGGGACCAGCACTCTTCTGAAATAGGGAACAGTGTACAAGGGCCGGTCCCGTCTATTCTGATGAACAGTTATCGAAGAGGGAGTCAGTAAAAACACGAGAGGGCGATGATGCACCTCAGAGAACGCCGATGAGCAGCTGCTATCCAAAGTCGTTGTCTCTCGAAGGTTGCCCAGAATACGGTTCTAACATTTACCAAGGAACGGTGTCCGAGAATAGGCGTGCGCTCTGGCTGTGATAGTTGTAAGCTGTAGAACTCCAAGGCGCTAACCTTGTTCAGATGGGTCAGAATATGTAGAATTCACGTCCTGCTCTGTAATATCCTCTTCGCCTTCGCTTTTTGACTACTCTTTCTTGCTCTTCTTCTCTCCTTCTTCCTGTCAGTCTCCCTCTTCTTCTCTTTTGTCGAGCTCTTCATGGTCTTCATTCGTCGAGAGCGTATCCGTTTTCCGTTTTGTACAGCCGGGCCCCACCTGTGTAAGCGTATCAACATGACTGCATACCTATTTGTTGGATGAAAGGCTCACCCTCGGATGGTCTTCTTGGGCTTTGCTTCGTGGACAAATTCGCTGGTAGGCACGCCTAATCGATATTTCCACATACACCATAGGATATACCTGAGAACCACGTATCTCCACTGTTAGACCCAACGAGACTATCAGACTCGAGGGCTAAGATGGGCGTACCTTCGATCTCGAACAGCCAATCCAGCTTTCTTCATGTCAGCCCCGGTTGTATTCCAGAATTTCTTCCAGTCATCGATGTCAAGTTTTTTCTCCGAAGACCGCCCAATAGCCTTCAGGAAGTCGGCTGGAGTTGAGAATGATTCTAACGAGGATTGTGGAATGAGTGGTAAGCTAGGAGAGAACCGGGTTGGGAGTTTGTTGATACCCCTTCGTGGTGGTATAGGTAGGTGGGATAGTGAAGGCTTTGCAGAGGAGACTGAGGCGTCGGCCAGACCTCGCGATAGGACAGGAATGGTCTTTGTGATGGATGGGACCAAGCGGGAGGACCAGCCCATCGAGCCCAGCAGACTGAACGACATGGCCGTAGAAGTTGTCAGTAAGTTGGTCGTGCGAACAACTCAACGCGCGACTCGTAAATTCGCTAAAAATTCGAATTATATCCACGCTCAATAGTTTGCTTGTGACATAGTATCGAATGAGAGCCAGTAGCTACCACAGGGAGTGCACGGTATATATTTTAGGGCCTCTGGTCAGAACACAGGTGCGTCCCTCAAAAACAATCGGCTCTCTTCCTTCTTGACCCATCTCGCTACAGAATTAGCAGCGCCCACGGCAGCACTTTTGGGCAACAGTGGAGATAACGCGATGTACAACTCGAACGGTTGGGTTATCTGTACGGTGATGTCGAAAGTTTGTGTTAGATGTGATAATAGACCAAGAGATGAAGTGATTCACCCATCCCATGACGCTCTCTTTGTCAGTACGTATGTATTGCAGTTTCAACGTGCCCCCCTGTCCCGACTTTGCATGTATAGCATCATGCAATATCTGGTATAGAGTCGTTATTCTAGTCGAATTGCACGAAGAACCAAAATCAGCACTAGGAACGTCGCAGACATGTAGAATCGGCTTACCGTCTCCTCTCCTGAATATCATCGTAAGGATCCTCGAACATCGGCACAGTCACCTGTACCTGCGCACGACTCTTGTAGACAAAATGTCTGAGGCCAGGTATACCCAGCTCAGACACAGAATATTCAGTCAGGCCTGACCGGAAAGCACTTATTATCGCCTCCAGTATCCCGTCGCTCTCTAGTTTCTGGATGATCGGAAACCTATGTCAGGATGCTTCCAGTCGAATATGAAGACGGTAGATATTGTACCCGAGTAACTGTATCGCACCATCCTCTGATAGTCTCAAATTCCCCACCGCCACTGATGCACACAAGTGCTATTCCAGAGTCAAGCTCGTGGCCAGAATAACCACCCATGTCATTTAAAGAGTCGTTTCTCTTATGTCGTTTCGATGCAGTCACAGACCGTTCTTCAGGAACTTGCGGCGATGGACTCTGTGGTTCGGATCCCGAATGAGACTCTGATTCAGAAGAACGAGGTTGCGCCTGGAATTCCTGTCCGTCATCCTTTCGTAGGAACGATATGTATGCGTTCACAAAGCCAGTCGGGTTAAATTTTGGGAGGCAAACTGGGATCCAGGACGCTGATGCCGGAGAGTTGAGAATAGACGGTGAATGAATCGTGTTGAGCAATATATGTATATCTAGATCGCAATTCTGTCAGAACAAAAGTTGAGACTAAGAAAGAGACCAAATAACCAGCTGGATGTATTGAGTGTTTTTTCGGTCGGATGAGAGTGACCACGCGACCTCTCGCCACCAAAATGACATACAACACATCCTATCGCATATCTCAGCAAACTTTCAACAAGAAATAAGTATGACGCGCCACAGACTTTCATCTTCGAGGTTGGGACAAGTGCGTCCGCCGCTCGTTTCCGCAAACTTGCCTCTAACTTGAGGCAAAGTAATGATGATGTGTTGATAGCGATATCAAATTCTAATCGACCTATGAGTGAGGTGAGAAAGGTTTCTGCCCCTATACGAGAACTTGTCAGCAGGGAGTGTATGAAGACGTGTATGGCTTACCGTTAAGCAGGCGTCTCAAGTCAAAGTTCGTCCTGCGTTCAAATATACGCCGCAGTTGTGAGACTGTGACGATACTGAGGATTTGCAGATGGAGATATTCTAAATGAGACCGTGTCTTCCTTCACGAGCATCAGTGCATTCGTCCATCAAAATGATTGAAGCAGAAGCTTGGGCAAAAGAGTGTGACTTACAACAGACTCAGGTTCTCCCCAAGAGGACGCACAGACGTAGTAAAGCGGAGAACGCAGCAAAAATGTGATGCGTGTGTTTCCGGCGTTGATACAACGCAATTTATCGTTGTCGTCGATGAACACTGATATCAGAGCTTGCATGATGCCAATGGTAGACGTCATATTATCGGAACCTTCACCATCTGCACGGCTATACAATCGATGAGCAGAAACTATGTACGATGAGGCACTTTATAGACTTACCTGGTAAAGACGGGCTTTCCAGCATCAGTGAGAATAAAGTATTCGCGTGGCGGGTATCTTGATGCTGTAGGCATGGCGTATCGTCAACGTTCAGTACTCGACGAGATAGAATCGATCCTTCTCACCTGGGTCTAAAGGTATATTGTCCATGTCTAGTTGTTTCCTCTTCTGCCGGGATCGTGCGGAATTCATATCTTAAGTATTGTATCCTTTTTGAGACGTTCCTACTACGTCTTGGCCAAGTCAATCACGGATATAAGCTTACCTGGTCGCGATCGTCTCTGACTCAGGGTTTTCCTGAGCTGATCCCGAAGGGTCTTCTTGGACGACTCTTCACCAGCAGAAGTTTCGACTCGGCCCATGACTTCCTCGGTGTCAGCGACCTCTACATCGGCGTCTGCGTCTTGAAGAAGAATTCCCTCACTGTTCAAGTCAAGGTTCGCCACAGAGGATGAAGAGCTATCTAGGACCTGACTCTGTGGTGGAGAGGATACCGGGGGAATACTGGCGATATCCGTGGAGAGACTTGACTTGGATGTCGAAGCAGAACTATGAGAATGAATATTGAGATTTGAAAGTGATGGAGATGGGCGGACAGCAGGAGGAATGGCAAGACGAGAAGGAGAGGATCTGATGAGAGCAGGTGTACTAACACGCGAAGGTGTGCTGGATCTAGGAGTTTTCGACATTCTCCTGCATGTACGACCGCGATGATCGAGGGCAAGGGTCAAGACGACGAGCTTCTGTCCACGTGGCGCGTCTTTCTGTAATCTCTAAATCCGGACCTCCCTACGATCGTGTTACGAAGGTGCAGACGCTGTGAGTGGAGGTAATCATTTGCAGAGAGATACGATATAATATACAGTATAGTAACAACATCATATAGTAATTCCAACGATACTAGTAGTACATCTATATAGCTCCTGGACCGTTACTTGGCTGTGTACATTCGGAAGTAATGCATCCTCTACAAACAAAATATTGACAATATCTTACAGATTGGCAATTATATACCTCACCCACGACGTAGGGTGAGGACAGATGATACATATATCACAAAGATGTGCGATCTCTAGAGGCTCGGGGGAGATATGTATAGATGGCGTGAATCGCGGTATGGACACCATCCTCCTGAAGATGCAATGAAGATATTGAGCACCGTAAAAGATCTTCGAAGGGTTGACGACTCACCGCTCGTATTTTGACACCAATAGCTGCGGCTTTCTCTTTCATGATTCTGACGGACGACAAATATATGTTGAGTACGCGAAAGCACAGATCAAAATGACACATACCGGTTGGTTGTTCCTTTGGTCAGAGCATCTGCAATATCATTAGCACGCGTGCCTGAAACCTTGAGGCCAGCCTGGTATCAAAAAAATTTGATTAGCTTGCGCGGTGAGTAGTACATAGAAAGACATACCCCAAGTTTCTGGACCCTCGATGCCCAGAAATACTGATCACTATATGGTCATAAGGGTTTTAGTCTCTGCCTGTCAGAAAAAGATATATATATCCATACCCAAACCAAGGTTTAATCAACGTGGGTATACCGGCTGCACGCAAGACATCATTATTAGAGAGAAGAGATGCGATAAAAGGCGAAATATTAACCTCTTAGACTGGCTCCAGTGGTTCCAGCGCCTCCATGATGCATCGCAGCATCGATACGAGGGAAAAGCCAACTTGAGATTAGATGAGTGAATCAACGAGGTTTAAAAAGAAGGATCAGACGACTTACTCATGAGGTATCTTATCCACAGCAAAACATTCCGGGGGTATCTCAACCGCGGGACCGTCGTCCTTACTACTGCTCATCCGAGCAGACCAGCCTTTGGATATAATAGCTCTAACGCCACCTAGATTTGCGCCCACATGTCAGTAGTGTTCGAATACCAAGGGTGAAGAGATAAGCACTCACTTTTCAAGACAGCTTTGACGATATGAGCAGTAAGGTGATTCGGATGTGGAACAGTAATGCTCCCAAATCCAATATAGACAATCGGTTTTTGGTCATCCCGCGCCTTTTTCATCCAGTCGAGGAGCTCTCGTGGAGGTTCCCAACCGATATCTGGGTTATCGAGGAACCAGTATCCCGAGATAATGACAGTGTCCGACCAATCTAACGGCTTTGGTACGACCGCCTAAGTTTTGACCGTCAGTTTGCGTCATCAACGAAAAAGGAAGACAGACGGAAGTCTACTCACCGACGAGAAATTATATATGAAGATAATCTTGCTCTGCGCCAAATGGCCCATATCAGTATTCCCCAAACCCAAGGTATGTCGTCGCCACCTGTTGATTTGACCGGAGGTCGCAGCCCAGAGGACGTTATCGAAGAGTACATATGAGGCGTAATTGAAGTGCGGAGCATCAACAGGTGGACTAAGGAATGCGTGGGGGAATTGAGTCGTTCTAAAATATCATTAGATTAGATGAAATGGTCAAGATGGCTGGAAGAAAACTACGTACTTTGTCCAAGGCATAGTGAATGTACGGAAGTACGGGATGCCTATTTGACCAAACATCCGGGATGAAATTAGCATGAATCTCTCGAGATATAACTATAAGGAAAACATACCAAGTGCTTCGGCAATATGAACACCTGCCATAGCTGACGGGCTCTCTAAGAGGACATCGGCACCCTGGCATCCTTCCCAGGCGTCAAGAAGCACTGATCGACAATATTTTGAGTTCAGAACAAATATTACTACTAGCGCAGAATAAGACATACGTTGATCGATCCATGGACGGAACTGAACAAAAGAAAAGATAGAAAAGAAGGATGAGTGAGTTACAGCCCGCAGGATCAGGAACTCTACCCACATTGGTAAGACTCTCCCTAAAGAAATCAGGTGAGAACATCTTGTTTTCCACCGACAATTTCATCAACCTTGAAAGGCAAAACCATCAGCTTCGACCGCTCACTGCAAGCCAACACTTAAGTAAGGAAAAGCCACTTACGCTCCCGGATCTCCCCCAGCACTCTTAAACCCAATCCCAAACCCTTCGATCCAAACCTGATACTCCGCATGCGTACATATCGTGACCCTATGGCCCTCCTTCATTAACCCCAGCCCAAGCGCAATATAGGGCTGCACATCGCCTCTGGAGCCAATCGTCAAACACACAAAATGCATCGACGGCCGTGCGCGTAAGACCTCTCGCGGAAGGTTGATCGCTTTGGGCATACGGAGCTGGAGGGCTTCGGGCAGGCCAAGTCCTATCACGGCTGCGATGGACCGGGATAGAGGGGCGAGGATGCCAGTTATGCTTCGGGAGGGTATGAGATGCGAGAGGGAGTCGCTATGTGTGTTATTACTGAAATTGGGAGACGCTGGGGACGTTGGTGGGCTATCCAGTGATTCTCTGCTGATTTGTACGGCAGCATTGATTCGTTTGATGGCCTCATCCCTGACCTCTGCTTGTCTGAACTCGAATCTGATATCTGGGCGTCCTTCAAGTTCGATGGCGAGGCCGTATGTGTTGATTATGATGAGTTTTCGGGTAAAGATTTTGGCACTCTTGACTGTGTGCATTGGTATACGATATCGGGTATCATCTAGAGTGAGGGACTTCGACCAAAAACCGACGTAGTGCCGTGAAATGACAAAGTATCCTGAAGAGCAGATACTGCGCAATATCCATGCGCGAGCGACTACAGAAAAGAAAAATTGTTTAGGTGGAGATGTCCCACAGAGAGAAAATATTCAGCACGTACTCCACACGTCAGAATCAGGACTGAGTGCTAGAGCCATTCGGATAGTCTTTTCCTTTCTGCCTAAAGCCTCCGCCTTCCTCAACTTATCCCCTGATTCATCAAAACTCAGCGCTCCCCAATCTATAAAGACCGGAGATTCAGGCTCAGGCTGCCCAGTCTCTTTTGTCTTCCTGCGTTCTCGTCGTTCTCGTCTCTTCGCCGCAGCAATGTAATCACCCAAATGATTCCATGTCGCGAGTCCCGCTACAGGAGTGATGTGGACGACTTGATAATGTTTATTGCCTAATACATCTTGGTTGATATCTGACTGGGAAAGACGGACATGAAGTGCAACGGCAGAATGCTGTCCAAATGCTGCACCGAATTTGTAGGATGATACTCGATGGAGGGGAATACTCAAGCGAATTCCGTTGGATTCGTCGGAGTGGGTACCATCGAGGGCTTCGCGGCGGCGATGACGATAGAGGAATATAGCACCTAGATATATATGCATGGGATGAGTACGAGAACGCAGAGAAGGGATGCAAAATCTTCCAACCTAGAAGTTCTCGCTTCCAGTCTTGAGCAGATTCTTCCGTGTCGAATTCTGCATAACCATCTTGGTGTTTACTTGTGGTATCAAAAGAAAGGTGCAGATATGTTGGCCGGGCAGGGTCGATAGGATATATCCTTTTGATGCATGATACTGTGGAAAATCACATAGTCGATCATTGAATTGTAGCAATGAGAGGATAGACGCACTCACGAAGGACTGTGCGAAGAGGTTTAATTCGATCTTCATCACGACTGGAAGCATATGTGCAGATCATGTCATGGGAGAGTTCGATCCAAAGTCGTCGTTTGACGTGCCACCCTTTACGATGCAGCACTGCGGGTCCGGCTTTGATGATTTGTTGGCTAGGGAGTAAGTCTGGGCGAGTAGACAGTAGGGTGGCATGGAACGCCAAGCGATGGGTTGTTAAATGAATTACACCCTGCAAATTGTTAGATAGTTTGAAGGAATAGTCTCCTCAAATTAGACTCACCATCACAATGACGTCTTGGAACAGACAACCGTCAGTTTCGAGAATGACCTTCTCCTCCTCATCCTTTGCTGTCAACGATCCGAATTCCTGCACTAACAAGCGGACGATCTCGTCCGGTTCGAGTTTCCAGCTTTCATCATTCGTGGTGGTGGTCCGTCGGATGACAGGGGCTTCGAAATCGAATTCGGGATGTTCTACGCTTGGAGAGTCAAGGTCTTCGGAATCACTAGTTACCTCGAATCCAGGTGGTAGAGCCTCGTGTGGACCGGGTCCAAGATCGAGCTCGTCGTGGTCAACCCCGGGTGTCCAGGAGTCACCTGCAACAGACAGTTTTGCCCATCTCCCAGCAACTGCTTTCTCGGAGGGGCCGAGGTCGCGACCTACTAGATCAGCAAAACCTCCTAAACGGCCGACATCGATAGCAGAATCGTTGGGACTCTTGGGGTCATCGTCCCGGCTATGAGCTAGGATCTTGTCATACCGTTCTGCGTCTGTATAGATCTGGGAGAAGAACGGGGATCCCTGGGGTGGTTCCTCGGTGGAATCCTGTTCATTTGTAGAAGAGTCCGAGTCGTTACCTTCGTCGACAACACGAGAGGGCATTAGAGAGAGATGTTCAAACAAGAACAGGGGTGAGCGGAAAAGACAGAGACTGCCGATGATTTCCTTAAATAGATTTCACATGGGAGGGCCGTACGCGTATGCATGTATTATCCTCCGAAAAAAAAGAGGGATAGAACCGGACCCGAGAGATAAGGGCATGCTGTAAGCTGTAGCAAGAGTATCATATAAATCATTGCTAGAGCGCTTTGCGATGGAGGAAACGAGGAAGAAGAGTGCACGCGTTATTCAGCGCTTCAGCGGCCGAGTATAATAATACCAATATCATCACAAGACGAGCACCTAGCTTTCACGCAATTTCACACTTCAAAGCTGCACACGACGAGCACACGACCTAAAAGCACTCGAAAAATGGCAAGACGTTCTCAGCTTCGAAGCCGCACCTTACAGGGTGTTTTTCGAGGAGATGACATTTAGGAAGGAAAGGCGCCCGACCCTTGCCCGAGGGTCCGCTCACGTACTGATTTTTCAGTCATCACTCGGCCTCCTACTTATGCAGATGCTCCATCCATCTTGGACCTCTGCGGTGAATCTCTGACTACTATCCTGGAGACATGTCAATCTAAAGGTGGCTAGGGTGGAGCCTCTGCACTTATACTCGTCTCACTCCCAGGACCTGCCAGATGAGCTCAGGTGAGAGTCTGATGACTGATCTATATAATCCAGGATGCTGCACTTCGAGTCACTCGCCTCACTTTGGTTAGCCTGTATACTACACTATGAGTCTTCCAGCACCAGGATCTAACCAAGCTTACTGCGATGTATCCGCCCTCGAGGCCGGTCTTCTCGAACTCCGTCATGAGATGTTCATCTCCAACCCAAAGCCAGGCGCTATCAGTATCTCTCCCTCCCTCTCATTCCTCCTAACACACTCCGCCAAACCCGAGACCAGGTTTGTCCTTGACCTGGGTATCCGTCGCGACTGGGAAAATCTATCCCCAGAATGCATCAATCGCATCAAAGCATGGTTCCCCTCTCAAATCCCCCAAGACGTGACCGAATCTCTCGCCAAGGGCGGTATATCTCCATCCGACATCACAACCATCTGTCTCTCCCACCTCCACTGGGACCACATCGGTAACGCCAAACTATTCCCAAACGCCACTTTCCACATCGGAGTAGACGGCGTCGCTCTCTTACAAAACGCTTACCCAGATGATCCAAAAGCCGTCTTTTCGTCTGACGCTGTCCCCTCCGACCGTATCGCACCACTAACACCCTCTGAATGGCCTCCCCTCGGCCCCTTCCCCCACGCCCTCGATTTCTACAAAGACGGAAGTCTCTACATAGTCGACGCCCCAGGCCATCTTCCAGGCCATCTCAACATCATTGCGCGAACATCCGCAGATGGCGCGTGGATCTACCTTGCGGCTGATAGTGCGCATCACTGGAACTTAATCACTGGTGAATCGGATATAGCGGTTGGGTTCTTTGGTCACCCGCATGCGTGTGCTCATACGGACAAAGATGCGGCGGAGGAGACGATTAAGAGGATCAAGGAAGTGTATAAAATCCCAAGGGTGAGGGTTCTACTGACGCATGATGTGCCTTGGTATGAGGAGAATAAAGGGGGGCCGGCTTTCTGGCCGGGGAAGATAGCTTCACTCTGATGGAGTAGGGAGGTAATTGATGAATGTAACAAGATGTAACATTGTAATTTGTAAGTAGACGAATTCGAAACTTGGTCCCCGTAATACAAGAAAGATTCCGAGGGTTCAATTGCAAACGTCGAACTTTCACGCATTGATCTCTACGTTGTATCCAGAAGGCAATTTCTGAAGATGAAGAAGCGCTGCCTTTGACTCACAACCAACTTCTTGCGTCAGAACATCAGGAGACGCCATGAAAGACAAGAATGCTATTTCTAAAGAACAATGTTGCATAGACCTCCTTCTATTCTGATGAATGTATGATGTGTAGTATGTGCGAGGGAAGAGGGAGTGAAGAAATACAGATGTGAAAAGGGAGAATACAGAGTACACGTCTACAAACCACCGGTCTGTTTCTTGAGCAGGGCCCTACGGCCCCTGACACCCTCTCTCAAGCGCTCTAATACCGGGACAGTAGCTTCCCAGGAGATGCAAGCATCCGTGACGGATTGACCGTACACAAGACCCACGGGTCCTGAAGTTGGGATATCTTGACGGCCCTCGACGAGGTTGGATTCGATCATGACACCCATGATCATTGGGGACGTGTCTTCAGATTCGAGTTGTCGGGCCTTTTTGAGATGCGTATGAGTATATTATAAATGGCAGGGACGGATGAGACTGAAAGGAAAACTCACAATATCTTCCGCAACTTCGAGTTGTTTCCTGTGTTGTTTCGAGCTGTTCCCGTGACTGCAGTCAATCTAGCATCACACCCAAAAAGATACGAAATGATCAGCGTGAGGTAAAAAGAAGGATGTGATTTCAAACAAGGCTACTGACCATGAGTTTCTGTGGGAGACCAGCTTTCGCCAACTGAGCCCCAGCAGCACGGACGAATTCTGCAGCGTAGTTGGGACCCTTTGCACCACCACGTAAGATCACATGGACATCTGGGTTGCCCACGGTCTCAACAATACTGCTCAGACCCTCTTTGCCCACACTCAAAAAGACATGTCCACTCTTTGCGGCACGGCAAGCGTCAATAGCGACACCGACACTTCCGTCGGTGGAGTTTTTGAAACCAGTAGGCATGGATAGAGCTGATGTGAGTTCACGGTGAACTTGGGATTCGGTGGTACGTGCTCCGATAGCACCCCAAGATACAAGATCGGCGGTGTATTGAGGTGTGATGGTATCTATTTTTGTCGAAGATAAGATGAAAGAGACGTGTGAGACATTTCCATCTGTACTGTACAAAGATCAACGCCAAAAATAACTCACCCAGGAATTCGCATCCTGCTGGGAGTCCCATTTTAGCGACTTCGAGGAGAAGAGTGCGAGCAATACGGAGACCCTTGTTGATCTGGAAGCTGCCGTTCATGTCGGGGTCATTAATCAGACCTTTCCATCCGACTGTGGTGCGGGGCTTTTCAAAGTAGACACGCATGACGATGTGGAGGTCGTCCTTTGCTCCTGCGGCGTATTCTGATAGGAGCTTCGCGTATTCGATGGCAGCGGGGACATTGTGAACTGAGCATGGGCTGAACATATGGTGTATTAGTGATAGGCATGCGGAGGACAAAGATCTGATGGCTTACCCGACAACTACCATGATGCGGTCATCGTCTCCTTTAAGAATATTCTCAGTGGCCAAACGACCCTCGAGGACGGTCTGTGCGGCCTGCAGGGAGCTTTCATCACTTGTGGTAAGTACATACGGGGTTTACGAGATCAGACTGATTGAGCTCACAGAGGTAAATCCTCCTGAAGAATCTGAGGAGGAATCAAAGGTCGTGTAGACTTTACACGGCTGTTTTCAAGCCGGGAAAGAGCGTCTTTGAAGGACATGGTCATGTTGGAGTCGAGGATTGAGTGATGAGACCTTGAAAGTAAGATGGAAGTGAGGAGATGAAGCTAAGGATACGGTGAACACATAGGGTTTTTATACATATTTGCCAGACCTGGGACTCACATTGTATCTAGATCAGATTTCGAAGGTCAGGGCAGGGGTCGTGAAGATGTATATCCACAGTGTGATCCTGATGTGATTTTTTTTGGAAGCGAACCAAGTAGAGATTGGCTGGTTTGTCCGTGGAGATGTACGAGACAGAGGGTTTGAGACATTTCCGATTGCTCTAAAAGTTTGAGGAGGAGTCATTCTGCGGCCCACGTGGCTCAGATCGTCTTCAGCCACTTTTCTCTTTTCGACAACGCCGGTGTCCTCTCTCTGCTCACCGATTTATCACCGCGACATTTACGAGCAATCTCTCCTCGGATATCACCGCCATGGACTTTTCTTCATTCAACTCGGCCGAGCAGGCTCATATGACAAAGGTTATCGAGAAGAAACAAGTCAGTTTTGTAGCCCAATCTAGGCCCAGCGAGCAAGTCACTCACAGGAATGGACCCCGTATTGTAGATGCAAGATTTCTTGAGGATGTACGCGAACTTGGTGGAAAAGTGTTTCACGTCGTGTTGCAATGATTTCACTAGCAAGGCACTCTCGTCAAAAGAGGCGCGTTACAACGACTTTTTCCGCGGATCTGCTCAGTGTTGACCAGTCAGATGCGTTTGTAGGAGACGTGCATCATGAACTGCACTGAAAAATTCATCAAGCATTCGGAGAGAGTGGGGACACGATTTGCTGAACAAAATGCAGGTGCGTAAATCCGTGTCTCTTCCATACGCCAGTGTTTTGGGACGACCTTTTCGTTATTGATTTTTTCTCGATACAGAGGCGATGGCTTCTGCTCAACAGTCATGATTGGACGACTAGACATACCCCATATTATTTTGTAGCCCTTTGATAATTCTGGCAACTTATTCGTGCCTGCCATCTCATCTCACATATGCTGCAGTTCTACGAGCTTTGTCCGCGGGAGGGATCCCACAAGCATGTCCGAACGAATACGCCGGACACAACACAATCAAAATACGCTGGCATGAACTTGACGCCGTCCTCGGCGGTTTGAACTGATCTGCGGGCTTTCATCTATCCACCTTGCACTCCATGTATATATACGCAGGTTTGTCCGTCTCTGACGGATGAGACCCTCTCGTGTTTAACACCTATTATCACCCTATACGTCGTATCACCGCACCCGCGTTTAAACTCCAAAGCCCACAAGGTGAGGAACTCAACCTCTACGTTTGAGTCTCTTCTTCTTGCTGTTCGATAATGACTTCGAGCAGATGAATCATATAGTGAATATAGTATGTACTACTATTTTTCTGGCCGCTACTACCATGCCCGTCAACGATGTGCATCTGAGACTGCAAGGACACTGTCTCTTCTGCAATATGCTTCGGCAGCACCATCAATCATCCTACCGGTCAAGAAGCGCTGCGTGTGCCAGAAGACACCGTCAACGATGCGACAGACATGCGTCTCAATTCCAGACCTCCTTAACAACAATAGCAAAGTATGATAGAACCCGCCTACTTACCCACAAGGCCATGAGACAATTGGCTCGTGAACAGTGTGTATTACATACTGGCTGGGCCATGCAATTCGATCAATAGAAGGTGCGAGAACTTCTAGTCTCACTTCCAGTATATATAACCCGTTCGGAGCCTTCTTGGCGAGACCTCCCGCTCTACTTATACGCGGTCGACCGAAGCTCTTTCTTCCTCTTTTCTCACTTTTAACTGACTATGGCACCCAACACACTGATTGGCAAGCAAGCACCTGCTCTATCTCTCCCTGACTCCAAAGGCGATACCTTCACATTGGAGACGGGCAAGGGTGTACCGATTGCCTTGTTCTTCTACCCCAAATCAGGTAGCCTTCATATCAGACTATTTGTGTAGGTCTCCACCACAACTCATCGTCATTGCTTTCTCACAATAGGAACATACGGCTGTACGAAAGAGGCCTGCCAATTCCGTGATGCAATTGCAGGTGAGAAAGACTATATCGGCTGTGATCTGCGCTTACTTACTGAACGGCCAACAGAGAAGGATACTTTCAAGCCTGGAAACGCAGTGATCGTCGGTATCAGTGCTGATCCAGTCGAGAAACAGAAAGCATTCGTGGAGCAGCAGAAATTGACGGTAAGAGCTCGACATTATTGCTGCCAATATCTGACGATCGACGCTCATATCGTTGTTATCAGTATCCAATCTTGAGTGATTCGAAAGGCGAAGCGCGTAAAGCTTATGGAGTAGGCAAGGGTCTCCTTGGGTTGACGGATGCAAGGGTCACGTTTATCATCGATGGCAAAGGCGTCGTCCGGTAAGAGTTGTCCGTCGTCCTACACTACGGTAGATGCTCACGACATGCGGGATCTGCAGAGACTCCATCGACACGACGTTGAACTTCGGTGCACATTCGAAATTCGTAACGAAGTGGCTAGACAAACTCGCTGCAGAGGAGAAAGCCGCCGCCGCCAAACCAGAAGGAGACGCACCAGCTAAGCCACAAGCAATATTAATAACAGCAGCTCCAGCTGATGCCGCTGAAGCACCGAAGTCTTGAACCTCGACTTAGCACGACGATCAGTTTTTCTCTTCTAGCGGTTTGGAACGGACCCGTATCTCATTGTCTCAGATATCCATTTCTTCATATATTCCCTTGACATTCACTCTATCTTCTGCCAATCTTCTACCTTCATCGCTTCTTGAATTGGGGGCTCCTAATAAGCATGATTTTGATTTTTCCCCGGATTCCGGTAGAAGTTGTACCCTGCTGAACCGAACCAAAATCACGGTCTCCCTCACTAACGAGATGCTCGTCTCCTGAGTGGCAAAATTGCCATGCAAGTGTCAGGTTACTGCCCCCGGAGCTCGGGCAATAGGTTGAGTATAAAGTGACCATGGCATTTGGTCGGAAACTGTGTTCATTCAATCATTCTCGTCTCCCTTTCCCGCTCACCCACAACACTTTCTCGACGAAACGCTCATTCTCGACCTCTCCATCAACGAAGATGATCGTTACTCCTCTGACGAAGCTGTTGGGCATTCGTGTGTGCGTCTTTAGTCAACCAAGTCAACTACTTGCTGATGATCCGTACATGTAAACTATAGGCCGGTCGTTCAGGGCGGGATGCAATGGTGAGCCTTTGAAACTGGTCCAGAGAGGCGAACAAGCTTTGACCAGGCTGGCAATAGGGTTGGTCTACCCCAATTAGCATCAGCCGTCTCAGAGGCTGGTGGTTTAGGTTGGCTTCCTCCGTCCTTCATACATAATATACTCAGACTACTGATCTTCTAGGTATCTTAACGGCCTTGACCCAACCATCACCCGATGCTCTTCGCCAAGCTATCAAGGAAACCAAGAAACTAACGAACAAGTGCGTCGACTCCTGTCCAGCAGTCCACGTCAAGTTAACGCGTTGTCCACTTTCGCAGACCCTTTGGAGTAAACATAACTTTGCTCCCTTCTATCAATCCTCCGGACTATGAAGGTTACGCCCGCGCAGCTGTGGAAGAAGGTGTCACAATATTTGAGACAGCAGGGAATGCGCGTACGTCTCACTATGCGTTTCATTCATTACAGCCATCTGATCTATCGTCATAGCTGGTGCTCTGATCAAATATCTCAAGTCTAAAGGATGCATCGTTATTCATAAATGTACCACTATCCGGCACGCGAAGGTGCATCACCTTTCCTTTATGTCAAGATCATTCGCTGATCCAATGTTGCAGAGTGCAGAGCGGCATGGCGTAGATGTGGTCAGTATTGATGGATTTGAATGTGCGGGACATCCTGGAGAAGAGGATATTGGCGGTCTTGTTCTCGTGAGTACCCTCCTTCTTGCTAGATTCGTCATATTCACCATCCATACTCGAAATCAGCTTGCACGAGCAGCTCAAGAGTTGAAGATTCCATATCTTGCTTCAGGAGGTATCGGGGATGCTAGAGGGATGGCTGCGGCTTTAGCATTGGGTGCTGCTGTAAGTCACCACGAATGTTGCTATGGACTCTTGCTGGATTGATTCTGACTACGCGCAGGGAGTGAACATGGGAACGCGCTTCATGTGTACCGTTGAAAGGCAAGCTCCAGCTCTCTCATCATGATCAATAACATATCTAACCTAGCGCTTGCAGTCCCATACACCAGAACGTCAAGGACAAAATCGTCGCCTCGAACGAAACTGACACGATACATATCTTCCGGACGTTGCACAACACGGCTCGAGTATTCAAGAACAAGGTTGCCTTGGAAGTGGTAGCCATCGAGAAGAGACCTGGGACAGAGTTTGAAGACGTGAGGGACCTGGTTAGCGGGGCCAGGGGAAGGAAGGTATATGAGACGGGTGATATCGATTATGGTGTCTGGAGTGCAGGTGTAGTGGTTGGGCTGATCAAGGATATACCAACGTGCAAAGACCTCTTGATCACGCTAGAGAAGGGAGTTGAAGAGATCATCGGAGGACTGGGGACGATGGTGGTTCAGAAATCGAAGCTGTAATGTATTCATGGAAGTTTGTACACTAATTATTCCAACTCTCGGTGCGCCCTCCATGCGGTTCTTTCATTACCAATAGGCGTCTCATCGTATGCTTCACAGGTGCTCTTTCTCTACCTGGGGACATTCATGTACAATATATTCCAGATCAAACATGTTGAGTTCCGCGACGAGCTGTGTTGACTTGCTGTCTAACAAACAACGGGGCTCTGCTCGTACTCATCATATCAATGATTCGTTTTGACATGAGGAATATCAAGTAACTCACCGGAGTAGAGATAGCTGCAATGAAGTGAAGATGAGTTAAGGCGGGACCGGAGCACTTAATTCACAAAGAGCGAAGGCGTCCAAAATCCAAAACAAATAGACAGGGAGACATGCAAGACAAGGAGCATCGTCAAACAGAATTTTCAAAAGGTGGATTCAAACGTTTCAGAGGGCGAGGTTAGATCTCCAGGCAAGTGGAACAAAACTTGCGAGGACCAAATCAGTAACAGAATCGGAGCCGCTCAGACTAGAATCGTTGCGATGCCAGTTCGGATTCCAACGCACAACGCACAAGAAGTTGAGGCAGGCAGAGAGAAAGTTTGTCGTCTGAAGGCTCAGGAAACCGGAGAGTCGCCAGCAGGAAGTCTGACAACAGCGTTCAAGCCACAAGTTGCGTTGTCTATCGACTGTTGCCAAAGGGAGCGCTGTTCTGAGATGGGACTTTCAAGGGAGCCGGCGAGATTGAACAGAGATCCTGAGTCCGGTCACTCATGAACATGAAGCGGGTCGTGGACCAAGAGATCCAAGCTTGACCGAGTGGGTTCAGAGACGTGGAACGAGCTCAAGCCGTGACCTGAATATGTTCTTCTCGAAGGCGCTGCGCTTGTGGCGATGGCTCCCGGATAGACCTTCTCCTCAGATCTGAATGGAGTCTTGCGCCGTCGAATCAGCCAGGATTCAGGAACGTTTGGGGCACGCAGAGCAGATACGTCGAGGCAGCCCAGAAATAAAGCCAGAAAGTCAGAAAAGCAGGGAGCTGACTCAAAGGCGGCGACCACAGAAGCCACCGCTGGTGGAGAGTATGCGTGTGTCGAGCTCATGTTGAGGCTTTGAGGGTCCTGCTGTAATGTCGTGTTCTTCAGGTCGAGGGACGACTTCCGTGGGCTCGGGTCTTAGGTGTAGGTGTATGCTCTTAGAGGCAGGCTTCCTGATAAGTACATCGTCAGACGACACCGATGAGGTAAGAAGCGTGACAAGACTCACCGAGTACCCAACACGCCCAAAGGCGGGAAGCTTTGAAGTACAACGATGTTGGATGATGGTGGCACATGGTGGGTGGGGACTTTAACAGATGACAGCACGGCGGGCTGCTTGAGGATGAAGAGGCGAAAGTGTCCTGTAAGGTGGTGAGTGGCAGTGAGGGATAAAGAGAGGTGATTCACTGACGGCGTATCAGGAGGGCACGTCATGCTTTGAAGTCACGTCGACGAATTATGAAGAGCGGGGGAGGGAGTTCGATGTTGAAAGTGAGAGAAAAGGGGGAAACCAGAAGGATTGGCGGCTTATAAGGAAAAGGGATGTTTGGGCCGATTTGTGCGTGTCGGTCAGCTCAGAGCCCACGGGGAAGTCGCGTGGCAAAAAGAAAAACAGTGCCAGAGCATCGCGACGCGACTACATCCCGTGACCGTGATATTTGAGGTTAGACGAGTCCTCAGTCCACAGCAATGTTGAGTCTGCCAGAAAATCCATTGTCAAGAATTCACAACTGCAAGAGGTCTGAACTATTAACTATAAGTCGTGACAACAAGTCTCTGACCGGTATTTCGGGGAGTAACGCGTGCTGGATGGGATTCGAGAAAATGGTCTCATATAATCGGAGGTGGTGACACTGACTGACCTTCATGTTCGGAGCCAATTCAGACCAGTAAATGAGAAAACACCATGATGGGTTCCAGTAAGATCTCTATGAGCTATGAAGCGTCCAGGATGGCTCGAGAACAGTACTGCACGACATCGATAGATTGTTGGTGATCATGCTGCCATCCGAGTCCGTATGTGTAGTTGAGCGCAGGGTGGGAGGCTACATCATAGACGAAAAAGCAGAAATCATGGCTGAGTTCGGAGACAGAGAGAGCTATGGGGGTGGTTACGTCGAACAAAACTAGTGTTGATTCCGACTGGAGTCAAACTGACCAAAGAGTGACCGGATAAATATAGGTATCTCAATCCTCGTGTCCGACTCCGACTCCAGTCTCTTTCAATCAGTCTCATTCAACTTACAGCCCATCTCTGTCCTATCTTCAATTCTTTCAACTCTCCAGCTCATAGCCTTCGCCAGACCACCAACCCGGACGAAGGAGCTAGTGATCCCGACCGAGCCGACTACCACTCATCCTCAAAATTTTCGTCGGATGGACTTGGCTAGCTCTTTGAAAGACTGGGCGGTCAGTGGAGAACAAACATAGCATGAAGAACTAGAACAAATATCAGATTACGGTCCGAGCTGACACGAGGAAGGTTGATTGACT
Source organism: Sarcomyxa edulis (assembly GCA_009761415.1). NCBI lineage: Eukaryota > Fungi > Basidiomycota > Agaricomycetes > Agaricales > Mycenaceae > Sarcomyxa > Sarcomyxa edulis. The sequence continues at coordinate 894,673 of QUOL01000014.1, read as the reverse complement.
GTCCAACGTTCAAGGTATGCCTATCGTTACGATCCAGCTTGATGGTCGTCGTGCTCAGCGATGGAGATATGATATATATCGTGGTATACATATGTGGGGACATCGATTGCAGCAATACCTATGGTAAGCATTTCTTCTCATCAAAGTGGTTATCTCGATATGCCAGTGACATAGACGGCAAATAGACGCACTCTCGACGAACAAAGAACTAGAAGAAAGTAGACATATCATCATCATACCTGAAATTTACATTTACTGGTCGACTCTACCAACTTAGCGCCTTCAAGCTTCAAGCTTCAAGTTGCTGGACCTCTAATCATCACAGCCAAAAACGCAGGGACCCGTCTCTGGTAATTATTCAACCCGGTCCCAGGAGTGTGCCAGGACCCCCGTGAGATTCTATGATCGAGGTTATCAGCTGGTCTTCGGCTTGGCCCGAGGCGCATCGCCTCTTGACTCTTATCAAGAGATGCGGCACCGGCACAGCTATTGTCCAGCCTATTTTTGGGAACGGATGCTGATCTTAGCGCGTTAGCGATACTTGGACGTCTCGATTAAAGTCGAGTAGTCCAGTCATCACGTATCCTGTCCCGACACATCGAGTGGACTGGACGGTTATAGAGCTCTTTTGGAAGGTGCATGATCATTATTACTGCGGCCTGGCCTCAGCGTTTGACCATAATTTCATAGCCAAAGCGTTCGTAGCATGTTGCTTATGTGCTGATCGAACGCCATAATTATCGGGATAGTCTGCGATATCGGCAAGACCCGTTCCACTGGGCCCAGATATACAGATCTTCACACGGCTGAGCGGCACATACGCTGGGCATTGGGTGGTGGCCCGCCCAAAATGGCAAAAGAGACAAAAAAATGACGCGTCGGGCGATTACCCCGTTTCGTTCTGATCGATCGGTAGCCACCGAAAATTGCTTCCTTGGGTCGATCCCATCTCTGATTCCCTAATTTGGAAATCTCGTTCAACGGTTGGACTCTTCGCAGTTGGGACGTCTAGTGGGCTGTACCTCGTGCTAGCAAAACGTAGAAAGGTATATAAGGGATGGCCATCTCTCTCTATTTCTCCCCAGAAATATTTTCTTTCTACCATCGCCCTCATCAAGATGTCTATCTTCCAATTCCCCAAACATATCCTCGATAAACTCCCTTTACTCTTGCCATACCTCGAGGGCATCTCTGATGTAACTTCTCCCTCCTATACTTTCACATCATCTACCTTCAAAATTCCTACACAAACTCTAAACCAGATCCCCAAAGAACTTCTTCATCTCGTACCCTACTTCGAAAAAGTAGACCACGACATGATGTGGCTTCTCCCATATTCCAAGGACTTCACCTCCGAAGACCCCTCTCCTTCGCGTATTTCCGCGCCGTCAGCTCCTCAGCGTCGCGAACACGTCCACTGCGACTCCTCCGACTCTGAAGAGGACATTAGCTCCGACGATGATAATAGTGATGATTCGGACAGTTCTTCTGGAAGTGAGGATCAGGATCAGGATGAGTTTTATGACTGCAGCATGGAGCTTGACCCTGGGTGCGTTGTCGATTTTTTTTTCACATTCTATGTTCTATTCTGACTTCGTAATCATTTTGGATAGTTATAACACCAAGGGTCACTCAGAAGAATCTCGTCTCTATGATGACGATACCGACAGCGAGATGTCTGACCCCGAGTCTTCGTACGTCTCATCCAATCATCAATGCCACATATTGTATTCTGACATTCTTTGCACAGGTCGGACAACTATGTCGACGCCCATTCTGACATCGTCTCCGAGTATGTTCTTCAATTATTTCCTTCATGTGTAGCCGCGAACTGATCCATTATTTACCTCCAATAGATCCGAGGAAGACGAAAGCAGCTCCGAAGAGGACGACGCCTCCTTCGCACCCGGGCCCAGCAGGGCTGCCAATCCCCCAACCCCCGCGCGTACCGTCAAGACCGTACAGGCACCCCAAAACCGTCGCATCGCACCACTTCCCCGCCGATCCACCACCTCTCCTCGATCGACAGCCACGCCCTATCTACCACCCACTGCCAGGACCACGCGCAAGAACTACGCCGAGTTGGAGGGATCGGACGAGGAAGATGCAGGCGACGACGAGTTCGTCCCAGAGAAATCATCGGGCCCCGGGAAGCGGAAGAACACGGCCACATCTCGAGGCCGTCGCGTTAAGACGTCTCGCGGTTCCACCTCGTCTTCTGGCTCTTCTTCCCATTCACCTGCTCCCACCCTCTCGTCTTACGATTCTCCCACCCCCTCATCCGCGCCCTCTCCATCCGGCTCCTCTTCCTCGTCCACCGGCTCTTCCTCGTCCTCTCGCTCTTCCACCAAATCTGAATCGTCTGGCCAACAATCCACATCTGGTCGAGCCCCGAAACGCGCCAGAGCTGCCAAAAAGGCTTCCGCCTCGACACAGTCAGTCCCCAACCCATCCCGTAATCGTCACAGACAAGTCAACTACGACCTCGTCAAGGATTACGATAGTAGGCACCCCCCAATCGTTTGGGATGCGAAAGGTAAAGCTCCGTGTGTCATCCCAGGCTGCACTTACCGGGTGACGGCTGGAAGGCACACGGATAACAGGCGACATTGGAGCGCGCATTCCAAAGCATTCTACCTTGCACAGAGCGGTGGAAAGCCGGCCTTGGTCTGCTCGGAGCAACTTGATGAGGTGCTAGAGAGACATCCTGAATACCGGCTACTAGTAACGGGAATTTCGACTTGGGGCTGCAATAATTCCTTCTCTAGGCCGGATGCCCTGCTCAGGCATATCCAGGCGGGCACTTGTGCACGTTAGACTTCTTGCTTCTTGATATTCATTCATTCATGGTACGTCTCTTTGCGATCTTTTCCTTCTCACAACATCGGCTGACTCATTATTTCCTTGACATATAGACTATTTACGATTTTTTCCCTCTCTTCCAACTCATTTGTACTTCATACATCATTCCCGATTCTGTTCCATATCTCTCTTATCTTTTTGGATTGACTTATTACTTTTCTCATTGTTCCCCGTCATTTACATTCTTCATCGACATATACTCATTTGGAGCTCGATCACATTATTCTCTACTTACCATTCCCATTCTCTTCTGGTCCACCAATCCTCCACCTCTTTTTTCTCCAGCCTGCCACCATTCCACCATCCATTCCACCATCCATTCCACCATCCATTCCACCATTCCACCATTCCACCATTCCACCATCCATTCCACCATTCCACCATCCATTCCACCATTTCCACCACCATTTCCACCATTCCATCATCCCAACACCATTCCACCATCCCTCCACCACCTCTCCCCTCTCCCAACCACCCCTCTTTCATTCCTCTTTGACCAGTCCTGAATTTGGTAGTAGTTCCATATATAGTGTCCGCAGCCTCAATTTTACACATCTCGACGAGCATGAACTCGGAGAGAACAACACACTTTGGATTGAACTCTTAAGGCTTTGTTCGAAGTGGTGCGAAATTTATACATTCTAGAGGTGGAGTATAATGAAGACACAAAGATCTGAGACTAGGACGACTCGTTATCTTCCCGAGTAGATCTCAAGTCGCGACCCGCGAGGACGCGACTTGAATCCCGTGACCGGACGCAAATCGAAGTAAGGCGGAACTAGAAGTCGGTCTTGCAGCTTTCCATGAATCGAACTGGGACCAATATACTTAGCCACAGTCGCGCTAAACAGGCTGACTATATAGAGTGAAATATACATGTTATGATGATAACAGTGACAGAACATATACTCTTCGAGCGATCTCCTCGCCAAGATCGTTGACTTCACAGCGCTTCATTGATCATCACTTATCACGGAACCCGTCTTCCCCTCCGCATGAGAGGGAAAGTAGGTGGGTATAATATGATTTACATCCTTCCATCGCTTATACGTCTCAACCCCTTCCTCCTCCTCCTCCTCCTCCTCCTCCTCCCACGCAGTGACCTCGATCCGGCCAAACATCTCAGCCAGAAAATCAGCGACCTCAGCTGGGTTCGTGATGGGCGAGTTTCCGACATTGAGAGTGGTAAGAGCGACTGAGTACCCATCGTCCGGTCGCAGTTCTTCAAGTTCGTCCCAATCAGGAACTTCGGTCGCATCGAAAAGGATTGAGATCTTTGTGAGTAATCGACAGTGGATAGCGAGGTGAACGATTGCGGTAGCGGTGACGTTGCTGGTCCATACCGACTCAGAGTCAAAACTCTTGGAGGGCAGCAGGTGAACTTCTGAGAGGCTGGGCCATGCTATGGCGAGGTCCTCGATGAAAGAGTCGTCGATGTCGTATGAGCAGGGTAAGGCGATATTGATTGTGCAGATGGCAAGTCCAAGGAGAGGACGGAGAGCGTCGGATGTAATGGGAGAAGGAGAGATGGTTCCATCTACACCTACATTCTCTATCCAATGGCCTGACTTTCTAACCGATAGTTGTTGCTCCAATTCACCGTTGCATTTATGCTCCTTCAGTGTTTGAAAGGCTTCTCGTAGGATGCTTTCAGTAGGTAAAATCTGGAGCGCAATCTCGACAAACCATAATGCATCAGATGAGACGTGATTCATGAACGAGGTAAAATGTTCTACAGAATCCACGTCGATATAGAGCTGTTCGAGTGCCCGAAATCCTCTGGACGTGGAAATGGACAAGGCTCCAGGATCGAATTCAATCCAAAACCTCAGATACTCGAGATCGGGGAGTCGCGATAGACAAGACAAGGTTGATTCCGAAACAGACAATAGCGGGAAATCAAAGCGTCGAAGGCATGATAGGGATAAAGCGATTTTGCAGAACACAGAATCAAGCCTCGCTGAGAAGACTTCATCAGGGCCGGGATCTATTACAATAGATTGAATGGAGGGAGAAACGCATGCTATGGATGGAAATAGACGAACGAGGGAGTTCGTATACAGCTTGCCAAATTTGATGTAGGTGAAATTTTCGAGTCTAGGGCCAAGGAAGATGTGGATGTATTGCAGCATTGCCGCAGATCTACAAACGATAGTCCGAAGGTTCGAAAAAATGCAGAGGACAGGACGATAGATACTGAAAAATGAGAACATAGATTCTTCGAGAGGTTGGAGCGGCGGCAACCGATCTTGATGTGAGAGTTGCCTGATTCGACGAGCATAGTACATTACTCTGGACCAGTGTTTAGGCTGAACCGCTCGTTGGAATGCCTAGAAAAAGGACTTCGAGAGTGAAAAAATGTTGCATAGACATCGAATGTGATCACGTACATATTTGAATTCACCGTCGAGCAAGGCGGGTGGAAAGCACGCCATGAGGGGGTTCAACGACGTCTGCCTGGACCACAAAGCATCCAGAGATGGCTCTAGAAAGGCTCGACACGTCAAAGCACACGAGAGAACGGTACTGGTATCATGACCTCGTGGGGGATCGTCGTCGAATACTGTTTCTGTCTCGCTACCCGTAATCGGACGGAGACCAGGCCTAGGAGTCGTGTACGCGAAATCAGCTATGACAGCTACAATTTCTTGAGTTTGGAGACAACGATGCATGAGATCCTTATGTCGAGCGAAGAGACTTGCGGCTTGCCAGCAGCCAGGCCAGAGTCAGACAATGACAGACCGTGACAATTAGGAGCAACGTAACGGACGTCACAGGTTGGGCCGCCGCGTCTGAGCCCGTTGCAAATTGCTTGCTCGAGCGACGAGTATGTACGTCGGACGCTCCAGGACGATTCTCTGTCAAGGCCAATATACTCTCTCTATCTCTCCTTATCAGCTTAGACTGAACCAGCGTCAAAACGTCAAAGAATTCAACTCATCCTCCCCATCAAAAGCATCTTGATCACTCTTAGCTCTTCGTATCCCAACAGATCCCGACATACCAACTGGACCAGCCAGTGATAGAGCTCTTATCATGTCATGAAGGTACGCTTTACCGTTACTGCGGCCTAGCCTCAACCGTTTGACCATATTTCACAGCCAAAGCGCGTCGCATGTCGTTTATGAGCCCCAGGACAACGACATGACTTTGTGATATCGACAAGGAATCCAAGTGCTCAGTCACCGCCCTCCCAATCCCAACAAGAACGGAATTCTCACACGATGCGCCTGTTCGTGTGCAGGGCATATAGGAGCGTCCATACATCCCTTGCCATCATACGTCCTTTCGACACCGGCAACCACCGGCAAGGCCTTTTTTGGGAAATTGGAAATTCGCTGCTTTGTCTAGTTCGCGGAGTTTGAAAGAGCCACTGTGCTTGTACCCTTCGCTAGCCTTCGTCGTGATAATATGAAGGGGCTGCAAAGCGCGCATTCCTGAATCGCATATAAGGATGGCCATGCCTCTCCTTTCTTCTCCAGAATTCTGCCCTTTTCATCACCCTCATCATGTCTACCATCTCCCAAACTCCCGAAGACCTTCGTTGGCTCGAACCATACTCTGTAGACTTCCTACCTGAAGAGTCATCCTCCAATCTTACCGAGCCGTCACATCATCAACCGCGTAACGCTCAACGTGATCAACGCGAGCACGTCCGTTCCGTGCCACACAATAGTGCTGACTTGGCTTCTCCTTCTGACCCCGGACAAGTACTTCGCTATCACGCGTTGGAGGTCGATACCCCGTATGTGTTTATTTTGCCAATCTTCGGAGTTCAGTTTCTCAACCGGGGTTCCTCTTGTATAGTCAGGACACTGGCGACTTCGACGATGACAGTGATACTAGTGATATTAGCGAGATCTGGTCTGACGTAACGTCTATGTATGTCCTCGATGTTTCTTAGTCGCGAGCTATCTTACTCACACTATGCCACAGGTCTGAAGAAGACGACGTTCCCTTCCCGCCCTTGCCTAGCCGGGCAGCCACTCCCTGGCTTACTCTCGTCACCATTCAGGAACCCGAAGACAGGCCATTCGCACCTCTGCCTCGAAGGATTAGCACCGCTCCTCAACCTACCTTGGACCCGCGCGAGGACGACAGGCCTTTCGCTGCCCCTCTTTCTGTCAAGCAAGAGGCACACGCGGAAGACTTGACCTATCTCCCGCCTCGTGCTGCACGCAAACAAGTGATGACCTATATCGAAGTCGAATCGGAGGACGAGGATGAAGACGAAGACGAGTATGAGGGAGATGTGTCAGACCCCGAATACGACCCCTCCAGACCGATGGGTCCTCGTAAACGCAAGAATGCATCCGCTTGGTCTCCACGCAAACGCTCTACCCCTTCTGGCTCCTCGTCTTCTGGTTCCGCCTCATCTTCTATTTCTCCTTCGTCTGCCAGCTCCCCCTCTCCTTCTTCGTCTGGTTCTTCCCTTACATCCGCCTCTCGTTCCCCAGCTACTTCTCCCTTGTCGATCGAATCCACGTCTTCCTCAGACCGCGCCCGCACCGTGAAAAAGCCCGCCGCCCCCGAAGAGCCCATCAACGCAAAGGTTCGCACCAAGACGTCCCGCACCAGAAAGACTTCTATCAAATCGGATCTCTCTGACCCTCCAAATTGCCGTGTCATCCAAACCAACTACGACTGTTCAGAAGGTTTCAATGCCAAGCAAGTCGATTGGGACGAAGACAATAAATCCCCTTGTCTCGTCGCAGGTTGCTCTTACGTGTTCCTCAGGCATCGGTGCCCGGATGCGAAGAGGCACCTCGTCGCGCACTCTCGTCAATGGCGCTACGCACACAGCTTAGGACTCTGGGTGTGCAGGGGGGTTCTTGTTCCTGAGGGTGAAGCGCTGAAAGAGTACGATGCATATCTTTACAAGGGCCAGTGGCGCTATGGGGGGTGCTTGACGAGACTCTCCAGGAGGGATGCTTTGGTCAGGCATCTCAGGAAGTTCCCTTGTGTGGGGACCGCCTGCCAGACTGATTAGATGTTGATTGTTTTTCTCTGTTCATGGTGAGTCTGGTCTGTGATTTTCGCCTCTTCGCGACGTTGGCTTATTCTTCCTTGTGATCACAGACTCCTAACGACGTTTTCTTGTTTTCTTTTCATCTTAACTGTATCAGATGTTACAGTACTGGTTTGTATCTCATTCACTTGAGGACTTATTTCTCATTTATTTCTTATTTTCTTCCTTATTGTTACTCTCCACAACAACTATACTTCTCCACATTGGAACTCGAGTGCATGTTTCCTCATCATGTTTTTGTCACCTGGTCCATCATTCATCTTTCTCCGCTATACGCCTCTACCCTTACTCTACCTTTGTCTCACGCTCTTCCACATTTCCACTCCACCAATCATCCTGTTTCTTTACGACCAGTTCCAATTCCGATAGTCATATATAATGACGGTAGTCTCAATTGGAGGAGTTCAGACTCTGACAATCCACAAAAATCTTAAGTGATATATCACAAAGCCAGACCTTTAACGCGCAATGGATTGAAGGAAAGGACTCGGTAGATGATTTATTCGGAACACTATACACGAAGATTGAGAAGTCATGTCGCCTCGTCATGCAGAAGAACATATTCTCGGGTAGACTGCCCAAATTTTATTACTGCAAGGAGGAGATAGTCAGGCTCGTCTGCATCGTCCAGTTGAGATAAGAACGCACCATCACCAGCTTTTAGCTCGTAGTATCTCGACACTGGTATGGCCTCGTCGTTTACATGTGTCCCATTGGTAGATTCCAAGTCAATTATGAATGGTCTAATCACGAGAGGAGGAAGGGTCAACACGTATGCAGAGCCCGAATACAATGAGACTCACTTGACAACGCTCTTTGTGCCCCCAAACTCATCCTTTTCTGGTACATATCGATCTTTGTGATAATTATGTTATTACAATAAAGCTTGATAGACAACAAAGGAAACTACGCACATTGTATTACAGCATGTTGCTTAGAACAAGATGGATGGTCCACAGCTATGTCCGCGACCAGGCGGTCCCTCCCAATAAGATATGCGCTTTGACGATGAATGTGGAGTAGCTCTACATACCCGTAAGGTCATCAATGATGCTGCGAGAAAAAGACCGTTTCGAAGGGGACTCACCGACTTGCTCGCTCCCTTTGAATACGTATAATCTCCAGCCTAACACGGGTTTTCTTGCTTCTGGAGGCTCGTTGTATTTGAGTATAGTGCTACTGCCGTCAACGGCTTTCACGGTGTTAGTATCGGCTGCGAGAAGGCCTGAAGGAGCAAAGTTTGGTTTTGCTTTATCAACGGGTGAAGCTGATCGAGAGACAGACGGAGATGGTGGTTTAGCGGACCGTGGTCGTGAAGTCCGGGGTGGTGGAGAGGCTGACCGTCGAGATGGACCCGCACGGTCTCTGTCTCTGTCTCTGTCTCTTATCCTATCTCTTTCTCTCTCCCCGTCGTTGCCCCGATCCCGACGTTGATCTCTGTCACCTCGTCCATACCGGTCACGGTCCTCGTTTTGACTACGACCGCTAGGACGCTTATAATCTGTCTGTCTGTCCCCGTTCATGGGTTTTTCGTCTCTGCTACTGGTAGGCCGACGGTCATCGAATCTGCGCCGTTCTCCTGGCAAGTCGTCAGCGTGGCGTCGACCGGTGTGATGGTCCCTACGATCATGGCGAGTGTCTCTAGAGTATTCTCGTTCTACAGATCGTCGTCGTTGTCCAGATGGGGAGCGTGAACGAGGCATGGGACGATGTTTTTTCGGATGCACGAACTTCGAAGTCCTGCCAAGAGTAGTGTCAGTCACGCATCACGCGCACGTCAGAGAGCCCGGTCACACAGACGGCGTGACCGTCGCGTCAGAAATCGAACGCGACGCGTCCGAGTCTTGTAACCACATATCCAATCTCAAGCATTCTCATATCGCTTTCTCAAACACTCAAACTACATAATCATTTCTGCTCTGCATATTTATCTTGCAAAATGCGAGGCCAAGATCAAGGTCAAGAAACAATACACATATTTGACGAACATCCTCAGGCTAATAGACAATTTCAACAGATCAACAGATCAACGTCTCTGTCAATCATCACAAGAAGTCCAAGATCTTCACCGCCTGTGCTTTGCGCATAAACCACCTCACATTTGGGGATTGATTCTTCTCCATCATGGATTATCCTAAAGAGCTTTAAAGTTTTACAACTGTGCTCTTTAACGAATGTGCAACCGTCAACCCTCGATTACTCCAGGAGGAGCTCTACAAATGCATATGCTATCTAAGACGAGATAAATGGAGGGGACATGGCTTCTCAAAGTCAGCTGAAGCTACTCCACCGACTCTTGTGCTAAAAAGTCTTGCCAAAGTCCCACTTATTGTAGAAAGGAAATTGTAAATATGTTTGGCCCTGCAAAATACGTGGACTCAGAGAAGCATGTTGATATCATAAGGCTCAAAACTGCAGACCAGTCAGGCCCTGTGACGGTAGAGTGACAAGTCACGGTAACGCACACGGGCTTAGGTTGGAACAAGGAGTAACTGGTTTAAGTGTTCGTCGTTCGGGTTAAAGCTACCGTATCTAGTACAAAGAGCCTGTCCTTTATACTAGGATGAGGTAGCTATTTTTAGAAGGCCTACGGACGTACCAAGACCAAGTGATCGAGTGAACTGAATGTAAGTAAGAAAGACCTGGTTCTGGGTGCTCCGTACGGCGTCCGGAATATTAGGTAGAGTAAGTAGTAGTGAGTAAGATAGCTTTCCAGAGAGCCTAGAGTGCGTGTCGACACGGGCTGGTGGAAAGCGATGGAACGAACGTGAATGTATCGAGAATTGGGGAGAGAGAAGGATAGCCTTCCGAAAGAGGAAGGTGATCCGAATAGCGATCCGATATCGCTACATACGCCCTCCAGACATTCGTTGAATGTCTCACTCCACCGGTACTGCTGCCTCTTCGTCAGCCTCCCCCTCTGCATCCATGTCCTGTGCATCATCTGCAATCCCATCCGCATCGTCTACCATTGCATCGGCATGCGCAATCGCATCCTCCACCACGTCAGGCCCAAATAACTCGTCGTTTGCCGCCCGAGCTAAACGCGCCTCCTTGCGCGCCTCCTTGCGTGCTTTCCTCTTCAGACTCACCGTCATGGCGTCCTTCGCTGCTCGTTCTTCAACGCGCTGGTTGATTTTCTTCGTTTTGAACGCCTCGTCCCTCTCCAACGTCTGGATGTTACGAATCATCGAGTATCGAAGCGACGCGTCCTCCTGAGCACCGACCACGCGTTCCCCAGGTGCCAACTGCAACGATGTTGGTGCCGCCCCAAAGTCACGGTCACCGACCTTGAATTCGAGACGGTTGACAGCGGCACCATAGGCGTGAACATCCATGGTAAGTTTGTCAAACTCCGCAAACTGTGTCTTGGAATCGGGATCGGAGTTATAGATAGCTATGAACTCTGCATAGCCTAACGGCTGGTAGTCGGGCGTCTTGTGCTGACGCAAAAGCATATCATAGTCGATGAACTGCCGCATCTGACCAGGATGAATAGTATAGGTACCCCATGTACTGACATCGTCGTACAGCTCGAACTTGTCACGTGTAGTTCGATCCAGATAGATATTGGCGGGTACGTGCATTCTATTTGCTGAGTGAGGGGAAGATCGAGGATATGGAGTACGATGGTGCGGCTGTGCGCGTCGAGGGATCGGAGAAGAGTATTTGATAGAGTCGTGGATGATGGAATGTAACAGAAGCTCGAGTTCCCTCGGTGCTGAAGGGGGAAGAAATCCTTTGTCCTGACGTCTTCTCCCTTGCTTTATAGGCCTCGATTCGTCCCGCAGCTCAACGCCTCCCAGGGACATCCGTACATCCACCGGCAAATTTCCCGTTCCCTCAGGAAGCCCAGCTATGCTCGAGACCCCCATAAGCACATAGTACGCCTCGAGCGCATCCAGGTGAGTAATATCGTAATATCTCATCCATGTTATGTCTCCTGACTTCCATTTCATCTCGAAGACGGCCTCCGTTCTCCTACCAACATGGGATAGAATTCGATCCACGGCCCATTCGCCTTCAACATCTCCAACGTTCCCGAGCTGACTGTCTAGGCGCCCGGGGAAGAGTCGATCATCATTTGGGGTATGTACCCTCAATTTCTCTGCATGAAAGACGTTCCAAACACCTCTTTTCTTCAGGTGTTTAGGCAACTCGACTTCAAATGAGTTATTGCCAAAATTCTTGGCTATTTTATAGGGTCCCATGTACTTAGGGATCATTTTCCTTGCCAAGCCCTTCGGAAATGAGATATTCTTCGTGGTAACGTACACCAAGTCTCCCTCGCTGAACGGACTCGGCTGACGTCGACGGTTAGCCGCACGCGTCTGTTTGACTCGAGCGTCAATAATGCTGTCATGGGCAGCCATCAATGCCAACTTCCGCCGACTTGCAAACGCAGCCACTCCAGGATATTCCCCTACTCTCGGAGAGTCCCAAATCATCGGCCGCGGCATGGACCCAGTATTCAGAAAAAACGGCGCATAACTTGTACTCGCCGACCTGGCCGAGTTCATTGCAAATTCAATACCAGGTAATTTTTCGACCCAGTTTTTCTGTTTTTCGTTGATACACTGACGCAGCATCTGTGTCATAGTCCGATTTGCTCGCTCCGTTGAGCCATCAGACTGCGGATGGTACGAACTCGACATATGAAGCTTCGTTCCCACCAGCCTATGCAGCGTACTCCAAAAAGTGCTAGTAAACAACACATCACGATCACTCACAATGGATTTAGGTAATCCATGCAATTTATACACCTCGTCGAACATGAGCTCAGCAATTTGTCTTGCATTATAGTTTGTTCGGCTGGGTATCAAGTGCACCATCGCCGTTTTCAAATCGATTATCACCGCAATAGAGTTGAAAACTCCATCCCGATTCTTCGACTCGGGCAACGGACCCACAAAATCAATGCCAATTGACTCCCCAGTATATCACGATGGCGTTGTGAGGATGCCAGCATCCCCAGCCAAGGAATCGACAACTATACAACAACCTACTCTTATGCGACTCCTCAGACATAGCTAACTACAGAGATACTGGTGGCATCACCACAAACGACTTACTTTTCGAATGACCGGACACTGAAAGACACCAAGTACCCGCTACTTGACGGTTTCTCCCCGAAAGCGGCCTCTTCATCCACTCACCAAACGCTAACCCGCCTTCGGTCACGTCTCAGAACGTTTCGGAATACTTGAAATCACACACGAACAATTTCTCCGAAGGAAATCTACCGCCAGAACCCAATTCCCTATCGTTGTTTCACCTGACCGAAGGCCCAATGTACTCGATCACCTCTCCGCAGCCCCCTAGATCCTTCGGACAGATCCCAAATCGTTTCAGCAGGTTCCCTTTCACCTCTAGAAGACCTCATCGAGAGATACTTCACCGACAAAACATTGCCACCAGTCGACATACCGCCAACGTGATGCTTGCTGCCCTGAGCTGTTCTTCCTATCAAATCGGACATATTCCCTTTACATTGTGATCTCAATTCACACCTTTCCATGCATCTGGACGCCTCGTTAAGACCTCCGTCCACCCTGACCAAGTGGTGCTACGGAATATTCTTCCCTCTGTGTTTATCACATGACACAGCACTTGTAAGCGAGGTATCGCCCGCTAACAAAGACACTACAGGTCTCCGCCTAGCAACCCACATCAAATTCACTCTTCTCGGACAACTTTGGCCGTCGCATCTTGGAAAAATCTATCGGAAGCTCCCCATCATCCTGCTCACTCGGACATGTTTCATCCCTTCACAAATTCACCTTGCAACGCTTTCAGAGAACACCTCAGGCCCTAACCTTTCACACTGAGCGAGGTTCGGACACATCAAAACCAATACCGGATCTGTTTCATCATTGGAGATCTCGGGGACCTTGGGATGGCACTCGGGGTGAAGAATTAGGCAAGGACAGGGAAGGAATTCATATATAAAGTAGGATAGGACATGGAGAACGGTAGATAGAACCAGTGTGGACGAGAACCAGAGGAACATACCCGAATCGACCAACTACCCAGTTACTCTCTATAGGAATTCTATCTCTTTCTCATACTTCTGAAACCGAGACAAGGAACGATTACAGGAGTCGGTCAAAACAAAAGAAAAAGGACTTGATTCAGTCGGCAGTACCACTCCCGGAACAAAGGAAGCTCTCCGAAATCAGTCCATAGCTGTCCGAAACCCTCGAAGCTCTCCGAAATCAGTTCAGAGCTGTCCGAAACCTTCGATAGCTCTCCGAAGACGTTTTATAGCTATACAAAGCATCGGTCAGCTCACCAAAAGCTGTCCGAGGCCCTCGTAGGTTCTCCAAGATCGAACTTATAGCTGTCCGAAGCCCTCGATAGCTCTCCGAAGACGTTTTATAAGCCGTCCGAAGCATCGATCAGCTCTCCGAAAGCTATCCGAGGCCTTCGTAGGTTTTTCAAGAACGAACCTATAGCTGTCCGAAGCCTCTAAACGGCCTACCGAGAACAATCCTACAAGTCCGAAGCTTACCTTACACCTCATCATCTCATACCCACCTCACCACCGTTTTACGAACACATTATCCAAACACAAGTCACTGGGCATTAGGATTTCTCGCTACGTAAAATCCCCTCCGAGAAAACGTCACCTTACCCCCTAGAGGCGAACTATAGTTAGGAGTCTAGCACATCTACTCCTAGCGCCGCAGTCCTCATCACAACTGGAGCCCACCGCGAGGGGAGTAAGCTTCTCCCCAAGCTTACCGAACATCGCAATTATCCGTCTATTCTCCATAAAACGACCCCTCCGAAGAAATCACTCCGTCCAAATCATCAATAAAATCTCGATTGATTCTCATCCTAGACGCTCCCTTCCAAAACATAGACATCACACAGAAAAGAGTCACTTCTCGCCCCTATCCACAAGACGCCACTCCCGACAACTATATTAGAACAAGACACACGTCTCTTGGTGTCCAAAATAAAAAGAAACAAATCGTGGATTACTCTCCTATAAAAATTACATAGGAAACGAAAATATTACTTCCAAAATCGAACTACTATTTTACGTGGAATCGGCCTGCTCCTCCTCAAATATAAACCCGTATTGATCTTCGACTTGCGATATTGCGGCATCGATAATACCCGACAACTGATCACGGATGACTGGGGCAAGCTTACCAAAGACCTCGACACCAGCAGCACCGTCAAGTATCCTGACTCTCAAACTGTCAACCATCGACTTCCATTTCCTTCGACGACCTGTGACCTGTTGACCCTGGGAGGCGAACGAGGGATTGATCGAGGAGGGTTCGGAAGTGCTGGATGGTTCGATGTTACCCGTATTATCGAGACCTTCGGATCGACTTGCGGGTTCTTGCGGAGGAACGATCTTGCGAGTTTCGGGCATACGCATCTCGCCGAAAGAGATCGGCACTTCAGACAAAGTACTACTGGGTGCTGGCTCCGCGGCATAATAACCACCGACGGGCCTGGGTACTGCAAATAAAACAAAGAACGATAGATTCAAGAATGCGATCCTTGAATAGAAAAGAAAACGCACCACGAATTTTTAAAGGTGCGAACTGGGATTCCTCGACGCCGACCGGTGAAACCTCGCGAGCCTTCCCCTTTCCCTTGTCTCTAGAAGGCATTTCTCGCCGCTCATCGATGGTCGAAGGACCAGGAAGACTGTCGGAGGTTTCGGATACGGGAGCAACTTTCTTTGGCGCGATAACGATTTCTCCCAGTTCGATGGCACGGGAAAGATCGAGGAGACCTTCGTCCTCGTGAATATCACAGCCGGTCCTCCGAGCAAAGCACCTATCGCAAGCGTGACTACGATGCCCGTTACAGGTGACGTTGTGCTTGATACATCTGCTGCAACGCCAGTCCTATAAAGCAGGGTATTTTAGTACTAGAAGGAAGAACGGAAGAGAAAAACGTACCAGGTGACGGATAAGATAAGGCTGCTGGGCCTTCAGAATACGACCTGCTCTTTTCGAAGAAATACCTGGGGGTTTTTTGATAGGAACCGCGCGACTCGGAATCGACGAGGGAGGAAGGACTACGGGTTTGATACGAGGACGGACGATGTCCGTGTCGAATTCTTCCCTTGCGCGTTTAACTCCACGAGGATACTTGACTCTTACCTCGGGGGGCGGGACGTCTCCCTCCGAACTTTCGGGATTGACGACGCTCGAGGCACCGATAATCGCTGGGGGTGGATCTGTCGTGTGAACTATAGCGACGCCGCTAGGACCGGAATCGGTATCTTCGGCTGAAAAGAATGAATCGGAATCAATTAAAGGAGGAAGGGAAAGTAAGAACTGACTTACCAAGCTCGTCGATCTCGTTCTCGGACAAGTTGGGAAACTCGGATGTCCCCAGTATCTTTTCAAAGCTACCGTACCACGGAGCAGGAGTCTCTTCCTTAGCAGGAAGGAAGAGGGGAGTGCGACGAACGGGGAGATTATACTCGAGGGCCTCCAGGAAGAAATCGGGGACGACAACGAGCTGGCGGACGAAGCCAATAATATCGTCGTCAAGGGTAGGGAAATTGTCGAAAGCTGGGGGGAAAGGAGGCGTCCACCCGATGTGTAGGAATGCCACACACGCTGAATGGAGCTCCTCGCGACTTCTAGCGGTTACTGGTCGGAGTTCTTCGATCAAACCGTACCCCGAACCAGGGATCCTTCGCGACGATTTCATAGAAGCCATAACCTGCGTTGGAACCCTTGTCGTAGGTAAACCACCAGATAGCGCAAGGTTGAAAGCCTCGGAGAACGTGAAATCGGGAGCGGCTAGGGGCGCAGACGATGGCAAAGACATTGGGATGATCTTCAGAAGAGATGGGAGAGGTGATCGAGGCGCGTCTGGTATTGGAAAAGTGGTGGGCAGAGGGCGAGAGAGATTTGATCGATAAAGTTCGAAAGTGATTCCATACCTCGGCGATCTCATTTCGGGTATCTCCAGGCACGTGTCGATCTAATCGCGCTTCGCATCTCGCGGCGGCGCCAAACAAAGGGGAAGCCGATGCCAAACATCCACTGGTAACCGAAGGATCGGACAGCCTAAAGGAGATCGGGCTCGATCACATCGAAAAACGAAGAAAATCGAGACCGGAGAACGACGATCATGGAGATAAAAATTGTCGGAGCAAGCATATCCAGGCGAACAAGCACGATTGGGAATGAGATAATGGAAGTCATCGAACATAAAAAGTTAAGGGTTAAAAAACGGTACCCAGGAAGTCAATAAGAAGAACGAACGATTAAAAGCAAGCACGAAACGGATAAGTTTGCGCCATGGGAGTCATAAACCCATAACGGATAGAGAGCGACGGCTCTCCTGTACACAGTGACGAAATACTGCGAAAAGACCACGGACGACAAACGATCGAAAGAAATTGGAAGAAGAACGACTATGCGGGGTTCGGAGACGGTAGATCTGGCTGGCCAGCGGATCTACTGACGCAGACCGAACCCAATTATGCGCTGATATGATAAAAGTATGCAACTCACGACGTTTTACAGATTTACAAGGAGACCGAGACGCTGGGTCTCACACTATGCAAAATTATGAACGAATTATGCGCCTGTTATCAGGCATTTATTTTACAGAAACAAGGAATCGGAAACTCATCGGACGGTCTACAGAATGGTAGTATCAGGTACCGCTCCAGCTCCTCGACGATTAGCCCTTGCCCCTCCGCGACCTCTCCCACGCGTCGCAGCGTTCCGAGGATCTACCTGTCCGAAAGTTCCAGGGCCGAAATGAACTTGGTGGAGGCCTCCGAGACGAGGATCGGGAACGTCTCCATGAAGACGGACCTCTTCAAAGCCCTCTTTCACGGGAAACCTCGCGACGAAGGGGACAAGAGGATATTGAGGAGCAGGAAGAATAGGATTGGGAACGAAAGCCGCCCGCGATCTGAGCAAGTCGTTGACTTGCTGCTGCTTCATTTCGGGAAGCACGCCGTACACGTTGTACGCATCGGATGACTCAAAACCATCAAAATCCAGGGCGGTTCCGACGTATCCGACCTAGAAAAGGACGAAAAGAAATAAATCAGCGAAGGATGAGAACCAAGAAATAAGTAAAACGCGCCTGGGCAACCATCTCGCTCTTCACCGACGATAAAAGATACCCAACGTTCCTAACGTTGACCGCAACGTAGTCCCCCTCGAAACCAAAGTTCTTCAGAAAGAACTCGAGCATGGCGACGGTAGTGGTGGCTTGAGCGGGAATTGGAATGGTATCCCAAGAACCTGATTTAATGGCTTCGGAGGCTCGGAGCTTCATAGCTTGATGCTGGACGGACGATGTTGAAAGAGGAACGATGAAGGAAAAACAAGCGAGCCGCTTACTACGTAATTGACGATCCGGGTGAGGAGGGTCCTGACCCAGAGCCTTTCCTCGAGAGGAACGTCCGTCGGACACCTCCCATTTACGGAGAGATGAACGATGCCTAGGAGGCTACGAATTGACCGAGACCAGATGGTGGTCGGAGACCTCTCATTTTCGAGGTCGGGATCCTGGGGATTTTCGGGAAAGCGATTTGCAGACAAACGGAGAATAAAGGACATCGTTGATGGAACTTTACTGACTTAAGGATCAGAGCAAACGATTCGGGGAGGTTTATATATGCAGACTACAATAAGTGGCATATGATTCTGGGAGCGTTACTTTACTCCGTCGTTTCCTCCTCTGACCCTGGCCAGTCCTCCGCGTCGCTATATCCTGCACCTTCGGACTCCCCCTCGACTACGACAACGCGCTTAGGTACGACCCTTTCGAGGAGATCGAGACGGATCGATCTGGTCATCGCGCTTTCCAACGCGGCATCCCCGGGCTTCTCGTACTCCGGCCAATCGAAGGCATCTTCAGCCGACGCGTAAGCCGCCAGGGCGCGTATGCTAAGCTCGGTAAGAGCTCGGACGGCTTCGACCTCCCAATGAATGGGGCTTGCTGGCTGAATTCGGACAGCCCGACAAATCAAGCGCAAATGGCTAATCGTTCTATTCATCTCGGACGGAATCATGTATAAACGCCTGTCCTGCTTGTTCAGCTCCTGCCACTGGCTGTGGAAATGGACCTGTTACCGATCAAGTGAAAACCCGTTAAACAATGAGATCGCTAAGGGTCAAGTTTAGACCAACGTACCGCGAGGAGCAACACGATTTGCGCATTGCAGTAGTAGGGAACCCTCTCGCGACCAGTTAAAGCTACGAAGTAGCCATCGGGCCCGAGTTCACGGAATATAAAATCGGCAACGAGGCCGACAGCGGGGCGCAGGAGGCACCTGAGATAGTGAATCATTCCGTCACGATCAAGGATATCGAACGTTGCTGCCTCTTGGGCAAGAGTGTTCAAAAGGACTTGGTGTAGGGGTTCCATAATTTTCATGGGCTCTGCGGTGACCTGTACGGAGGAATTGATTCACCCTCTTTATACTAAAAATATCGCGCTATTCAGCTATCGGACACCCCTTCTACTTGCCCGTACCCTCCCCTGCCAACCGTATCACGAACTCCGGAAATTCCACGGCAACTGCCTCTCGGAGCATTACAGGGACGATAGACCAAAGGAACTCCTTCGTTAAATCCTTCCTCTTCACAAGTACATCCTCATCGTACCCGAGCTCAACTCCGTGATGGATAAGGAATAGCTGCACCATGCTTGCGAGGCGCAACGCTTCTGACGGAACCACGGCCTCGTCTCCTCGGCCAATTGCCGTCACCCTATCCCTAAACCGTAGAATGGCATCCTAGAAGACGTAAGGTTAACACTCCGAAGCTCACCGAGTGAACCACGGACGCCTACCAAATGATCCAACACGATGCGGAACCAGCCTTTCGTCTCGCTCCATATGATTGGTTCAACGGTGTCTCTCGGGGAACTCGTTATAAGATAAGCCGCGTACCCCCGCTCGACGATCTCCATCATAGGGCGGAGGCGGAACCGAAGGAAATTTGTAAAGCCCTCGGTAGGAGCGAAATCCCCGGCAAGAACTTCAGGAGGTTGAGCGTACGACAAAAACTCGTCTCGGAGAGCTTGAGTAAAAGATGAACTAACGACATGCGACATTTTGGCTGGAATAACGATGGCTATCCTGCGCCAGCTGGCGTTCTTTATACCTCATCGGACTTAGGACTGACGTCTCGGACCGATAAGAGGTGTCCGAACGGACTCCGTGCAGCCACTGTTAACCGTTGGATTTTCCGGACCGTGCCTTATCAGAAGCAGTAAAGACGCATGTTCTTCGGTATAGATGCTCACGGAACGATTGCGAATGCCACATGCAAAAGAACACGAGCTGGCCGCCACGTCGCGCCGCTACCCTGGGACCATCTTTTCGACTATTGTCGCAGGTCCTTGCCTCACCTGATACACTTCGCCGTGTCTTGTTCCTTCGCAAAGATTTCGCAAGATCGCGGTCACATCACTCGCACGCGTATTAACCCGAACAGTCTCAACTGCGCCGTAAGAACAACGACGATCAGGACGCAAGCCACCTCGATCTAAACGGCCATGACTTCATGAAGCCACTGGCGCTTGACGGCTGTCGGCTTTGAGCGCTGTAGAAATGCAACTGCATCATCTTGAAGAAGAGAACAGCATCCTGCGCCGGCCGAGTTGTTGAACGGGACGAGAAGATCATCCTGACATCGTATAAAGGCGAGGCTACGGAAGAACGAAATGATGACCAGGCCACTGAGCGATATAGCGAAATTGTAAAGGAGAAAAGCTCTGAAAGCATTAATAACCTCTCTCCGTTCTCATCTCACTCGCCTTCCCTCTGAACTTTCCTCTCATCAAGAGCCGCTGACGGAGTTACGAACTGTCCGCGATTCAAATGTCTGCGCACAGCGGGTGGAATCATCGGACATCGGTACCCTTTATAAAGGAGGTTGGGAGGCTGCCCGAGACCGTCGTTGCCCTCCGAACCGACAGTGCATTCCATAAACTACAAGATATTCAAACGCGGCACGCGAAAGGAGTGTTTATCCGTTAAGGTACCAACGACGACAAAACCCCTCGGTCACATCCAGGAAAGCTTCCCCGCTACGCGTGCGCTCTAAAATGCGAATTTCCGACTATTAGTATCCCTCTGAGGGGCCCAAAGAACGAGACCGACGGCGCCTGCTTACCAGAACACCAGGTCCTCAAATTCGGGATACTCCTTTGCCCCGCCAGTCAATGAAGCGTTAACGTCGGCCTCGTCTTTTAGTGATTGAAGCATTTCCCTCCTCTGACCGACGCTGCTGAGGGCCCAGTCCCCATGAAATCCGACCTTGTCATAAACGATAAGACTGAACTCCATCATACGGGATACCTCTGAAGGAATTTTAAATTCGGCGGCGTTGGCATCGGTCCTGGCCCGCTGACGGTATGCAACGATGAGTTCCTGCGCAGAAGGATATTTTTTTTTAGTATCTCTGCGTTGCCCCGCTGAAAAACGGTGGAAGCCCGTACAACGTTCTCGACGAAAAACCGCATAAGCCGCCTCGACAGCGTATATTGCCCGATAACGCTATCGGTGTCATCGGGAAATGCTGTCACCCTATGGGGAAGCGTCGCCTGGATGACACCGAACATCATACGAAGGCGTTTGCGAAAGAATCCATCGAAGCCCTCGTGCGGATAGAACACGGGTCGAATAAAGGATGGGACGTTCAGCGTCATGAAGTAGTCGCAGAGCCTCTCGCGAGCCATTTGCATACTGCGGGCAGGCATTTCGATTTTCAACACGAAAGGACTCGTCGTTTATATGTACATGATGACTGCATGCCCTCGATCACCTCTCCGAACCCTTCCCTCTTCTTGCCGCCTCATGCCCCCGACAAATTGTTTAGTCCCTGTTCGATAATCGCCGCCCCGCCAATCAAACCGTTCCTCTCCTCTTCGGATAACGTCTCCAAAAGCAGGCGAAATGCCCCGTGTGTTGCCAAGCTCGCGAGTGGCTGGACTGTACCTCTCCGATCAGCTCGTTGCCGCACCGCTAAAGTGTCAGAATTCTTACCGGACAAGGCCCTTTCTACCTCGGCCACCTCCATTTCTTCGTCCCCGTCGTCCGTTGCAATACTTATGACGGATATGCCTTCGTCTTCGTTGTTAGCCGAATTTTCTTCCCCCTCGAGGCTGTTGCCCCTGTCCGTACTAATCGTACCATCTCGATGTACCCTGGGACCGCTGTATGGATGCTTCTTCAACACGGCATGCGCATGGAACCGACCACGCGGGTCCGCCTCGATGTAATCGAAAGCGACGCCGAATGTCGATCGGCGGGCATATTCTTCTATGAAGTACAAGATAACGTCGATCTTATGTGCCTCGTCCTCGTCCTGATCCCCGGAAAACCCTACGACGTGGACGCACCGCTGCACCTGGTAAACGGCGGTCACTGCTTCCT
The DNA here is from genome assembly GCA_009761415.1 of Sarcomyxa edulis. Taxonomy (NCBI): domain Eukaryota; kingdom Fungi; phylum Basidiomycota; class Agaricomycetes; order Agaricales; family Mycenaceae; genus Sarcomyxa; species Sarcomyxa edulis. The sequence goes on along the minus strand of QUOL01000014.1, from coordinate 872,387 downwards.
TGGGAAACGGCTCCGTGGTATCGTCCATGCACCTCCCCTTCAGTACCCATCTAAGTCTGAGCATGAATACCTTGACCTTCGCAATTAGCACGGACCCCCTGAAAGGCGCACACGCACTCACCATGTGCTGGCACAAGATTTTAACGTGCTTTCTCAACGTGTATACACCGTGACTCGAGAACTCCGGAAGGAGAACGTCCGCCACTGCATCCTGAAAAATGCAGCTAACAACTAGGTGAACCATGGGACGGATATTGTTACGCAGGTATCCGAGGAAAGTTGCCATCGTAATATCGCCATCTATCCCGTCTAGATCGAGGCAGCGCGTAAAGAAGAGTTCTTTTGCTATGGGATCCATTTGGCTTGTTGCTTTCAGGAAAGCTCTGGCTGTCTTAACCTTGGGATTTATAGGTCCTCGGCCGGTCGTCCTTGCCCTGTTTTGGTCGTGGACACGTTGTTGTGTTTGCCCTCCGGATGATCGACCGGGGACGGTCGATATTTAAAAGTTAGGAGGAAGTGTGAGGATGCCAGCATCCCCAGCCAAGGAATCGACAACTATACAACAACCTACTCTTATGCGACTCCTCAGACATAGCTAACTACAGAGATACTGGTGGCATCACCACAAACGACTTACTTTTCGAATGACCGGACACTGAAAGACACCAAGTACCCGCTACTTGACGGTTTCTCCCCGAAAGCGGCCTCTTCATCCACTCACCAAACGCTAACCCGCCTTCGGTCACGTCTCAGAACGTTTCGGAATACTTGAAATCACACACGAACAATTTCTCCGAAGGAAATCTACCGCCAGAACCCAATTCCCTATCGTTGTTTCACCTGACCGAAGGCCCAATGTACTCGATCACCTCTCCGCAGCCCCCTAGATCCTTCGGACAGATCCCAAATCGTTTCAGCAGGTTCCCTTTCACCTCTAGAAGACCTCATCGAGAGATACTTCACCGACAAAACATTGCCACCAGTCGACATACCGCCAACGTGATGCTTGCTGCCCTGAGCTGTTCTTCCTATCAAATCGGACATATTCCCTTTACATTGTGATCTCAATTCACACCTTTCCATGCATCTGGACGCCTCGTTAAGACCTCCGTCCACCCTGACCAAGTGGTGCTACGGAATATTCTTCCCTCTGTGTTTATCACATGACACAGCACTTGTAAGCGAGGTATCGCCCGCTAACAAAGACACTACAGGTCTCCGCCTAGCAACCCACATCAAATTCACTCTTCTCGGACAACTTTGGCCGTCGCATCTTGGAAAAATCTATCGGAAGCTCCCCATCATCCTGCTCACTCGGACATGTTTCATCCCTTCACAAATTCACCTTGCAACGCTTTCAGAGAACACCTCAGGCCCTAACCTTTCACACTGAGCGAGGTTCGGACACATCAAAACCAATACCGGATCTGTTTCATCATTGGAGATCTCGGGGACCTTGGGATGGCACTCGGGGTGAAGAATTAGGCAAGGACAGGGAAGGAATTCATATATAAAGTAGGATAGGACATGGAGAACGGTAGATAGAACCAGTGTGGACGAGAACCAGAGGAACATACCCGAATCGACCAACTACCCAGTTACTCTCTATAGGAATTCTATCTCTTTCTCATACTTCTGAAACCGAGACAAGGAACGATTACAGGAGTCGGTCAAAACAAAAGAAAAAGGACTTGATTCAGTCGGCAGTACCACTCCCGGAACAAAGGAAGCTCTCCGAAATCAGTCCATAGCTGTCCGAAACCCTCGAAGCTCTCCGAAATCAGTTCAGAGCTGTCCGAAACCTTCGATAGCTCTCCGAAGACGTTTTATAGCTATACAAAGCATCGGTCAGCTCACCAAAAGCTGTCCGAGGCCCTCGTAGGTTCTCCAAGATCGAACTTATAGCTGTCCGAAGCCCTCGATAGCTCTCCGAAGACGTTTTATAAGCCGTCCGAAGCATCGATCAGCTCTCCGAAAGCTATCCGAGGCCTTCGTAGGTTTTTCAAGAACGAACCTATAGCTGTCCGAAGCCTCTAAACGGCCTACCGAGAACAATCCTACAAGTCCGAAGCTTACCTTACACCTCATCATCTCATACCCACCTCACCACCGTTTTACGAACACATTATCCAAACACAAGTCACTGGGCATTAGGATTTCTCGCTACGTAAAATCCCCTCCGAGAAAACGTCACCTTACCCCCTAGAGGCGAACTATAGTTAGGAGTCTAGCACATCTACTCCTAGCGCCGCAGTCCTCATCACAGCGTAACATCGTCTCAACCCCCGCGAGCATTTCTACCTCATGAACTGGGTAGTTCTGCTGCGCAGAATTCAACTTCGCGGAAAAAAATGCAGCTACCTGTAACGGGTTACGGGCACATACCCTACTACTATATACTTATCCTTCAGTTCCTAGCATTGGCTAGGCTTACCTACATTTTTCGTTCCATATTCTTGAAGTGACAGAGTTGTTTACAGTTATTTGGATCACAAGCTGTAGTTACCACCTCTCGGTACTTCATGGAATATCATCTTCTTACTACATCAAACAAACACCCCAATAAGCCTTTGGCATCTCATCTTAAGTGATAGAGTGTGCCAGCGGGCTTGGGGCTACTTTGATCTATATTCTGCGTCTGCCAGGAGGTGTATAATCCTACCTGGCATCCGCAATCATCTTATCTCTTCTTATCTGATCGACTCTCAGTACTCAACGGAGTACACCATTCTACGCTCTTCCGACTCGCCAGCTCATTGAACGAAAAGGAATCAATAATTGTCTCGCCCCGTTCCCAGGGTCGTTACAATGGTGGACAAATCCGGACTTCGTTTCAACCTGGCTGGTCGCACAAGAGCATTCTCTCCATCTAACATGGAGAACCCCATGCTAGAATTGTGGTACCAATACCACGAACCCTTCATTGATGATTATTCAATATCTGATATCATTCTCGGACTTTCCGAGCTCATTTTGACAGATTCTCGAGATACCATCACTCATCTGGAACATCACTATCAGTCATTACACCCTCTCCTACTTCTCGAACTCGAGGAGGCTGTCGATGCCTTTCAAGACCTACTCGAGAAGACAGTTAGCCTTCAACCGAGGCCACTTTTCATCATCGACCCTGCTCTTTTGTTAACATCCACCTTACGTTGTGTAGGCACGTTTGAAGAACTCAAAGCTGTTTGGGACTTGCTTTCGCGTCGGTTACATCTAGCCAGAGAATGGTTTGATGTCAGATGCTTCTCTTTGTCGGATAGAGAATTCGTCGCCGACACTGGTCTTCAAGTCCAGGTAATGTCGGAAATCCAACTTGAATCCTCACGACAGGCCATGTTCTCAGCTACACCTACCCGGGTCACCGTGAGAGGGCCCAACGCACTCATGGATTGCCTGGGTGCGTCCTCTCACAGACACGACTCGCTTGCCACGGATTGCCTGGCAGACGAATCACCGGAAATCAAGGTTGGACATAGGCCTGACTCAAAAACAATGTCTACCCGCCCATCGCCTCGAAATCCCTTGCACACTTCAGTGCTTACACCTCCAATACTGGACGATTCACGGAATTCATCTCCTTTAGTGGTTCCGTCATTCCAAACACGCTCCCGAAGTGACACGCTGTCGTCAACATCCGAGCTCTCACCAAATCCTCAAGCGAAGTTTCAACACCACGACCTGTTTTTCGACAACAAGATCAGTTGTCTGGCTGGACCCATAACGGCTGTGGGAGTCTTAGGAACGAGTGATGGGGGTGAAGGAAATGCTGGGAGTAGCCCTCGTAGGCGCTCGGATAGAGATTCTCTTGAAGTCTCCTGCTTGACAGCATTACCACCTCTTCTCGATCCTGGGCCGATATCATTTCCTCGCCCTTTGCCGGAATTGCTACCTCGCAATTCTCTTCTTCTAGCAGATCTCTCCTCGTCTGACATCAATCGGGTCCTTACAGCGAGCAGTGCTTCACTTCCGGATAACCGACCTGAACCTGTTCGTGGACAAGCTGAGCCCTTTCCGGATAACCGACTGGGTGAAGCACCGATTCTACTCGAATTCCTCAACTGGAACCACAATCAAAATCAACCGAGTGGATACAACATTGAGGGAGAAACTACTTTTGATACTGGGAAGCTTGGGAAAACATCGACGTGGGTAGCTTCGAGTTTGCCACGACCTCCTCCTTTTTCCGAACGTTGGACGGATTTGCCAGATAATCGAGTCTTCATGTTACATCAGCTCGGCGTACTTGCTCCTACCGCGCAGTCGAGTTCGTCGTGTTCGCGGGGATTGGAGAAACAAGACTTAGCGTGCAATCCTCTGAGTGACAAGTCTGATAAATTAGATTTAGTGGGATTTTACAATAGGGGCGAAGGGAATTCGGTGAGCAATCTTGAGCTGAACTTGGTCGAGATCACGCGCTTGTCTACGGTGTCCCCTCCTCCTCTCCTCGATCTCGGGCCACCCACTGCGGTATACGCCTCGCGGACGAGTCTTATTCCCCTTCCACTCCTTTCGTTCGCCGTTCCCTTCTATCGACCTAATCCAAATTCTCGGGATGGTCCTTCTGGCTATCTCGTTGACGTTTCGTGGACGTTGATGGCAGATTCAGCCAAGGGTGGGAGGAGAGAGACATGCGAAGCATTAGATGGGCTATGTGACGATGGAGACGGGTACCCGGTGAGTAAGTTACGATTTGGCGGTCTCGACGTCGTTGAGTGTCGTGTCGGTCTTGCAAATTGGGGGCTTCGAGCCTCTCGTCTCGTCTCCACCTCCCACCGTCTACTTGTACCAAGCTCCTCTCCATCTCGTCCATCTCCGAACTCACTCTCGTCGACCTTACTCTACTCAAATTCGTTGGATTTACCTGCAACAAGATCAATATCAGGGCCTACCTCCTGTTCCTATACATCTATCTTATTCGCCGTCGATTTGTCTCGATTAGGCGGATTTCACACTTCAATCAGCATTAACAACGTTCTGAAGTCACTGGAAGCATCGACGATAATCGTTCGAGCGCGGGACCTTACGTCACGTCATCTACCTCCACTATTCGACCCAGGACCGAGTGACACCGCTCGTCCACCCTTTGTGTTCACCGTACCCTCTTATCGACGTCATCCAACTTCCCGGAATCTTCCCCTTGATCACATCATTAACGTTTCGCGGACGCTGGATTTCGAGGAGATGGCCTCAACTGCTGATTGGAAAGCAGAGATGCAGGAAGTGTTAGATGGGCTAGATGATGGTGGAGATGGACACCCGGTGAGTAAGGTACGATTCAGTCGCTTTCTCGCCGACGAGCGCTATCCCAGCTTTGCGTATGGTGGACTTCGAGTCTCTCACTCCACTTCCACTCTCCTTCGTCTACCCCTACCAAGTTCCTTCTCTTCATCCCATCCATGCGCGATTCCTTCGTATCGCTGTTACTTCTCGTCCCAGACCAGTCCTACCCCTCAGGTCCTTAAAGCGAGCAGGATAGTGTTTCCGGATAACCGACTCGCCCCTGCTCGTGGGCACGCCGCGTCTTTTCCGGAATACCGACTAGGCAACGCTCTGAGTGCACAGGCTCTCGGGATCGATCCATTTAGAAAGTCGTCGTTGGCTGTTCGAGGTTCTCATTCTAAGGAAAATTGTCATAGGCCGCCTCTCCTCGATCCGGGACCAGATAACTGTCCTTCCCCAGCTCTCCCATTCTCCAAACTCTCGATTCTATCGGACTCGCAACGTTCCGCGCGGCAAAACGTCGGGCAAGAACGGTTTGAACGGGGATCGTTAGTCGTCTTGCATCGTCGTTACCCAAGCTTAGGCTCTCTCTCTCTTTCGATTCTTCCATCCAATCCTTCGTCTCGATTGCCTCCAAAGAGCAAGACTCCCCATGCAGTCGTAGGTCTCGGCATCTCGACGTTCCTACGTACAAACAACGTCGACCTATCTCCTTTTCTTCTACGTTACCGAGTCAAAGGAGACTACGTCAACGAAGTAACGAGTTACAATACTCGGTCTAGTCCTTGCGGTGACAGTCATACGGTATTTGCGACCTTGTTCGGCTCGCGATCCCCCCAATCTGGCTCAAGATGGTCGCTAGTCGACGGATGCGAATCTGAGACACACATTGACTCCATATTTCGCACGCGCTGTAGTTTTCAATCGAGGACGAAGACTTCACGGACCAGCCACAATCGAAACCATTATCTCGCGATGCAAGGCGCCCTGTCATATTACGATAGGGGCAAAGGGAATTCGGTGGGTAGATTTGAACTGAACTCGTTTTTCCCTTCAAGGCCCCACGGTCGCTTCTGCGTTCGTGATGCGAACGATGCAGCATGTGCGGATAACCGATTTGCCCCGGTTCGTGGACATGCCGCGTCTTTTCCGGATAACCAACTAGACAACGCGCTGAGGGCCCAGCTTCTCAAATTTGGGCCATCTAGAATGTCGTCGTCGTTTGTTCGAGCTTACCAGCTCTCGGAACCACCAAGGGCGCGTTGTCTCGAGAAACTGGATGTAGACTATGGTCGGAAGGAAAAGACTGACAACAGATGGGAATTAGTGGGTTCTCATAACAGGGAGAATATATATAGATTGAGCAAAGCCTCTTCCCGAGGCCCTATACTAGTCGAGCAGGAGTTCGATTCTTCAATCGCTGGTTTGCCCCTCCTGCTCCCACTTCAACTGCCTCTCCTCGATCCAATGCGGGGCTTTTGATCTGCTCCGCCTCACTCATTCGCAGCCCTCTCGTCTCCAATCTTATCCGCCTTCACCAACACGTTAGTCGTTGTTATTGGCGACGTCCCAGTGCCAACAGTCGCATTGTCGTCCATCGTTCAACGTCCAGCGTCTGGGCGCCTTTCTGTTCTCAATCTGTTCTTAGTGCGTTACCTTTTGCTTACCTATGTGGACTTTGCTCGGATCGTTGTCGATGTCTTGAGGCGGCCACTGTCATCGCAAACTGTTCGAACTCAGAATCTTGTCACGCCGCCTTTGAGCGTGTTGGAGAAATGGGACCTAATTGGGGATTTAGAAAGGAGTGTGCACGGGGTCCAGAGTTCAGCACTAGTGATATATGATGGTGACGGTCTTACGGCAAATGAATTAGTATCTCGTCGTCTCCAGGATGTCGAGCGCCGTCTTTGTTCAGCGAATCGAGGACTTCGACCGCTTTTACTCGACCCGGGACCTCCTCCATTTATTCATTCATTGAGCTTCTCGTCCCTTCTATCGCCATCCTCAACGAGTGTGCCTCCTCTCCTCAATCCTGGACCTTCCCCTTCATTCTCATTGGTCTCTTGCGCTGATTGGAACGGCGGAGTACACAAAGCGCTAAACGGGTTTGATGGTGCTGGAGATGGACACGTGGCCCTAACGCTTCTCCCTCATCTCTTTACGGAACTCGATCTTGGATCTATTGACCGGTCGCACTTCCTCCTGCTTTGTGCTATGTGTACGGTGTTACTACCGCTCATGGATGGTATATGGGCACTCCCGTTGTGATGAGGACTGCGGTGCTAGGAGTAGATGTGCTAGACTCCTAACTATAGTTCGCCTCTAGGGGGTAAGGTGACGTTTTCTCGGAGGGGATTTTACGTAGTGAGAAATCCTAATGCCCAGTGACTTGTGTTTGGATAATGTGTCCGTAAAACGGTGGTGAGGTGGGTATGAGATGATGAGGTGTAAGGTAAGCTTCGGACTTGTAGGTTCGTTCTCGGTAGGCCGTTTAGAGGCTTCGGACAGCTATAGGTTCGTTCTTGGAAAACCTACGAAGGCCTCGGACAGCTTTCGGAGAGCTGATCGATGCTTTGGACGGCTTATAAAACGTCTTCGGAGAGCTATCGAGGGCTTCGGACAGCTATAAGTTCGTTCTTGGAGAACCTACGAGGGCCTCGGACAGCTTTTGGTGAGCTGACCGATGCTTTGTATAGCTGTAAAACGTCTTTGGAGAGCTATCGAAGGTTTCGGACAGCTCTGAACTGATTTCGGAGAGCTTCGAGGGTTTCGGACAGCTCTGGACTGATTTCGGGGAGCTTCCTTTGTTCCGGGAGTGGTACTGCCGACTGAATCAAGTCCTTTTTCTCTTGTTTTGACCGACTCCTGTAATCGTTCCTTGTCTCGGTTTCAGAAGTATGAGAAAGAGATAGAATTCCTATAGAGAGTGACTGGGTAGTTGGTCGATTCGGGTATGTTCCTCTGGTTCTCGTCCACACTGGTTCTATCTACCGTTCTCCATGTCCTATCCTACTTTATATATGAATTCCTTCCCTGTCCTTGCCTAATTCTTCACCCCGAGTGCCATCCCAAGGTCCCCGAGATCTCCAATGATGAAACAGATCCGGTATTGGTTTTGATGTGTCCGAACCTCGCTCAGTGTGAAAGGTTAGGGCCTGAGGTGTTTTCTGAAAGCGTTGCAAGGTGAATTTGCGAAGGGATGAAACATGTCCGAGTGAGCAGGATGATGGGGAGCTTCCGATAGATTTTTCCAAGATGCGACGGCCAAAGTTGTCCGAGAAGAGTGAATTTGATGTGGGTTGCTAGGCGGAGACCTGTAGTGCCTTTGTTAGCGGGCGATACCTCGCTTACAAGTGCTGTGTCATGTGATAAACACAGAGGGAAGAATATTCCGTAGCACCACTTGGTCAGGGTGGACGGAGGTCTTAACGAGGCGTCCAGATGCATGGAAAGGTGTGAATTGAGATCGCAATGTAAAGGGAATATGTCCGATTTGATAGGAAGAACAGCTCAGGGCAGCAAGCATCACGTTGGCGGTATGTCGACTGGTGGCAATGTTTTGTCGGTAAAGTATCTCTCGATGAGGTCTTCTAGAGGCGAAAGGGAACCTGCTGAAACGATTTGGGATCTGTCCGAAGGATCTAGGGGGCTGCGGAGAGGTGATCGAGTACGTTGGGCCTTCGGTCAGGTGAAACGACGATAGGGAATTGGGTTCTGGCGGTAGATTTCCTTCGGAGAAGTTGTTCGTGTGTGATTTCAAGTATTCCGAAACGTTCTGAGACGTGACCGAAGGCGGGTTAGCATTTCGTGAGTGGATGAAGAGGCCGCTTTCGGGGAGGAACCGTCAAGTAGTGGGTACTTGGTGTCTTTCAGTGTCCGGTCATTCGAAAAGTAAGTCGTTTGTGGTAATATCACCAGTATCTCTGTAGTTAGCTATGTCTGGGGAGTCGCATAAGAGTAGGTCGTTGTATAGTTGTCGATTCCTTGGCTGGGGATGCTGGCATCCTCACACTTCCTCCTAACTTTTAAATATCGACCGTCCCCGGTCGATCATCCGGAGGGCAAACACAACAACGTGTCCACGACCAAAACAGGGCAAGGACGACCGGCCGAGGACCTATAAATCCCAAGGTGAAGACAGCCAGAGCTTTCCTGAAAGCAACAAGCCAAATGGATCCCATAGCAAAAGAACTCTTCTTTACGCGCTGCCTCGATCTAGACGGGATAGATGGCGATATTACGATGGCAACTTTCCTCGGATACCTGCGTAACAATATCCGTCCCATGGTTCACCTAGTTGTTAGCTGCATTTTTCAGGATGCAGTGGCGGACGTTCTCCTTCCGGAGTTCTCGAGTCACGGTGTATACACGTTGAGAAAGCACGTTAAAATCTTGTGCCAGCACATGGTGAGTGCGTGTGCGCCTTTCAGGGGGTCCGTGCTAATTGCGAAGGTTAAGGTATTCATGCTCAGACTTAGATGGGTACTGAAGGGGAGGTGCATGGACGATACCACGGAGCCGTTTCCCAAGGAAGCAGTGACCGCCGTTTACCAGGTGCAGCGATGTGTCCACGTCGTAGGGTTTTCCGGGAATCAGGACGAGGACGAGGCACATAAGATCGACGTTATCTTGTACTTCATAGAAGAATATGCCCGCCGATCGACATTTGGCGTTGCTTTCGATTACATCGAGGCGGACCCGCGTGGTCGGTTCCATGCACATGCCGTGTTGAAGAAGCATCCATACAGCGGTCCCAGGGTACATCGAGATGGTACGATTAGTACGGACAGGGGCAACGGCCTCGAAGGAGAAGAGAATCCGGCTAACAACGAAGACGAAGGCATATCCGTCATAAGTATTGCAACGGACGACGAGGACGAAGAAATGGAGGTGGCCGAGGTAGAAAGGGCCTTGTCCGGTAAGAGTTCTGACACTTTAGCGGTGCGGCAGCGAGCTGATCGGAGAGGTACAGTCCAGCCACTCGCGAGCTTGGCAACACACGGGGCATTTCGCCTGCTTTTGGAGACGTTATCCGAAGAGGAGAGGAACGGTTTGATTGGCGGGGCGGCGATTATCGAACAGGGACTAAACAATTTGTCGGGGGCATGAGGCGGCAAGAAGAGGGAAGGGTTCGGAGAGGTGATCGAGGGCATGCAGTCATCATGTACATATAAACGACGAGTCCTTTCGTGTTGAAAATCGAAATGCCTGCCCGCAGTATGCAAATGGCTCGCGAGAGGCTCTGCGACTACTTCATGACGCTGAACGTCCCATCCTTTATTCGACCCGTCTTCTATCCGCACGAGGGCTTCGATGGATTCTTCCGCAAACGCCTTCGTATGATGTTCGGTGTCATCCAGGCGACGCTTCCCCATAGGGTGACAGCATTTCCCGATGACACCGATAGCGTTATCGGGCAGTATACGCTGTCGAGGCGGCTTATGCGGTTTTTCGTCGAGAACGTTGTACGGGCTTCCACCGTTTTTCAGCGGGGCAACGCAGAGATACTAAAAAAAATCCTTCTGCGCAGGAACTCATCGTTGCATACCGTCAGCGGGCCAGGACCGATGCCAACGCCGCCGAATTTAAAATTCCTTCAGAGGTATCCCGTATGATGGAGTTTAGTCTTATCGTTTATGACAAGGTCGGATTTCATGGGGACTGGGCCCTCAGCAGCGTCGGTCAGAGGAGGGAAATGCTTCAGTCACTAAAAGATGAGGCCGACGTTAACGCTTCATTGACTGGCGGGGCAAAGGAGTATCCCGAATTTGAGGACCTGGTGTTCTGGTAAGCAGGCGCCGTCGGTCTCGTTCTTTGGGCCCCTCAGAGGGATACTAATAGTCGGAAATTCGCATTTCAGAACGCACGCGTAGCGGGGAAGCTTTCCTGGATGTGACCGAGGGGGTTTTTGTCGTCGTTGGTACTTTAATGGGTAAACACTCCTTTCGCGTGCCGTGATCAGAGATCTTGTAGTTTATGGAATGCACTGTCAGTCCGGAGGGCAACAACGGTCTCGGGCAGCCGCCCAACCTCCTTTACAAAGGGTATCGATGTCCGATGATTCCACCCGCTGTGCGCAGACATTTGAATCGCGGACAGTTCGTAACTCCGTCAGCGGCTCTTGATGAGAGGAAAGTTCAGAAGGGAGGCGAGCGAGATGAGAACGGAGAGAGGTTATCAATGCTTTCAGAGCTTTTCTCCTTTACAATTTCGCTATATCGCTCAGTGGCCTGGTCATCATTTCGTTCTTCCGTAGCCTCGCCGTTATACGATGTCAGGATGATCTTCTCGTCCCGTTCAATAACTCGGCCGGCGCAAGATGCTGTTCTCTTCTTCAAGATGATGCAGTTGCATTTCTACAGCGCTCAAAGCCGACAGCCGTCAAGCGCCAGTGGCTTCATGAAGTCATGGCCGTTTAGATCGAGGTGGCTTGCGTCCTGATCGTCGTTGTTCTTACGGCGCAGTTGAGACTGTGCGTGTTAATACGTGTGCGGGTGATGTGACCGCGATCTTGCGAAATCTTTGCGAAGGAACGAGACACGGCGAAGTGTATCAGGTGAGGCAAGGACCTGCGACAATAGTCGAAAAGATGGTCCCAGGGTAGCGGCGCGACGTGGCGGCCAGCTCGTGTTCTTTTGCATGTGGCATTCGCAATCGTTCCGTGAGCATCTATACCGAAGAACAGGCGTCTTTACTGCTTCTGATAAGGCACGGTCCGGAAAATCCAACGGCTAACAGTGGCTGCACGGAGTCCGTTCGGACACCTCTTATCGGTCCGAGACGTCAGTCCTAAGTCCGATGAGGTATAAAGAACGCCAGCTGGCGCAGGATAGCCATCGTTATTCCAGCCAAAATGTCGCATGTCGTTAGTTCATCGTTTACTCAAGCTCTCCGAGACGAGTTTTTGTCGTACGCTCATCCTCCTGAAGTTCTTGCCGGGGATTTCGCTCCTACCGAGGGCTTTACAAACTTCCTTCGATTCCGCCTCCGCCCTATGGTGGAGATCGTCGAGCGGGGGTACGCGGCTTATCTTATAACGAGTTCCCCAAGAGACACTGTTGAACCAATCATATGGAGCGAGACGAAAGGCTGGTTCCGCATCGTGTTGGATCATTTGGTAGGCGTCCGTGTTTCACTCGGTGAGCTTCGGAGTGTTAACCTTACGTCTTCTAGGATGCCATTCTACGGTTTAGGGATAGAGTGACGGCAATTGGCCGAGGAGACGAGGCCGTGGTTCCGTCAGAAGCGTTGCGCCTCGCAAGCATGGTGCAGCTATTCCTTATCCATCACGGAGTTGAGCTCGGGTACGATGAAGATGTACTTGTGAAGAGGAAGGATTTAACGAAGGAGTTCCTTTGGTCTATCGTCCCTGTAATGCACCGAGAGGCAGTTGCCGTGGAATTTCCGGAGTTCGTGATACGGTTGGCAGGGGAGGGTACGGGCAAGTAGAAGGGGTGTCCAATAGCTGAATAGCGCGATATTTTTAGTATAAAGAGGGTGAATCAATTCCTCCGTACAGGTCACCGCAGAGCCCATGAAAATTATGGAACCCCTACACCAAGTCCTTTTGAACACTCTTGCCCAAGAGGCAGCAACGTTCGATATCCTCGATCGTGACGGAATGATTCACTATCTCAGGTGCCTCCTGCGCCCCGCTGTCGGCCTCGTTGCCGATTTTATATTCCGTGAACTCGGGCCTGATGGCTACTTTGTAGCTTTAACTGGTCGCGAGAGGGTTCCCTACTACTGCAATGCGCAAATCGTGTTGCTCCTCGCGGTACGTTGGTCTAAACTCGACCCTTATTGATTTCATCGTTTGACGGGTTTTCACTTGATCGGTAACAGGTCCACTTCCACAGCCAGTGGCAGGAGCTAAACAAGCAGGACAGGCGTTTATACATGATTCCGTCCGAGATGAATAGAACGATCAGCCATTTGCGCTTGATTTGTCGGGCTGTCCGAATTCAGCCAGCCAGCCCCATTCATTGGGAGGTCGAAGCCGTCCGAGCTCTTACCGAGCTTAGCATACGCGCCCTGGCAGCTTACGCGTCGGCTGAAGATGCCTTCGATTGGCCGGAGTACGAGAAGCCCGGGGTTGCCGCGTTGGAAAGCGCGATGACCAGATTGATCCGTGTCGATCTCCTCGAAAGGGTCGTACCTAAGCGCGTTGTCGTAGTCGAGGGGGAGTCCGAAGGTGCAGGATATAGCGACGCAGAGGACTGGCCAGGGTCGGAGGAGGAAACGACGGAGTAAAGTAACGCTCCCAGAATCATATGCCACTTATTGTAGTCTGCATATATAAACCTCCCCGAATTGTTTGCTCTGATCCTTAAGTCAGTAAAGTTCCATCAACGATGTCCTTTATTCTCCGTTTGTCTGCAAATCGCTTTCCCGAAAATCCCCAGGATCCCGACCTCGAAAATGAGAGGTCTCCGACCACCATCTGGTCTCGGTCAATTCGTAGCCTCCTAGGCATCGTTCATCTCTCCGTTAATGGGAGGTGTCCGACGGACGTTCCTCTCGAGGAAAGGCTCTGGGTCAGGACCCTCCTCACCCGGATCGTCAATTACGTAGTAAGCGGCTCGCTTGTTTTTCCTTCATCGTTCCTCTTTCAACATCGTCCGTCCAGCATCAAGCTATGAAACTCCGAGCCTCCGAGGCCATTAAATCAGGCTCTTGGGATACCATTCCAATTCCCGCTCAAGCCACCACTACCGTCGCCATGCTCGAGTTCTTCCTGAAGAACTTTGGTTTCGAGGGGGACTATGTTGCGGTCAACGTTAGGAACGTCGGGTATCTTTTATCGTCGGTGAAGAGCGAGATGGTTGCCCAGGCGCGTTTTACATATTTCTTGGTTCTCATTCTTCGTTGATTTATTTCTTTTCGTCTTTTTCTAGGTCGGATACGTCGGAACTGCTCTGGATTTCGATGGATTTGAGTCGTCCGATGCGTACAACGTGTACGGCGTGCTTCCCGAAATGAAGCAGCAGCAAGTTAACGACCTGCTCAGATTGCGGGCGGCTTTCGTTCCCAATCCTATTCTTCCTGCTCCTCAATATCCTCTTGTCCCCTTCGTCGCGAGGTTTCCCGTGAAAGAGGGCTTTGAAGAGGTCCGTCTTCACGGAGACGTTCCCGATCCTCGTCTCGGAGGCCTCCACCAAGTTCATTTCGGCCCCGGAGCTTTCGGACAGGTAGATCCTCGGAACGCTGCGACGCGTGGGAGAGGTCGCGGAGGGGCAAGGGCTAATCGTCGAGGAGCTGGAGCGGTACCTGATACTACCATTCTGTAGACCGTCCGATGAGTTTCCGATTCCCTGTCTCTTGTAAAATAAATGCCTGATAACAGGCGCATAATTCGTTCATAATTTTGCATAGTGTGAGACCCAGCGTCTCGGTCTCCTTGTAAATCTGTAAAACGTCGTGAGTTGCATACTTTTATCATATCAGCGCATAATTGGGTTCGGTCTGCGTCGGTAGATCCGCTGGCCAGCCAGATCTACCGTCTCCGAGCCCCGCATAGTCGTTTTTCTTCCAATTTCTTTCGATCGTTTGTCGTCCGTGTCTTTTCGCAGTATTTCGTCACTGTGTACAGGAGAGCCGTCGCTCTCTATCCGTTATGGGTTTATGACTCCCATGGCGCAAACTTGTCCGTTTCGTGCTTGCTTTAATCGTTCGTTCTTCTTATTGACTTCCTGGGTACCGTTTAACCCTTAACTTTTGTGTTCGATGACTTCCGTTATTTAATTTCCAATCGTGCTTGTTCGCCTGGATATGCTCGCTCCGACGGTTTTTATCTCCTCGTTTGTCGTTCTCCGGTCTCAACTTTCTTCGTTCTTCGATGTGATCGAGCTCGATCTCCTTTAGGCTGTCCAATCCTTCGGTTACCAGTGGATGTTTGGCATCGGCTTCCCCTTTGTTTGGCGCCGTCGCGAGATACGAAGCGCGATTAGATCGACACGTGCCTGGAGATACCCGAAATGAGATCGCCGAGGTATGGAATCACTTTCGAACTTTATCGATCAAATCTCTCTCGCCCTCTGCCCACCATCTTTCCAACACCAAACGCGCCTCGATCACCTCCCCCATTTCTTCTGAAGATCATCCCAATGTCGTTGCCATCGTCTGCGCCCCTGGCCGCTCCTGATTTCACGTTTTCCGAGGCTTTCAACCTTGCGCTATCCGGTGGTTTACCTACAACAAGGGTCCCAACGCAGGTTATGGCTTCTATGAAATCGTCGCGAAGGATTCCTGGTTCGGGATACGGTTTGATCGAAGAACTCCGACCAGTGACCGCTAGAAGTCGCGAGGAGCTCCATTCAGCCTGTGTGGCATTCCTACACATCGGGTGGACGCCCCCTTTCCCCCCAGCTTTCGACGATTTTCCTACTCTCGATGACGATATTATTAACTTCGTCCGCCAGCTCGTCGTCGTTCCTGATTTCTTCCTAGAGGCCCTCGAGTATAACTTGCCTCCTCGCCACACTCCCCTCTTTCTTCCCACAAAGGAGGAGACTCCCGTTCCATGGTACGGTAGTTTCGAAGAAATACTGGGAACATCTCATTTCCCAAACTTGTCCGAGGATGAAATCGATGAGCTTGGTGAGTTCGTCCCTGGTCCCTCCTTGCTTTCTACTCATCGGTTCCGATTCCTTTCTTCCAGCCGAAGACGTGGACGTTGATTTCAGTAGTGCTGCCACCATTCGCGCAGCAGACCTACCCCCTGTGACCGCCGGTACTTCGAGCATCGTTAATCCCGAGAGTTCAGAGGGAGATGTTCCATCCCCTGAGGTAAGAATCAAGCATCCTCGGGGAGTTAAACGCGCAAGGGACGAGTTTGACGCGGACATCGTCCGTCTTCGTATCAAGCCTGTCGTCCTTCCTTCTTCAGCGACTCGCGCGGTCCCCATCAAAAAACCCCCGGGTATTTCTTCGAAAAGAGCGGGTCGTATCCTCAAGGCCCAGCAGCCTTATCTTATCCGTCACCTGGTACATTCTTCTCTTCCCTTCTTCTTTCTAGCTCTAAATTTCCCGTTTTTATAGGACTGGCGTTGTAGCAGGTGTATCAAGCACAACGTTACTTGTAATGGGCATCGTAGTCATGCCTGCGACAGATGCTTCGCTCGGAGGACCGGCTGCGATATCCACGAGGACGAGGGTCTTCTCGATCTCACCCGCGCCATCGAGCTGGGGGAAATCGTTATCGCCCCAAAGAAGGTTGCTCCCGTATCCGAAACCTCCGACAGTCTTCCCGGTCCTTCAGCTAGGCGGCAGGAAATGCCTTTGAGGGACAAAGGAAAGGGAAAAGCTCGTGAAGTTTCACCGATCGATGTCGAGGGATCTCGGTCGGCGCCTTTGAAAATTCGTGGTGTGTTTTCAATTTTCCTTAAGGGTCGTGTTTTCCTTGATTTTACCGCTGTCTTTTGTAGTACCCAAGCTCGTCGGTGATCGTTATGCTGCAGAGCCAGCGTCCAGCGGTGCCTTCCTCGAAACTCCAATCTCTTTCGGCGAGATGCACATGCCCGAAACCCGTAGGACCATCCTTCAGCAAGGACCCACGGGTCGGTCCGAAGATTTCGATGACACGGGTATTGTTGAGCCATTCGGTGCTCCTGAACCTTCTTCGATCAATCCCTCGTCCGTTCCTCAGAGTCAACGGGTCGCAGGTCGTCGAGAAAAATGGAAGTCAGTGGTCGACGGATTGAAGGTTGGGATACTTGACGGTGCTGCTGGCGTCGAGGTTTTTGGTAAGCTGGCCCCCGTTATCCGTGATCAATTGTCGGGCGTTATCGATGCCGCCATTTTGCAAGTTGAAGGTCAATACGGTTTTATTTTTGAGGAGGAGCAGGCCGATTCCACGTAAAATAGTTGTTCGGTTCGGAAGTAATATTTTCGTTTCCTATGTAATATTATAAGAGAATAATCCACGATTTGTTTCTTTATTTTGGACTCCGAGAGACGTATATCTTGTCTTAATATAGTCGTCGGGAGTGGCCTTTTTGTGGATAGGGTTGAGAAGTAATTCTTTTATGCGTGATGTCTATGTTTGGAAGGAAACGTCTGGAATGGAAATCAATCGAGATTTTATTGATGATATATCCGATAGTAACGATGATTCGGATGGAGCGATTCCTTTGGGGGGGGGGGTCGTTTTTCGGATAATGGATGGATAATTGCGGCGTTCGGAAAGCCTGTGAAGAGGATTTATTTTAGTCCAAATCCCTCGCGGTGGGCTCCAGTTGTGATGAGGACTGCGGTGCTAGGAGTAGATGTGCTAGACTCCTAACTATAGTTCGCCTCTAGGGGGTAAGGTGACGTTTTCTCGGAGGGGATTTTACGTAGTGAGAAATCCTAATGCCCAGTGACTTGTGTTTGGATAATGTGTCCGTAAAACGGTGGTGAGGTGGGTATGAGATGATGAGGTGTAAGGTAAGCTTCGGACTTGTAGGTTCGTTCTCGGTAGGCCGTTTAGAGGCTTCGGACAGCTATAGGTTCGTTCTTGGAAAACCTACGAAGGCCTCGGACAGCTTTCGGAGAGCTGATCGATGCTTTGGACGGCTTATAAAACGTCTTCGGAGAGCTATCGAGGGCTTCGGACAGCTATAAGTTCGTTCTTGGAGAACCTACGAGGGCCTCGGACAGCTTTTGGTGAGCTGACCGATGCTTTGTATAGCTGTAAAACGTCTTTGGAGAGCTATCGAAGGTTTCGGACAGCTCTGAACTGATTTCGGAGAGCTTCGAGGGTTTCGGACAGCTCTGGACTGATTTCGGGGAGCTTCCTTTGTTCCGGGAGTGGTACTGCCGACTGAATCAAGTCCTTTTTCTCTTGTTTTGACCGACTCCTGTAATCGTTCCTTGTCTCGGTTTCAGAAGTATGAGAAAGAGATAGAATTCCTATAGAGAGTGACTGGGTAGTTGGTCGATTCGGGTATGTTCCTCTGGTTCTCGTCCACACTGGTTCTATCTACCGTTCTCCATGTCCTATCCTACTTTATATATGAATTCCTTCCCTGTCCTTGCCTAATTCTTCACCCCGAGTGCCATCCCAAGGTCCCCGAGATCTCCAATGATGAAACAGATCCGGTATTGGTTTTGATGTGTCCGAACCTCGCTCAGTGTGAAAGGTTAGGGCCTGAGGTGTTTTCTGAAAGCGTTGCAAGGTGAATTTGCGAAGGGATGAAACATGTCCGAGTGAGCAGGATGATGGGGAGCTTCCGATAGATTTTTCCAAGATGCGACGGCCAAAGTTGTCCGAGAAGAGTGAATTTGATGTGGGTTGCTAGGCGGAGACCTGTAGTGCCTTTGTTAGCGGGCGATACCTCGCTTACAAGTGCTGTGTCATGTGATAAACACAGAGGGAAGAATATTCCGTAGCACCACTTGGTCAGGGTGGACGGAGGTCTTAACGAGGCGTCCAGATGCATGGAAAGGTGTGAATTGAGATCGCAATGTAAAGGGAATATGTCCGATTTGATAGGAAGAACAGCTCAGGGCAGCAAGCATCACGTTGGCGGTATGTCGACTGGTGGCAATGTTTTGTCGGTAAAGTATCTCTCGATGAGGTCTTCTAGAGGCGAAAGGGAACCTGCTGAAACGATTTGGGATCTGTCCGAAGGATCTAGGGGGCTGCGGAGAGGTGATCGAGTACGTTGGGCCTTCGGTCAGGTGAAACGACGATAGGGAATTGGGTTCTGGCGGTAGATTTCCTTCGGAGAAGTTGTTCGTGTGTGATTTCAAGTATTCCGAAACGTTCTGAGACGTGACCGAAGGCGGGTTAGCATTTCGTGAGTGGATGAAGAGGCCGCTTTCGGGGAGGAACCGTCAAGTAGTGGGTACTTGGTGTCTTTCAGTGTCCGGTCATTCGAAAAGTAAGTCGTTTGTGGTAATATCACCAGTATCTCTGTAGTTAGCTATGTCTGGGGAGTCGCATAAGAGTAGGTCGTTGTATAGTTGTCGATTCCTTGGCTGGGGATGCTGGCATCCTCACACCGTCAACCCAGCTGATAAGTTATGCTGTATTGTCGGGAGTGGGGGGCGCTACTACATCCCTTTCTCACTTCAATCCCCTACTCCATAGCAGCGGAATTTCTCGAACTTTTTTGCTGGGGGGCAAGGGGGGTATAGGTATATCACCCCCCTTCAGAGGACGAAGGACTATTCTATGGAGCCTGCGGAAGATAGACATTCAAAGAGGATACTGGGCAGTTTACGGAAGAGATCCCTTGAGTGGTTCTCAATTCAGATCCCCCGTCATATCTCTGCCAAGAGCTAGAGGTAGGCTACAAGGCTTCTCTTACACCGTGCTCGTCCGGTGGAAGATGGAGAGTTGGAGCTTGGAGTGGAAAGCGGAGCGATGCGGAGCCTTGGAACAACCGTGACGAAGTTGAGTCTGCTGTATGAAGTCTTCACTCTCATTTTCACTTTTTCTTTCCATTTTGGTCATTTCTCAACATTTCTCTGCCATTCGGCCCATCACTTCCAACATTTCATTTTCTTTTCTCATTCCTGTCGGACACCCCACTCAAAATCTTGCTAGCAACTCAAGAGTGGGGGGCTCTGTAACGGGTTACGGGCACATACCCTACTACTATATACTTACTCTTCAGTTCCTAGCATTGGCTAGGCTTACCTACATTTTTCGTTCCATATTCTTGAAGTGACAGAGTTGTTTACAGTTATTTGGATCACAAGCTGTAGTTACCACCTCTCGGTACTTCATGGAATATCATCTTCTTACTACATCAAACAAACACCCCAATAAGCCTTTGGCATCTCATCTTAAGTGATAGAGTGTGCCAGCGGGCTTGGGGCTACTTTGATCTATATTCTGCGTCTGCCAGGAGGTGTATAATCCTACCTGGCATCCGCAATCATCTTATCTCTTCTTATCTGATCGACTCTCAGTACTCAACGGAGTACACCATTCTACGCTCTTCCGACTCGCCAGCTCATTGAACGAAAAGGAATCAATAATTGTCTCGCCCCGTTCCCAGGGTCGTTACACTACCCGCCTTGATTTCCAGTCAGTGCCTTGGCTAACCACCCCAGCCACCCCGGTATTACACCCATCCGTGATCATAAAAACAGGTAGACGTCCTACGCTGTAATCCAGCGGGACGCGATGTCTATCCCGAGCCAACCCTGTCAGCCGTTTGATATCTTCGAAGGCACGTTGGTGAGTAAAATCCCACCAAAATGGCACCGTGTCCCCTGTTAACCCGTGAAGTATTCCCATAGGTACCCGAACCCCGTCGATATCATCTGCGAGATATCCAACAGAGCCTAGAAACCCACGTAAAAGGTCACGATTAGTTGGTGTCTTCCATGCAACCACCGAGTCAACTTTATCCGGATCCATGCGGATACCCTCACTGTCGATAACATGGCCCAGGACCTTCATTTCTGAACATAAAAAATGTAGTTTTGATTCGCTAAGGTAAAGTCGCTCCCTCCGCAAAATATCCACAATCTGTTTAATATGTTTAATGTGGTCCGCTAACGTCTCCGAATATACCACAATGTCATCCAGGTACACATCCATGAAGACGCCTATGAATCCTGAAAACAGAAAATTCATCAGTCCCTGGTATGTCGCCGGAGCATTACAGTCTCCGATCTGAATTACTTCACTCACCATATTCCCATCAGGAGTTGCCACCGTGCTTCTATGCACATGTTCAGGTACAATCCGAATTTGCTCGTAAGCGTCTTGACCATCAATGATTGATCTATAGCGTGCCCGCGCAGCTCGACGCAAGATCCCCTCTATATCAGGAAGCGGCGACGCTAACTTGTGAGTATTCTGATTCCGTGCTCGTAAATCCACCGCTGTACGTAGTTTAACAGGCTCACCATTTTTTGCAGGTTTAGGAATCAACAACATGGGCACCGTGTTGCCCGCACTCGTGACTTTCCATCGCCCCGACTTTAAGTACGCCGCTTTCTTCTCAGTCCACAGAGCACGTAGTGCCTCAGGACATCTAGACGGACGCCATGGATATATCATGGCCTCGTCAATCAAAGGTATAGTATGATTTATAGCCCGCAATGGAGGCAGCTCCGTATCACTCGCTTTCTGACACAGCGGCCCAGCGTACTCCCTCAACATTGCGCGAGCACTGTCCAGATTGTCCTGGTACAACACCATCGCACGCGAGGCAACCTTCGCAACTGCCGCTCCCTTCATAGCCATTGACACCGAGCATCCCACCACCAGTCGTGATGTATTGAAGGCCATCGTGACCTGATGCTGAAACAACCACGGTGTCCCTAGTATTACATCGTAATTCGATAAATTGATAACATCAAAGTAACGTTCCTCATTGATAGGACCATATTTGAACTTGGCTAACACACCACAGTTGATTTTTCCTTTAGATCCCTGAACTGCCAATTGAAGAGGTAACGGCGAAGGTAAGACAATACGTCCTAGCTTCAGCTGATCCGCCAAGCTCGTAGACATAAAATCACCAAGTGAGCCCGAGTCTACCAACGCCCGAGCAGGGTGTCCATTAATGTTTACCACCACTACTATAGGTTTAGGTACCACGCGGTTCGCATCTTTAATGCTAGCCGCATTTCGTTGAACAGCCGCAAGAGAGCCCCGAGGCACCTGTACTCCGCACACCTCCAGTGTCCTCACCAAAGTGCAACCTTCACGGAGCCCTTCCTGTGGCCAACCGAGCCATTCCTCCTCGATAGGGAGCTGTCTCGCCTTGTCCTTCAAGCGGCGCATCTTATCCCAAAAAGTAGCTGATGGTACGTTAACAAAATCAGGTTCAATGCCTCTGATATGATAATTCACATCATCAATCAGGTCCGCGCAATGACTGACAATCTCCGCAGCCCACCACCGGCGTAACTCAAAGTGTTCTTCTGTTAGTCTCCCTTGCGGGATCCTCGCTTTTAGCTTCACTCGTAAGTCGTACACACAAAATTCCCCCTTTTGAATTTCGTCAACGATAAATCTGCTGTCCAAGTCAGACGTCTCGTCGAAAGGATACATATACCCCCCTTCCTGTAAGGCCGCTACTGCACCATCCACCCACACATTACCCATGCGCGGACTCAACATCCAAGGGGTCTCCACCTCTAAGGTGATACCCAACTCTTCCGCTCGTTTTTCCGCCCACCACTGTGGTAAGCGAAATAATGGATCACAAAGACGGTTCGATTGTATCCTAACCTCAACATCTTCAACCTCATCACAGATAACATGCTCTGTATCCGAAATTGCATAGACGAAGAACCTCTCGGTCACCTTATCATCAACTGACTCTGAAGACCAGTATCGAAGTACGTGATCTCCTGGATATGGCATCATGAACTGTAACACCTGCATTGCGGTTTGCGCAGGTAGGTCACCTAGAGCTCCAAACCGACCCGAATATCGAATCTGTTCCCTGTTGAACCGTGGATTCCACGAATTGATATCCGGTCTGCTTGTTGCAAAAGCATAATACCCCTCGGGGAAGTCCAGATCCCGAACCAACATATCGGAAATATCATCCATGTCAGCACATTCATTATCAAACCCCATTACGCTGAGACTAATCTCATGTAAGTCGGCGGTATTATCTGCCAAGTCCCGCAGGCGCTCAGTCTCTTCTAGGTCCATCTCGACATTGAAACTTCCCATTCCCGGAGGACCTCCAGATCGTGTCCCGCGGACTGTATTGCCCTGAGGACAGTTACGCGAGATATGCCCCACTTCTTTACAGCGGAAACACTTCCCTGCGGCGGACAATTCTGACTTCTCAACCTCGGAAAGTTCTTTTCTCGCAGGTTTCTCAGTGCGACCACGTGTGTCACCCTTTTTCTCGGTCCTCAGACTATTCGTACCATTTGTACCAGGGCGTTCATCCCTAGGTTTATCACTAGATTTATAGGTAGTCTCCCTTCTTTCATACCTCCCCGAAAAAGGTTTGACCGACTGTCCCACCCTTTTCTGTTGGTCGTTCTGCTTACCCTGTCTTACAGCAGGGTCTGGAATGCCATCGGCAATTTCGATTATCAAGGCCTGGTTCTTGACCGATCGCCAATCCGACACCTCAGGGTTATACCCGTCGCGCCAAAGACCTTTCTGGATTCCAGCCCGGAGACCATGCCAGAGTTTCAACACCATCTCCCGCTCGTCAGTTAATCCTATCATATTGGCGAGTTCTTCTAACTCATGGACATATTCAGACACCTTTCGGTCGTTCTGATAGGATCGTCGTAACTTATCGCGTTGGATAGTTCTGTAGTTCACCGGGAAGCAATAATCAAATAACTCCAAGAAAAATTGCTCTAGCGACCATTCTGACTCGTTCATCGAGACCTTCTGTACGTAGAAATCATACGCAATATCAGTCAAGTAGTGCGACAACGTCATAATTCTATCCATTGCGGGCACATGTCCTGCCTTTAAATACTGCGCACTCTCACGGACAAAACGGTGGAAAGCCCTGCTATCGCTGGACCCACTGTATGCCAAAGGTGCAATTGGTTTCAATATACACTTCTGGTGTTTCTTCCGTGATCTCCCTCCACGCTTAGATTTCCGATATGGGTTGTAAGCTCGGTGAGGGCGGTGGTCTCCCCAACCCCCACTTTCCGCCTCATCTGAGTCGCTCGAAGACGAGCCATCACTGTTACTATTATCTGAGGGATCAGAACCCAAATTCCCTCCAGTTAAACCCCTCAGGACTCGCCCTAAGAAGCTTTCGGGGGCTACTTGACTTGTAGCCCTCATTTCTGCCCCTTGCGGGAGGCTGTTTGCAGCTATTTGTCTACGCCTTCCGCCAAAAGTCGGAGCTCCTGCCCCCGGCGTCGCCGAAAGCTCCTTACTGCTGACTCGGACATTGTTTGTCTTCCTAGACTCTCGGCCTCGTTCAGGCCCAGGTGCGTCCGAAAAGACATAATGATCCTGCTTACTATCTGAGCCCACCGATAATAAAGAGGGACCAAAATACCCATCATCTGCCTGACTCGACAAATTTTCAATTGAAGTCACAGCTCCGGACGCAAGCGGGTTCCACTTCTTGCGCCCCCTAGCCTCATCAAGCAGTACCTGCTGCACCTCTGTATCGACTTCCTCAATCTTCACCCCCAATTTGTCATCGGAGGCAAAACTGGGCTGAGACTGATCCGACAGACCAGACCCCTCTGTCTTGGCATTCAACATTGCCATTATCCTCGCGGCCAAACGAGTTTTCTCTCCTGCGGACAAGCCACGTTCCGCCCTGCGAATTGCTGTTTCTTGTTCAGCTGTAAGGTAAGGGTATTCCCCCTCATCTTCACTTTCAATATTTTCACGCTCAGATTCTGAATCAGGCTTGTTTGAAGGCGGTGCACCCAGCCCTCCCACTGACTCGTCAATCTCATCAGGTTCATTCTCAACACTTGTTAATATTGAACTATCCTCCTGATGCTCAAGTACAACAGAATCTACTACAAGAGGATCCGCCACCTCGGCGACTCTCCCCCCATCTAACTCATCACCCGACTCATCATCAACAGAGCCAGGCAACGGAACTCTCAGATCTGCTCCGTCTCCCATGGGAAGACTAGCGTCACTGGTCGGCACTACGGCCACCCCATTGGTTTGACCCAACAGGCGTGAGTTCCTGACATGAGAAGCAGATACTGACGTACCATTTTGGTTTTGGCTGCCTACAGCAGCCTGGTTGCCCGCCCGGCTCCGTAGCGTATAGCGAGGAATCGAAGAAGACATTTGACAATAATAGAAAAGATTTTAAGAATAAGCACCAGTGTGGTAAGTCTCGGTTGATCAGACCAAGATAATTCCTAGACGACCGGGGCTTTAGTTATGTAGAAAAAATAAAGACGAACTTTTTAGAGTTAAAAATATGTGACGGTAGAGTGACAAGTCACGGTAACGCACACGGCATCAGGAAAACCCTCCCCTCTTAATATTGTGGTATTTAAGCGAAATGTGTCGAATATTGTCGAATATTGTCATAATTAAGGATAATTTGGGCAGATCTCAATGTTTTGCGATTATCTGGGTCCCCTGATAATGTTTCTTAATGTTGTCAAATGTTTCGACATTAAGAGCAAATTGCGCGATATTAGGACAAAGTTCGAAGCCATTTTCTGCTCATTTGGATTCATTTTGGCAAAGCGAACAAAAGAAGGGAGAAAAGATTTATTGCAAAGTATTTAAATACAGGTGTAAGCCTAAGTCTAGCAGGTAATGTATTCCTATACGAGCTGCATCTCCCTATCTACTATATGCCACATCTGAGTCTCGAGTCTTGGTAGTTAAGACTGACAAAAAAAAACAGGCCGAAACTGCAATTAGAGATGACTGGGCTGAGGAGAAGACTGACAACCTACGGGACACTTGAATATGGTGACTCGATGAGAGGTATTCCTAACTTCGATAAGACATGTGGTCAGTCAGCAAAAACAAACCTAAATTCCAAAATTATGCTTACCGGACGTGCTATGAGACGGTTTGGTTTATACAGAGAAGTCGGAGGGTCTAATGCAGTGAGATATAGCGAAGGAAGAATGAATGGTGGTGTCCATGATTGATGATAAGACGACACGATGCCCGAGCTATAGCCTGTAGCTCGTGGGGTCACGGATCAATGGGAACCAGAGAACAGATTGGCACTGTACTCACATCGGACCGAAAATCCTCCTGAGACTTGGCTTAGCTAGGGCTGAAGGTCTGAGAGCAAGTATCCGGGTCTTTCGAGTCTTACTATGTCAATAGAGGGACTGAGGAATATGGGGGGGAAACATACCGAAGTCTCGTAGTTCTTACTACTGCGAGTGAAAGGCTTTGTGTTCCTGTACATGACCAGGGCCACAATGTATACTGTAGAAGTTGTCAAACATGCAGGTGACAGATATATTGGAGGAGCTGTGGAGGAAGCCAGTCTGAGTGATATGGCGAGGATGAGAGCTATGGCAAGCGGTGACGTGGCGACGTGGCGACATTTGAGGCGGAGTTTCAAATGATCGCCAGGAACCTTGCGCGCGAACTTGAACATGGACTTCATTCTCATCGCCATACGCGCTGGCCTGCTGCTGTCAATCTATGTCTCAACGTTGACCACCAAACACACACCAAATTGCCTTGTTCTCAAGCTTCAGCCCAAGGCCACCAACCTCCGTGCACTGTTCAAGTCAGATTTCGACATGACTCAAATGTCAAGATTCGACTCACCTGCAGCGCCGAACGTACCTACCTCACGCAAAACAAGTAGACGGAAAATGTTGTGAAATCTATGAGTTCCTAAATCTTTCTTTGACTGTCTGATGATACGCGCTTAGGCAATACTCACTCCCTTCGCTTGTACCTACTCAACACTTGTGAATGCATCCCTCTCGTTTCAATTTCCCCTCTCTCATATCAATGATTGAAATACTTAGAAGGTCAAGATGGGCTGCATTTTCTCTCTAAGTAGATATATAGGCAGCAATTGTACTAGATGTTGCAGTATTAAGGCCAATGTTTCCTGAATGTTGTTGTAATGTGGCGATTTTTTTGGCGATTTGCCAGAATTTGCGAAATTATCCTAATCTGTACAAAATTGAACAAAATTAAGGCGGGAGGGTTTTCCTGATGGGGCTTAGGTTGGAACAAGGAGTAACTGGTTTAAGTGTTCGTCGTTCGGGTTAAAGCTACCGTATCTAGTACAAAGAGCCTGTCCTTTATACTAGGATGAGGTAGCTATTTTTAGAAGGCCTACGGACGTACCAAGACCAAGTGATCGAGTGAACTGAATGTAAGTAAGAAAGACCTGGTTCTGGGTGCTCCGTACGGCGTCCGGAATATTAGGTAGAGTAAGTAGTAGTGAGTAAGATAGCTTTCCAGAGAGCCTAGAGTGCGTGTCGACACGGGCTGGTGGAAAGCGATGGAACGAACGTGAATGTATCGAGAATTGGGGAGAGAGAAGGATAGCCTTCCGAAAGAGGAAGGTGATCCGAATAGCGATCCGATATCGCTACAGGCCCGAAACATATGGACTTTTTGATACACGACCTCAGCATATAGTCACGAGTCACGCGCACGTCACAGGTATGTTCAAGGACGCGTTCTTTGGCTCCGAGTCGCGTCGATCTTCAAAAAGTTCAACAAGCTCGAGCGACTCTTACTTTAACATCCAACAGCTCAACTACTTGAGATATGTCAACTCTTTCCATCAATCTCGCCGACTGCAAGGTCAAAATCACGGTCAAAAAACACCACACGAACCCGAGACAATTGCAAGACGTTGAAGTTACTGTCACCCATCCGAACAAGACCAAGCTTGCTACCCTTTACGCCCTGAAAATACATCGGTTCAGATGTGAAGATCAATTTTACAGTATAATGGACGAAGAAAGCGACGAGATGATGTGGGAATTTGGTTCCCAGCTCTTCGACAAGTATGCGAAATTCAAACCCCAGCTTTTTCAGCATGAGTTTCACAAAGGGACAGGCTGTTGGAATGAAGAGCTGAATGAAGGTGATATGGTCTATATAGACACTGTATGGGTTGAGGAAAACGTGAGTTTTTTTTGTTGATTATGAGAAATACGTGACTGACTCTTTTTGAAGGCAAGGAACAAGGGCGTAGGTTCGTGGATGCTTCAACAGCTCATGGATTCTGAGCATGTCGGGAAAGAGGACACGGTGTATTGCTGGCCTTGCCCGTGTTATCCTGTCGAGGGTCAAGAATGGGACACGCAACAAATCAACATCTTGAAATTCTTCCGCAAGGTTAGAAAGCGAGAATCTGGCATCAAATTTTGGGTATTGACCTTTCGAAAAAATATAGAATAACTTTAGAAGAGTCGGAAGGACGGACTTCTTCGCTCGGTCTCCGGATGCTCAGCACCCATCACGCCGCATACAACCAGGAGACGATCTTGATCCTACTGATGATTACCCTTCAACTACGACCGACAACGAAGCTTGTCCTGTACCTCCTAGGGAACGCTTTCCGCTTCATACAGCCATTCTCGACGGAAATGAGAACAGTATAGCCGCATATATCCAAGATGCATACAACAAGGACCCGTCCGTGATCCATCAGCAAGACCAAATGGGATTTCGGCCCATTTACATTGCCGCTGAGGTGGCCAATGTAGCAGCTGTGGTGAAACTCATCGCTCTAGGTGTCCAGAAGGATCTTCTCCTACGGGACAACAAAGACCATTCAACCCCTCTAGAAGCGTGCATCGAGAGCTTAGAGTCCGGGAGACGTTTAAGGGAGATGTTCAGCGATTGGACCGGCTACCCAGAAGAGAAATTGCGAGTCAAATTGGCGCTGCAGCGAGCGATGGGCGAGTCGATTCCGGAAACCGACGAAAAGGTCATTGCTCAGAGTAAGTGGGGCTGTACATGTGGCAAGTGTGTCGACGGTTGGCTTTCTGCTAGGATGAAATACCGATTGTCAAGTCAGTCATCGAGTATCCTTTCCAGAACATGACTGTGACACTTTTTGTATAGGTGCCGCAGACACGGACTACGAGTTCCTAGGAACGACCATAGACCTGTTCTACAGCGTCACGCGCCAGCCGCAGACCTTGCAGAGTGGTCATTTCTTAGGTCAAGCGATGAATTATATTCCTGACAGTGTAGGAACGGAGATCTACAAGACATTCGTGGTGGGTTATAGAACGGTCATCAAAGCCATCCAGAATGTACTTGAAAGCCCCGGATCGACGTCTGCACCGACCCATTCTAATGTTATGGCGGAATTGCGCAACAGCGGGATTATCGGACATTTTGATAAATGTTCAGCGGACCACTTTTTCGCCAAGGGCGGTCGTATCGACTTCGCACTGGATTCTATCACCGGACAAGCAAAGGAGGACGAGATGTTCGACGACATATGCGAGACCATCGATGAGTGGCGTAATCTTCCTACATGCAAGAACGATTTGGAATTCGATATCGTCAGAAGGATGCTGGGACTAGAGAGAAGACAGAGATGGGGTCCGTACAGAGGAGTCTGCGCTAGACCGATGTATCCTGGAATGGTTTTCGAGGAGGACGCTTCGGATGACAACGAGATCGACGAAGAGGACGAGGACATAATAGAGACGATACTGATGAAGATGTTAGCGAAGAGGATGATCAAGATGATCAAGACGGCAACGATGCAAACGTAAACATGGAGGACGAGGAAAGCGACGAGGAAGGCAGTGACGAGTAGGTGTGCCGTCCATCAGATTATTGCTACACTGCTGCGTTTCCTACACTTCCAGAACATATTCCTTCGCCGTTCGGTCCGCTTTTCGATTGTTATGCATGTCATGCCTGGGTTTCCGCTCTGTACAAGCAAAGTAAAATTGTAGTTTTGTTCCGCTCTCCACGAATACATGTAGTCGCCGAAGGCCATGTCCTCCGTGAAGTGACCGTGACCAGTTTTGAAGTCTTGACGGAGACCAACGCATGGATCATTCGTACGGTTGACTGGTAATCAAAATTTCTTGAAAAACCATCGACTAATGCATTCCTTGGAAGAAAGCCAGATGATGGAAAACATGGAAAGAGCGGTGAAGAAAAGTATCTTTCCCAAAGCGGAACTTCGAATCCCAAAATATGAAAGCGGAGACAAAATTCTTTCCACCATCTCTTCCTCGTTTTCCTGAATGCCTCTAGACGGACACTCCTACTTGGTAGCACAAGGATGGTCGGGAAAAGGAACTGGTCTTCGTAAAGGAGCTATCAGTCGACCACTCGCTATACCCCAGAAAAAAACACTCGCTGGACTGGGCAAAGATCGTGATGAGGCTTTTCCCTTCTGGGACCAGTGAGCATCCTCCTAGATCTCATAACGCAAAAGAACGTAAGGGCTAAATATCCTTTCTCGTATCTGCAATGTAGCCTATTCTCAGCTGCATCACAATCAATTACTGTCAAGATCTCTGACGACGACGATACCGTAAATCTTACCTTGCCCTCGGCAGAACCAACAGTTTGTACTTACACACATTTATATTGTAGGACACAGACTCGAATTCGGGTCCTGCGTTGAACCGCACAAGTACAGGAATACTCTCTAACCGTCGACCCCCCACTGGAACACCTGCTACTACTTCGGGCACGAGCACCCCGACCGCAGATACCCCATCCGAAAGCCGTCTTGGTCTACTTGCTACTGCCAAACGTGCTGCCGCCAAAAAAGGGCTCTATGCAAAATTCTTCCGTGGACCTGTGTTAGGCCCTGACGATACTATCGAGGCAAGGAGCCCTAAGGCGGAGGCACAGAGTGAAGCTTCGATGTCAGCCTCGACATCTACGATCGTTACGATCGTGACACAAATCCAGGTTGTGGAGACTGAGGTCCCACAGATTGAAGAGACGGAGAAGAAGAAGAGAAAGAAGAGAAAATCAGACGACAAAGCGGAGGGTTCTGATGTAGACGAGAAGAAGCAGAAGAGGCAGAAGAGAGAGTCGAAGAAATCGGAGGATCGAGAGGAGAGGCGGTCGCTCAAGAAAGGGAAGGCGGTCGCTCATACGGATGGTGATTCGTTGGAGAAGGAGTCGGATTTGGACAAGAAGGAGAGAAAAAGACGGAAGAAAGAGCTGAAGGAAGCGCAGAGGTTGGCTAAGGGAGAGGCTGATCGAGAGAAAACAAGAAAGGAGGAGAAGGATAGCAAGAAGGAGAAAAGGTCAAGGACACGTGCCCCAGTTGCAGAGCAGGACGAGGAAGGTATTGAAGCGGAATCTTTGAAATCTCCAAGGAACGAAGATGTCGACCTTGAACTAGACGACGAACTGAAGAAGAAAAAGAAACGGAAGAGGAAAGACTCGTTGGCTTGATCTTACTTCTGTCTATATATCCGCTGTGGCTAATGAATGGATTATATTTGGTATCGGTTTACAAATTCCAGGTGGAAGTAGATAATCGGTGAGAGATGATGACAAAGTGCGGGTTTGCGGCTGTCATGAGTAGATGATACAGGCGACGCGACGCAATGGGATGTGCATGTTCATGAACAGAAAGCGAGGGATTGAAGGAAATTGATGCAAGCAGAAAAGGAAAGAATCGAGATGAAGAGGGGGAGTACCTGCCCACTGTGAACGTGCAATAAATCAAACGCGTGGACTGCTCCTCCATGCACTCTGTATGGCAATTCGTCTAGCCTGTGATAGATAGTAGAACATCGGTCGATGACGTTAGATATAATGTTGAGAGGCCAAAGCAGCGAGACCAGTCAACGAACCTGATCAAGAGTAATCGAATCGTCTCTCAATTCCACCTTCTGTCTTCCGTCGTCTTCCTCTTCTTCATCCTCCTCTGGATCGAAGATTCCCCGCCCCCCAGGATTTCTCATGCCCCCAAAGGCAGCTTTTCCGCCCGCTAGCGAGAAAGGCGTCGAAGCAACAGCAGTCCCGAAGACACTGACATTCTTGGGGGCACCGAATGCGGCAAAGTCTTGAACGACTTTGCGTGGCGGAGAACCAGGAGAAGGCTGTACTCTAGGCTTCACCGTGGGGCGAGGAGGCGTTGAAGGGGCGGCATATGAATACGAGCTACGAGTGAACGTTGATCGAGCAAGCAGGTACTTGTCGGTAAACCGAGTTCCGTGGACCTTGAAATAGGGTTGACAATTGTGAATAGATCGGATAGATCAACGAACTGACTCACCCTCTGTAATAGAGGTCGAGCCTCGCTCAAGCTGGCCGCTTGTGTGAAAACGGCAACATTATGTAGCGCCTCTGCGGAATCTTTGTAGATAGATTCGATTACTACCTTCTTCGTACTCTCGTTACGAAGAAGGAGCTTTTCATGTAGCTCTCGTGCTACATCGTCTACACTTTCGTTATTGCCGAGTATCCGTTGGGCTACGGCATGCCCCACTTCGCGGACTAGACGCTCCATATCAAGATTCTCGAGAACGCTGCCCACAATGGCATTCGCGAGCAGGTCAGCCGTCGTCAGGGGAAGCATGAGTCCGGATGTAATGTTGGTTATAGCTTGGTAAAAGTCGGTAGCATACTGGTGATTCATGACGTCAGAACATCTATTCGGAATGTGAAAGACTTGAAAACGTACCGAATAGCCACTTAGAGCGGGTTCGCAAGCTACAAAGAACTGGGGAATCGATCAGACGGATTGGTATGTTTTGATGAGAGGACTTCCACTCACCAACGTAATCCCGCGAGTAGCCATCATTCGTGCAAGTTGTAATGGATCTTGACCATCTGGTGAACCGTCGTCGAAGCCTGTTCCAGTTATAAGTATCATTTAAGTTCAACAGAGGTGGATAGACTCACCATCCCCGTACTCTCCAATACCATGCGGAGGCGCATCTGCGATTAGGACAATCATTTTGCTGGCGTACTCCCGCCAATCCATGTTCAAGGCTTCGGCCATGGCGGCTGTAACGGCTTCTGGCCCATCCCCTCCCCCCGAGGCGTACAAACTGGATAGATCTTTGTGCACCTTGCTGATGTCGGATGAAAATCCAAAGTTCTTGGTGACATAGGTATGGTCCTGAGGTGGATGATCGCGAAATGCAACCAGTCCAACGCGAAGATCTTCCTTGCTTTGCAGCTTTCCAGACTCAAAAATGTGCGCACAAATTTGCTCGATATTCTTTGTGGCAGAGGAAATGTAACTGCCCTGGCTGCCGGTACAATCCTGGATGAAAACAAGATCCCTATTGAATATAAAGCTAGATTAGTAGTGTTCAGTATACGAACTAGAGAAGAGTAGAGACTGACAGCATTTTGCGTCCGTCATCGCCGCCATTCATGCCGAGGGGTTGTTCAGACAAGTGGGATAGACTTGAAGGGGTTGATTCGAAATCCATGTCTTCATCCATGATGATAGTCGACTCAAAAGTACAATTCGCTGGTGAGTTATGTGGTTCAAGTTGGAAAAAAGTGGGCAGGTACTGGGACGCAACTTCGGGCTAGCGCTAGGCTGTCTGGGACGGGTGTTTAGATGATGCTGATAATCGATGGATGCAATGTCTGAACTTGAAACCGAGTCGACAAGTATCCAAACGTTCAAGCTGCGTTCAAAGGCTCATAAAGTCAACTTGCAGCCAGTTCAAAGCACAAAAGTGGTGTGGCAAAAGAAGATTCGGATCTCGATGCCGCCTGGCGAACTGACTCATTGATCTCGATGTTATCAGATATATCATCCGTATATTTCATCAGATATATTTTCACAGCTCTCTCTTGTTCCCTACTAACCACCCAGCCCAAGTCGCCCAAGCAGGCCACCCACCACCTCCTCCTCCTGGTCGTAAAAGCGTCCGGTACAACACGATCAATCCAGCAGTGCAACCCCCTAGCAGAGCCGTCAGCGTCACGTACATCCGGAGCTTCGCAGCAGCTGTCATCGCGCGGTCTGCACCACCTGGGATAGATGAGTATCTGGAAGAGCCATGAGTCATCCATGTCTAGGATCGACAAAGGGACGAGACATACGGGTTCATCGCGATGCTGCAGATAGCATGGAAAACGTCTGCAATCTGACCAGTCTTCACGCTCACGGCCACAGGGACTTGGAGTCCTAGTCGTCGACAGTAAACGTCAGGCTGCACTTCATGTCGCTACATCAAAGCAAACTTCGTCTCAGACAGGTATGACACAAAGAAACAGTCGACCGACCTGTAACGCAAGATCCAAATCAGATTTCGTCGCTACGAACAGCGTCGGTATGTGGTCCAAATTGTATTGTTGCTGTTAATTCGTAGTTAGCATCTTCAAACTCAGGGATGGAAGAGCTATTCCTCACTCGCAAGTTGCTGATGTATGAGAAGGAGTTGGTATCACTCGAATCATGCACATAGACAATGACGTCGGCGAGGTCCGTCTTCTTTGGATTTCGCACTGTTTCAGCTTCGTATTTTGACCCAAACTCTTGTAACTGGCGATGATGGTGTTAAGTCTTCAGACTCACAAATATCACGGATTGAAATCCACTCACCACCAGATATTTTTCCGACCCATCAATATCCACCGAATTCACCACACTGACCACCTTACTCGTTGGCTCATACACCCCACGGAACGGCTTCCCAGCAAATGCTCGCAACAACGCCGTCTTTCCTGACCCAGCAGCTCCACACACATAACACAGAAAGACATTCCGTGTCACCTTGCCTTTTCTGCGATCGACCTTGCGGGGCCGCGTGATCTGCAGAGCGCTCGTTCGTGGTTCTTCTGGGTACCCCAAGTAGGCGAGATACGCCAAGGTGGTTTTGTGGTCGAGAAGTGTGGTCATGCTGCCGCTCAAGTTAGTATCGACGTGAAGAATAGTGTAGGTATATACGGACCTCCATTGGGCTAGCCAGCCTTGTAGCGTTACTGCTCCAGTGTCATCTGAGAGTGTTGTGTCTGGGAATTTTTGCGTTGCCCATGGATTTCCGGGGGATGTACTGAATAGTTCGTCTAATTCGGGCGTGTTGAGGGCACCATCTTGATCCTATGGCAATGGCTACATTAGACCGAGTCAGTTCGTGAAGACCACAGACGCGTACTTTATCGAAGGTCTCGAATATATCCGTGAAGAACTGGTACCCTAACGGGCTTAGTTCCACTGAACAATCATAGGGAACGTCGAACCTGGGATATGGAAGATATATGAAAGACAAAAAGGAAAGATTAGGATGAAAACTGACTTTGGACACAAGAATTCTTCTGTCAGGCGAAGGTCTTCTGCATAACCAAATTTGCGGAGGACAGTCCATGTCGTTTCTGAACGACCTTTACGGATGAACCGTGTATGAAGGTATATAAATCCCGCTTCAGTCAAACCATCGTTCAAAATTCCGCCCTCGATCTTTCTTCGGACTTGTTTCCGGATCCCTTCTAGTTCTTCCACCTGTAGAGCTTCGTTGAAGCATTTTCGCTGGAGATCATGAGTTAAAATCCTAAGAACACGGAGTCGACGCGTCGCAACTGACTTGGAACTCGTTCAGTTCGGAAGCATCTAGGATGCCATCCTTGTTCGTATCGCACAATTTAAAAATCCGTTTCAGAGCCTTCAAGCATCCTGGTTTCAATACCTGGGGGTTCGCGTAAGTATGGCACGCGTTTGTGAGAAGTGTGGCGTACATGTTCTCGAGAATCGTAAAGTGGGGCAGTTGGGTGTAAAACTGCTGCCTGTGCAAAGTAGAAGACTTGAGGTACGTTCTTGGGGATTAAAGCCGAGCATTCCACGCATGTCTCTACTTCCTGATCTATCGTTAAAAGAGTCTATGACCATATGGATGCTCGACGGACCTTGAACTCGTTCATAATGGGAACAACCTCAGCTTGCAGTTCTTCGTCCGTAACAGTCCCACTTCTCAGATCCATCTTATTGCCAACAAGAATGACTGGTACCTAGATAGAAAGGGTTCATATCCAAAGCTTTGATCGAGAGGTTATAAAATACGTACATTCACCCCAAGCTGACGAAAATAAGGCAGCCAGTATGCTGGTATCCGGTTGAATGAGTTCGGGTTGTCGATAGCGTAGACAATGCATATGACGTGTGCCTTTCGCATTTCAGACTCTAGGTGTGCTCTGTCCTGGGGACCAGCTATGAGAAGTGAAGTCTGTGAGATTCATCATGGCGCAAATCGATACACGACTACAACTGACCTCCAGAGTCTACAATATACGTTGTGACCTTCTCGGGCGTCACTTCTGGAGGTATGGTAACTTCGGGAACGACATGTTGAACCTACAACGAAAGTGATGTCGGGAAATTATTTGAAGAGAAAAAGTGCGAGTGATGTACGTGTGCAATGTAAGACTCCTTGATGAGGGACGTGACTATGGTGCTCTTTCCGACTCCCTCTATGCATGCGGTGCATCAGCTGTGTATTGAGCGGTAAATTCAAAGCATCCTGCTAACCATCACCAACGAGGAGGATGCGTACATCCCTTCGCATAATCGAGTCGCAATCCTCGTGTATTTTCTCGACGAATTGCCGGCGTTGCGTATCGAACGAAAGCCGACTAGAGTCGAGTGTATATTGCTATAGCTCCTGTATATGAAGAGGTCTCCAAAGTCGAAGGATTGTCGAGATTTGCGGTTGAATTATATAGGGACGGACCTGCAGGCAAGCTTATACGCGCGACCCCGGCTAGCCACAGACCTAATCGGGTCCACAACGATTGCGATTTGAAATGGCCGCCCACTTCTTGCTTCCAACGAACTAACTCTACTTGACTTTTCTGTTCTTTTACTGCAGAATTTGTCTATTTGACTGTTGAACAACCCCGTACGGAACCGTAGAAGAGCTTATTCCCCCCCGCCCGCCGTATGTTATTGATTGACCATAAATGATACTAATTGACCACATTCTTTTGGACACCCTTTGACCGGATCTCCACCTTATTTTTTTAACTCGAAATCTGTTCCGGAACAAGCATCTTCCTAGAAATTTCTATATAAGCCGGTTCCCAGCTAGAAAGGATCCCATCGAAGATGGCCATGCCCATCCTTGCCCTCCCAACCGACGTCCTTATCCTAGTGCTTCTGTACCTCCCTGTCGCAGAATTGTCTGCATTTTCAAGGACGTGCAAGTTTCTCGATGAACTGGTTTGTCGGCTTTGTTTTCTTTCTCAAAAATAACCGTTCGATCCCATGTTTCACACAGGTCACCCATTACGGCTGGACAAGCTATCTTCGAGCTAATCGTCGGCCTTCATTCAGTTTGTCAAAAGCTCAAGCGCATTGGACTCCTCATATGCGAGTGCGTTATGACGCTCAGGCAGACAGATCTTGGTCTCGCTCTCGCTTCGTGGCGCGGCCACTTTCTGCTCCATGGAGGGGCAAATTGCAACCAGCAATGGCTATCAGTCCTTCGCGTTTGATCGTCGCTGCAGGAAGCAATATTTACTCATACAGATTTGATATCCCTGCAACAGCCAATGACGCCCCTCCAATTCAATTCGAAGGCGTATGCAACTTGTCTGAACCTGGTCAACCTAGACGAGACGTTACAGCCGTTGCATTTATTCCAGATGGTGGGTTAGATCTGACAATCTGTGTCGGATTTCAGAACGGGGCATTGGAGCGTCTGTCCATGCATCCATCAAAAAATGCTTCTATCCCCATCATGACAAAACGTTGCATTATCGAAGGAGAACTGAAGCAGCACGATCTTGTCGAGTCCTTCTCGTCAGATGGCAATCACCTACTCGCACTGTCCTCTAATGGCGTGGCGTCCCTCAGCGACACCTCTTCACCCTTCCTTCCACCGGCCTTAATCAACTTGCAGACACGAAGTTGGACTACACACCTCTCCATGCGAGCTCCGACGCCTTACGCAGCTTTCGGAACATCCTCGGCTACCCCCTTAAAATTGCACCATATATCAGCAGACGCGTTCTCCACAAATCCTTCCGCCATCCTATACGCCAACAATGATCATCTCGCCCACAACTCACTGCATTCCGCCGTTTATGGGATAACTAACGGCCCTCCCTCTTCCCCGTGGGGATTTTCTCCACAAATCATCGTCTCAGGCTGGTACGATGGCTTTGTGCGCGTCCACGACCTCCGCTCCTCTTCTCGCGCAACCACATCGGGTCATCAGGACCCAGCGCCTCTTCTTCCAGTACTATCGATGTGCGATCCAACATCATACGAACCTATTTACGACGTCTCTTGCGGTGGCGGCTCGGCCAGTCACGTCGCAGCTGGTTCGGCGCGCCACAGTGTGGTATCCTTCTGGGACGTACGTTCTCCAATGCTTGGGTGGAGCGTCCACGCACCTGGAAATGATTTGTCTCCAGGTATGTTCCTTCTCTATAGCAATTTCATTATATTGCATCCGCTAATCCTCTCTTCTAGTCTATCACGTCATCTTGGAAAGTTCGCGAATGTTTGGCACAACGCAGAGCCGGCCTTTCGTCTACGACTTTGGGCCTGGGCTTACCACCGATACCTACCCCAGTCTTCCTCAAGGCCGCGTCGATGGTCTCAAGCACAAGAAAAACTGGGACGGGATCAGTTACTATGTAACACATTATAGCCACAGGAGTTGTAAGTACATCACATAGGCCTCGCTAGTCGGTTTCTTTTATAGCTTTAGTTATTTCTTGCTGTGTTTGTTATCTTTGCTATTTTACGACTTAAAGTAATAGTCTTGGTACGATTAGAATGTATTGGTTACAGACAAACAGACGAGAGGACAGCGATAAGTGTAGTTGACAAATGATGCAATGGATCAATGAATGATAGAGAGAACAGATGGGTTATAGATCAAAAAAATAAGCCCAGAATGACAGAAAAGGAAATGGAGAGCCGGGGTAATACAAGAAGGTATATAGTTTAATATGATGTCCTGAGAGTGGGCGATACGAGAGGTAAAAGATCACGAAGCTGATTGAGGGCCGGGTTGTGACTGTGAGCGGGTTGCCCAACTAAAAAGTTGTCGCATATCGCTCGTAGGCGGAAGGTCAGCAGGCTGTTTAGGTTCGACCAGCAAACTGCAGAATATTCAAAGTGTCAGAGCCACTCAGTTTGCAGAAGGAAGGACCGGCAACAAGTGCAACGCACCTTCGACGGTAGAGGTCTTGTAGGTCACCATGATGTCTAGAGTTCTTGAAAGCAACGTTAAGGTATTCTTGGACCTCTGGGATTGCCTTCAAGTTATAAGGTACTTGGAATCGCTGCATATCTAATAGAATTCGAGGCGTCAGTAACGTCTTACTAACAGCTTCGTAAGAACTCACCTTGCACGATTCTAGCTAATTTATGATACTTGTTGAAGTTCAGCAGCTTCTTGTCAGGATTCATCGGAGACGCCCGATTGGATGGGTTTCCTTCTCGGCAGAAGGTGACATCCGTCAAATATAGCCCTAGGAGTAAAAGTAAATAGTGTGTCCTCATCATTGAATCAGCGAGACATACCGAGGAATGGCACCGCAGGAGGAGCAGTGTTGCGAAGCTTTGACCGGTATTCGTGGTAATTTCGTCCATGGTCTGCAAGCCTCCGCAATGATTCTAATTGTGACCGATTCTTTTGTGGGAGACCCTGTAAGAGAATGACATCAGTGACTGAAATATATCGCTAGAGACGCATGATGACTTACGGCCCAAGTTTGGTGTAATCTTGAGATGGTAGATGAATCCAAAGCTGCCAGCATAGAGCGAGGAGTACTATAATTGTGTAGCGATGTACAGCGCTATGAGTCGGATCAGTAATGTGTCTGGACGGTACAGCTTCTAGATTAACTCACATCAGCAACCTTGATGAAGAACTTGATCAGGCCTGTCCGTTTCTTCGTGTCATGCTCGTTCAGTATGCTTTCAGCGACCCAGCCCGTGATGACTGTACTGAGGGAGGATACAGCTCTCACGTTGACCGGAGGTTTGGCACCTTCTTGACCCGTCTCCAAGACCTCCTCCGGTCGGATGGCGCAGTAGAGAGTACATTCCATGATGGTCAACTGTCTTGCCAATTCTAGAGCATCAAAGTCCGTAATGGCTATCGCTGTGAAGTTCCTGGCCCTTAGTGCCGCAAGCAAGGTTTTCGTCATCGTCGGCCGAGGAATTTCTGAAGTAGGTGATACGGCAGAAGGAGGATTAATAGACATTCCAGGATCACGGATACGATCGCCTTTCTGACTGATCAATACGTCCGTGGTCTGTCTCCGTAGAGCGAGAAGCTCCAGAATCCGGTCGGCAGTACTGGGAAACATAGCGCCCAAGCCGTCCTGACTGAAGGTTGTCAATATGGGTAATACTGGATCGTCGACAGTTGGTCGCCAATACATCTCTACCCAGAGCTTGATGAAATTGGAGACTCGTAGACGAACAGGTATGCCTTTCCGCTGTTGCCAAATCTGAGTGTCCTCGAGCGAAATGCCTTGCGGAGGAGAGAGATTATACCGTGTAATTACTGCATCCACGAGTTCCAGTGGCGAAGAAAATAGCCTGAATGTAAGGAAAAATACTGCAGCAAATGCAGGATCAACGATGACATCATGCGGTGTCATTTTCTCGACCAAGACTTCCAGAGTGGCTCCGACAAGATGACCTTCGCTGTTGTATGCAACGTCGTCCAACGAATAATCATGCGAGAGCATCCATGCACCTGGATCCTGTATGAATTCGGGGATAGGGTCGAGGGGCACCGAGGGAAGGTCTCCATTATAGATCTTTGCCTCGAGAGATTTACCAAAGGGAAGCCCACGAGTGCTACCTTCCCAGGTAGTACCATCGTCGGTGCGCGAGAATGACGTCGGTGAAGGAAGATCAGGTTCGATCGGAGACGCTGGAAGTTTCAGCGTGAGCATTGCTTTGCTCTCGTTGGGTGATGTGGCAGTCGTCTCCTCAGATTTACGAGAAGACAACTTGGACAGGTCACTGTTCTCCGATCCAGAGGATGCCTCTCTTGTCTTCACTCTGATTGGAGAAGGCGTCTGGGCTTGTATCGTCAAATCCTCTTCGTCGACGTCACCGAAACGTGCCTCGTTCAGATTTCCCGTGCTGCTAGATCGAGCCATCTGTGGCCTCGAGAATTTGCTGGGGGTGAAGGCTTCCGGCCCAGACTCCCCGATCATTGGCAATTGGATAATGAAGGGTCTCTCACCGACTGACCGGTTCAAACACATCTTGACTGCTGCTACGCAATCTGCCCCGGCTTTCAGCGCACCCGTCGCGGACCGCAACAGGGTCTGCTTTTCTTCCTCATCGGTCGTATCAGGAGATAGTGGTATAGTCAGAAGTCGGACAGATTCTGCAAGGGAGCTCGTGACGTTGTATAACCCCTCCTTGGCAGATTTGAGGTTGCCGAACTTGTTTAGGTGAACATCCGGATGCCGCATGACCGCCTCGACGATGGTAAGCAATTTGCATACCATCTCAACGATCTCTCGAACGAGATCGTACATATGACCCGTGCTCGACGCATGAGATGCACGTGAATGTGAGTGAGCGTGACCGATAAAAGCAGCGATCGTGGATAGATAGTGGTCGTGAGTATAGCGAAGTGCTTCCATTACTTGAGCAGTGGTTGAGGGGCCAACGGGGAACACTGGTTTAGCGGGTGTTTTTGTCGATTCGACGGACGAGAATGAGGAGGAAGAAGATGTACTGCTAACGGACACGCCGCCGGCTTTATGCCTGGGTCCGCTTACAATAACACGCTCCCGTAGCATATATTGCTCCTTCTTCGACTTTGGCGGCAAGTTGTGAGTTGTTGGAAGTAGGGGAACTGCCTCAGATTCCTGGTCCACGACTTTTTTACGAAGTCCTCGGAGGTCGCCCAAGCTTTTAGCGCGCAAAGCTGAGCCAGGCGTGGCCAGAATTTCGCGTTCACGAGGTCGTGTAGGCGTCTGTCCAAAAGTGATCGGTTTCTCTATGGCGAACTTCCCTTTGTAGGGAACTGGAGTGCCTTCGAAAGAGTCATCTCGAGAACTCCAAGGTTGGCCCTCCGTGTCCGTAGAACCCCCAATGGAGCCAGCAGATTGTCTCCGTTCAGGGAGTTCAATACCGCACTGTACCGCAATAGCCAGAAAGCGCCGCACATGAGCGAAAACTTGACCGCCAAGCCGCAACATACTCTCAGTCTCGAATTCTTGGCCTTCTTCATCCTCCGTTTCCTCTGAAGCTTTCTTCGCCTGTGTGACAAGACAAGCGAGTACGGATAATATTCGCTTGCGTTCTTGAGCTAGGAGTGGATACTGTTGCAGTACTGGGGCATCGCGTAGTAGGCAGTCTGTAGCAGAAAGGACGGATCGGACGCAGGAGATGATGCAGGCTGTGGAGGGCTGAAAATGCGATATTCGATTGCTACGTACGGCGCTCTGCAATAAGGAGAGACCATGGAGCAATGAGACCATAAGGGGCGGGCAATACGAATCGACATCTGATCCTGGTGTCTCGGGTATAGAAGGACGCCGCCGAGGGAATGTGGCATTTCGCGGTGATGGAGTACTGGCCCATGAAGTTGTAGACGCGACAGACGTGTGGTGTGCATGTCCCACTCGTTTACGCTGATTCCTTCATGTCAGTCCACAGTGAGAGCGTGATAAGAATGAAGTTTACTTACAAGAGGTAATTCCAGTGGTTCTTCCTCTGTAAGAGAATTCAAGTCCGCATTGACATAGTTACTTGGGAACCACCCTCTTCTTCCCTCCAGTTCACCATCCCACCATCCACTCGTATCACGATTGAAGACGTGTATAACTTGACCAGCTCTAAACGAGAGACATGTAGCGTTCTGTTGCTGCGGAGCAAAGTCGTGCATTGCCAGAACATACTCGCCACCCAATCTAACCGTTTTAGAGTCTTCGAGTAGCGGACTCCGGGGGCTTGGTAGAGTGTCGGCTGAAGATTCTGAATAGTGATTTGAGGGTATCTGGAGTGACGATGTAGATGCATTTGTCGAAGAGGTTGCGGGGGTTATGACTGACAGGGATGAAGAGGTAGAAGCATTCGAAGCACTACGCATTCGTTTTGTCATGCTAGAACCAGCTGGTGATCTGTTACGACTCGACGCAGGTGTATTACTTCGATCGCGAAGAGAGCCCTTGGAGTACGGCGCAGCATGGGATCCCCCGACGGAGGTGTCGATTTTAAGTTGCGAAGAATACATGGATATCGTAGGTCAACAAATTTGACGCGCTTGGTATAATGCCTGTTGAGTAAATAACGTGTCTTGAGTCAACGGTAGCCGGTGAGGCGCGGTGAAAGCGTAATGATCACATACAGTAGAAAGCGATCAGTTGACTGGGTATAGATCAATCAGATAGCCAAGCTGCAGAATGCTTCCAGGTAAAGACCGGAAGTTAAACGAGACAATCGGCGGTGGAGAGTAACAGCCTTCGTTGCGGGTGTGTTTACGCCGGAACGGACGTATTTCGATTGCAGTAAATCAGATGGCGCTCGACCAGCACAATTGTAAGACCTCCGAGGGGGGTGTTGTACAGATATAAATGACAGACGCGGGCGTTGACGCTGTAGATAGGCAGGCGTGCAGCGATATGGATACAAGTGAGCGTCGAGGGCGAAACAAGTTCCGGGGAAAGTTGGAGGATGCTGTTATCGTCGAACTAAATGAAATAATGGATGTCTCTAGTTCAGGCTGAAGAAAAGGCCGCAGGGAAATAATGGAGAAAGAACTAGAAAGAAGCGAAGAGTAGTACCTGCTGGGGATGCGTATATTCGAGATGGTAAAAACGATGATCGGACCAATTTCAACTTCGTCCATCAAACCAACTCGCGACTCAGCTGGCAGGACATATTTCCCCAGATCCCCCCACCTCCGACACTCTCCGGCTTTTCTTCCTCGAGATCGATAACACGATAGCAGACGATGGCTATCTATCTCAAGACTGCTAGCTATCTATCCCCGTCGCACCAATACCAGCCAACACCGCCCTATATTCAATTATTTTTGGGTCTCTTCGCTATGGCAAACCAGTAGTCTGACTTCTTTTTCATATTCGTATTGGGGCACCTGGGCGGT
This sequence comes from Sarcomyxa edulis, assembly GCA_009761415.1. Lineage (NCBI taxonomy): Eukaryota > Fungi > Basidiomycota > Agaricomycetes > Agaricales > Mycenaceae > Sarcomyxa > Sarcomyxa edulis. Next base: position 828,776 of record QUOL01000014.1, on the reverse strand, counting down.
TACAGAGAACAAGACGGGCCTATGGTACGTTCATTATCCACGCTAGGAAATATTTCTGGCACGCGGAACGTTTCTGAAAGATCATTCCCGATACCCTGATCAGTTTCAGTCCAAGCATCCTTTCGTCGCCGAAGAAGGCATTGTCTATTTCACCGACGTCGCTGTCTTTGAGAATAAAGGATCAATGATTCTCTGTAGCTCCTATGCCGTATCCCCATCGATTATCTTGACAGATCTATCATGAAGCTCGCATGCTTCGGTCATACAACTCCTCTCCAATCTCCTCGCTAGGCCTCAGGATTGTCCTTGCTGTTGGCTAGTTATCCACGCAGCGTTATACTAATTACGCGTATTCACGCGAAGGAACGCGTGATATGTCATATCGTGTTCCATGTATGGTAGTCTGAAAGAGAGCGACTTGGACACCGACTTCTCATCGGACCGAATAACAGCTGCTTCTAAAAACCCTACTTTTCAACTTTAGTCTTATACGGGGCCGCATGCTGATCTCACCATGAACCAGTCCTCCACGACCCTCCACGCCCTTTCTTCCTCCGCCCAACACGCCTAGTTTCATCGCAATGTCTACTGGTCCGGGTATCACGGGTTCACCATAGCACGACAGCTGGCCATCGTTGACTACGCTACTTGAGGGTACTTCCATGTTCCATGTTTTTTGTTAACGTCATTGACTTCTTCACTCTAGTTTAAACGCAAATCATACAACTACGAAGCTATCGCATTTCTATGCGACAGGATCTTTACTATCTGTCTATTTGTTGCCGTCCTTTGAATGCAATCCGCCTTTGATCACCACGTTCAGTTGAATCTGCCAACTTCATGCGCCGTTTCAGTTGCGCACGTTGGCCACCGACTTGTTCTCTTAACGTTACCAGCGATGCAGGGGTTACAACGTATTGCATCGCAGCTGCGATAAGTATTCGAAGGACTGAATCAACGGAGATCACAGGGCCGCCAACGATCATGATGGTGACCGGTACACTTCTTTTTCTATCTCCTTGAACCCACATATTCACATTCTCTTACCCAGCCCAGACATTCGGGTTGAGAACATCCAAGGGTGCCGTATCTCATTTATCAGATAGAGATAACAAAGAGTTCATACACATCTGGTTCTCCCGCTTCTATCATTCGTAAGTATCAAACTATCTATGTGTGCCGTTTTCTCCGAGTTCCCCACTTTGACGAGCTGTTGCTAGATCATGGGGAGACCATCGCCTCGATAGCATGCGTTATGACTGTGCCACAGCAACAGACAGATGCCCCGCTTCAGCTTCAGCTACGCCACTCTCCCTCCTTCTATAGAGACTTGACGTTTTCTGCCCTGGAATTCTGCCTCCTCATATCATTCCTATCATACTCAGGCTATCACCACCATTCACCTCAAATGGGGCAGCAGAATGTCGACCTATCAACACGAGACCTATCAAGACTTCTCAGGATTTCGCGCTGTTATTGTTCAAGCACGAAGAGGAACGCAAAGAAAATACCTGTCCTTCTGATAGTGGAATGACATCAGCCACTAGCCGCTACAAAGCCTATTCGTTGAACGCGCTCCGTTGAACCCTATATTTTCAATACATCTTCTACGACCCAGCCAGGTACTTCAGGAAGTTCTATGTCGATTTCTCAAGATGAACGGTTGCTGACTCTGAGCATCATTTGGTTTAGTTCATCTTGTCGTTCAAAGACCCACTGACTAGGCTTTGGACAGGTCTCAGGTGACGAGAAGACGGCAACGATTCGTGTAAGTCGTGTTGGGTGGCGTTCACTTGCCTCTGTATCGGTGAGTTTGCTCCCGTCAAGTTCCCATTTGCATTTTAGATTCTGACTGGACTGAACATATCCTAAGCGGTGACTCTAAATTACTAGAACGCCCAGTTTGTGTGTCCTACAGAAGGCCTAAAGCTCTCACTACGTCGGCATCTGGACTTCATTCTCCGTGGACTTTTTCACGATAGCTCTAAGACAATTCCCAGACAATGACGAGGAGACTGACAGTGCCTTTGGACGCTACGTCATAGCTTAACGGCAGACCGCAAGATAACCAAGGTTCCTGAAGAGGTAGCAGTCGTATCTGGCTTCATGCTAATGACACAGTCTGGCGCGCGCATCACTATCCCATTGTGCACGAAGAATAATCCCGATCATCACGACGGAGAGGGCTTGACCGTTCCGGGCTTTGTGGCGAAAGGAGAACGACTTCAGATTGGACTGCGTATACCATTCTACGTACGGAGGTCGGACTGTGCTTTGACTGGATGCGATTGATGTGGACCCGGGGCTCCTCTTTGCTTCTGTTTTTGTCTACGAGCCACTGGTCATTCTATCATCACTGTGTTTATACATCGCTCGAGGAAGATCCCCGACTATGAGACGCAGTCTCTAGGAGGGTTTTATCGCAGAGTTACCGTCGAGGGCGCGGTTTTTCAGATGCTCTTATGTAATCGTTCTATGGGACTCTTTCGAATTCCATCTGCATTGGACCAACATTGGACCGGTTGTTTGTGGACTGTGTGGCCTTAGGGGCTCCGCGCATCGTCCTTTGTCTTTGACGTCGTGAATGAGACTCGCGGGGCTTCGTGGACATTGACTGATGAACATTTGATGTTGAGGCGCTGAGGCCTTGCGGTCACCTCAATGGTAATTGTGGGATTGCTTCTGGCCAGTGGCCATTGCTTGGTCCTCGAGAATTGTTCGAAAATCCAGAGCCATTATAACGTCGGACCCGTTGACAGTACCATTCCTATCACTCGTGGTCGTCCTGACTGAGATCTAGAGCCGAGAGAACCTCAGGCTGATGACTTGCGGAACGTTGGAAGTCGGGGACTGGCGTTCGCGCCGCTAACATCATATTTCGGATTCCTCACTGACTCTCGCGCGAGTAAGCATCCGCAAGCGCCGCCGGCAACGATCTAGTGACGAGGTGAGCAGCGATCGAGTATCCTCGATGGTCATTGGGCCAGCCGCAAAGCCTATAGTCACACCCCTCCCCCCATTTAAAGCTCCACCTGGGCATACACGTTCTACTTCACTGTTGTCTCTGGATCACATGCTGCCGAGCATATACCCCAGCTTCTCCGACTCGGATGAAGCGTACCGAGGAAGGGCATGGCTGTCAGAATGCAAGGCTCGAGCTCCTTCTTACAATTTTATTGCCACTGCTATTAGATGCCACTTCAGTCGATTGACCTCTAGTGGTCAGAAGGTCGATCAGATTTCGAAGACTGCTGCCCAGAACTAGGTCACTGTAGCCTAGGTATCGTTATAGCAAGCCCCTGCCTAGTACACCCCTAGGTGATATAAAAGTCGACCCCATCGATCGTTCATGATCACCCCCGCCCCTCTTTGGTCTTGCACTCAAAAGTTCTGTCAGCCTCGATCCTCACTGTCTTCTCGTCGTCCCATGAAGGGACCTGCTGAAATCGCGTACGTCGACTTCTTCCTTACTTTCCGCGTTCATGAATGACCAAATCAACTTTGACGATGCATGCAGCCATGGACCGATGTTCATCGGTTTCGTATTCAATGTCATGCTATACGGTGTAATGGTGACGCAGGTGTACTTGTACTTCACGACGTTCAAAGGGTATGTTTCTGTCTGTCCTAGTTTGTCTCGAACTTGCCAAGCTGATTTTGACTCTGTTCTGGATTGGTAGGGATAAAGTTTGGATGAAATGCTTCGTGCGTAGACTATGAGCCACTCACATCCCGCACCTCGCATTCTGACTGTGATACAGGTTTTCCTACTTCTATTGGCTGACACTGTGAACACCATTTTCGATTGGATATATCTGTATGACTCGCTCATCACTCATTTTGGTATGCTTTAGGATTCTAAAACTCATTATCTTCTCATGTTCATTTTTGACTTTGTATCTTTCCGTAGACGATGCTGTGTTTCTTTCCAAAGCCAACTGGGGTAAGTTGGTCTATCTATTTGTTCCCGTAATAACCTCTGATCTCGAAATATCTGCCAGTTTTTGCTACTGGTGCGCATATAATTTATTTGTGATCCTACCGTGCCTTTTCTGACGCTAGTGAAAAATCAGACCCTGCCATGACGGTAAGCTTTCCATATGTAAAAACCGACCCGAACATTGATTTTGACCTATCATATCTAGGGCATCATCGCAAGCCTTGTACAGCTGTTCTTTGCGTGGCGCGTCAAGGTTCTAACCACCAACAATTGGCTTCTGGGACTTGTGGTGCTTTCGGCCCTCGCTGGAGGAGGTGAGTTTAATGCTGCATCTATCACCATCGATGTTCCATCTCATTGCATCGTAACAGTCGGTGGGATAACGACGGCCATCGAGGTCATGAAAACCCCATTGTTTGTGAACTTCCGAAATTTTAAAGTAAGCATACGATGTCGATATCCCTCAAGCCTACATCCATTCAACTCATCACTTCTATAGGCCGTCGTAATCGTATGGCTAGCAGCAGAATGTGTCGGTGATATTATTATCACCGCGTCACTTGTAACTTATCTTGTGTGTACCCTTTCCTCGTTTGCCGTCCGACTTTGTACGCTGACTTGTAATTAAGAGAAAACACAAAACTGGCTTTCAAGGATCCGACGAACTGATAGACCGAATTATTCGAAGTACGCCACACCTTGAGAATCTCGCGCGTTTTTTGTACTGATCACCTCCTTGTCTATATACAGTGACCGTACAAACCGGAATGCTGACCGCCATCTGTGCTATCGTCGATCTAATAGTCTTCCTCGCTGATGTGAGTACCATCAGTGATCCTCATTATGTCCCTTCTGACGAATGTCAATATAGCCTACTGGGACGTGAGTATACTTATACCTGAACCTCACTCCATGAGCTCAATTCAATTTGGATACAGGCATCTGATCTTCAATTTCCCGCTCTCAAAGTTATACACAAACTCGTACGATCTGCCCTCTATCCGAACTAGTATCATCTCATACTAACTCCTTCACGCGCAGTCTGATGTCAAGCCTAAACTCACGAAAAGGATGGAATTACGGTATAACTCAGTGCAGTGACACTATAATACAGCGGCGTACCGCTCAGGGAAGTGACCCTGCTGTCAGGATGGTGAGCTACTCCAAATCGGATGCAAGTTGCGTATTTACGCTCATATGGCCAACCCGGTATCTCTTTAGAATGACCTCAATTTTTCACGGCCAGAAGTCTTCATCCACGTCGAATCTCTTTCGGCTACTGATCTTGATGAAGCTACAGTTGTGACTGAGGAAGGTCCAAGCTGTCCATGGAAAGATAAACCCGCAGATCGCTGTATCGTGTAGACGAGGATTCGGTTTCCAGCCCAGTCAATTATCTGTTTGTATCATACCTACAAATATACCTCTCCTGTATCACTCTTGCACATACATGATGTTTGTCACTTTGCTTCAAGTACTCGCCACCTACTTTATCGGCTGCGACGCGAATAGTCTTTCGAAGTCGCGACTTGAATCACGTGACCCTCTAACCGGCGCATCGAAATTACTTTCACGTCTTGCTCACTAACCACTAACCACAGCGATAGCCAGAAACCTGTTAAGCCTGGACTATCACATACTACTAGAAATTGCTACACAACATGGACCCAAACCAGCTCAGAGCACAATCACCTTCTCAACTCCCCGCCTCTTCCTCGAAATACCACCATCCATATTTCACACCCGCAGAAGTCGAGTATCTCTCCGAAAAACAACGGGGAAAACTATCTGTCACGCAAGAAGAAAGGGTCAGACAAAACGCTTGTGGATTCCTAGAAGCTTTGGGAGCGAGAGTTGGATTGTACGTTCACTCTCATCTTTTCCTTCATTTCATCCTGAGAACTCATAATGATGCTCATATATACAGCCCTAGACGAACCATTGCAACCGCAGAGAACTTATACCACCGATTCCATTTGTTCTTTCCTCGGAAAGACTTTCACTACTATGTGTGTTCTCTTTCGATGCTGTTTCTTGAATCGATTTCTGACTTTGCTCTACTCAAGGACGTATCTCTCGCTGCTTTATACGTCTCTACGAAGATGCACGACACACTGAAGAAACCACGAGAACTACTTGCCGCTTCTTATGCAGTCAGATACCCGGACCTGGTGGCCAAGTCGAAGCATCCAGGAGGAGAAATCGATGTAGATAATATGGACCAGGTGGTGGGTGCTTCCCTTTCGATTGATGCCTGCTGTGCGTTACTGAGAATGATAGTAGATGGTAGAACATGATCGTCAGCGGCTTTTAGCTATCGAACGGCTCATACTCGAAACCATTTGCTTCAATTTCACGTCGAAAATGCCGTTTCCGTATGTTATCAAGATCGGAAGAGCATTCGGTGGTATGTGATCAAACAAGTCTATCCTGGCGTCTTTGTACTAATTGGTTTCCAGCTACAAAAAAGCTTACGAAAATGGCCTGGCGACTAGCTATAGATTGGTGCGTATAGTTGTACCTTCCTATATCTCAAACTTTTTTTCATACGACATCGACAGCCATCGAACACTCGTCCCAATCCAATACCCACCACACGTAGTGGCACTAGGAAGCCTCTACGTCGCTTCCCTCCTCTCATCCTTCGAACAACCCACATCCCCAGACCGATCCGGATATCACACGAGTCACGAAATAGCCGCTACATTAAGCAAGCACGGAAGATGGGAGGTCAAGTTTCAAGCTCAGGTCGAAGATCTCGAGGGTGCGTGCTCGTTTCGATGGCGTCCGAATATATATATACGAAGGGTCTTCTGATTCGATGCGTACTTTTCAGAAATAGCCCACGTAGTCCTCGACCTCCTCATCCAAGGAGCCCAAAACCCATCCGCAAACACGTCTCCGAGCACCCCATCATCTCCATCACCCCACCCATCCCCACGCAACCAACACCTATCCTCATCCACCTCTCAACTCCCCCCTGTTCCATACAAAGCGGACCAGCTCATCCGGTTAAAGATCGTGATGCGTGAAACGGAGCACGAAGCACGGAAAAGACAACCGCTGGGGAGTGCAGATCCTAGTGCGTTGTACAGTGGTGCTGATGTTGCGTTGGTTGGGCGGAATGAGGGGACTGTTAGGTTTTTGTTTGGGCCTGCTGGTGTGGTGGGACATGGTGTTTGACTTGACTTGGATATGGCTTGGAATATTGGTATCGTCATCATCCCCTTGTACATTATACTGTGATACATATTATGTTGAGATGGATTACAAGATGTATTCAGTATATTATATGCGCATCGTATATCCCGTCAACCTTGGATCCTATGCAGAATTAACTGGATGAGGGGTACCAATACAAGTCGTGTAGGTGATATGAATGGGGGGATGAGCATCCCCCCTCCCAATCCTCGTTTATGCCAAGAATCCACTGTAAAAATACCAAATCAATGATTTGTGGTGTGACAAAAAGAGGAAATTATGACGAACCTAATGGCTGAGCAGCGATGAAGACCAAAAAGTAAACCCAAAGTCTTCCGATCCATCCTCCCACCCTTCGGCCAGTCACTATTCTCCATAGTCTCTCGAGAATCAGCAGTACAGGCTGCAACAAGAAGACCATCGGCACAGTGAAATCAAAGCCTCTTCCCATAGTATATATCGATAGTTCATGATACATTGCCGAAGCGATGAAAGCACCCAACACCATCCCCGCGTCTCCTGCCAACCAACGACCGGGGTATCCTCCGTATACCAAGAACGTCTGGCGAAGTAGCTGGTGCCATCTCTTCGACCAGAATACGTGCATGGAGTCTGAGTGCCATGGGTTATCTATGATGGGAGGCCACGATGAAGGTGAGTTGTCCAAGAGGCCAACGCAGATGATGGTAACGAGATCGTACACCATGCTGAACCCTGCCATGAGAGCGCTACCGCTGATCATGTGTATAGTGGTGGAGACCAGGTAACGCTGCAGGGGCGGCAAGTTCGGGTAGAACATACTCCCACCGAGGGGGGAGCCGACGCCCGGGAAGAATTTTAGGGCGGAGTCGTACAAGTCCAGAAGCAGGAAGTTCTTTAGGAATGCGAGGGATGTGGCGCGGAGGAACAAGGTGCGTTCCATGGGCCGTGGGTCTTTTGGGAGGTGGACGCCTCGACCGAATTTCCATCCATATCCACGCATCGCACAGGAAACCTCGACCGCGTCGTATAACCATGATGCAATCCATGGGTGGCCAGGTTGTGCGGCGTTGCTCTCCGGGGTGGTAGTAGCGACGGCCTCGCCGTTCATGCCTTGTTTTTCCTTCATCTTCAACTTCATCTCGCCTGGTCGGATCTCCCCGACCTTCAACATTCCTTGTTTTACGAAGGCGAACTGTAGTGCCTTCCCGATGTAGACGATAGCGAATAGACCTGCGAAAGTGATACAATCAACCTCCTGTACGCATGGTTTCGAGAATGCAGATTACTCACTCTGACCCCAGTTGTATACATTGAGCTCAGGGACCATCCATCTATATCCATACGCCGGTGCCAATGATGTCAGAATGACTATCGGAAGAAGAAGCATGCGAATGAGATGGGTGTCTGGTCTCCGGCTCAAGTAGGCCAGAAAGATAAACGGCGCGGGAGACAAGGCGAGTACTGGGACGATATTCCATGATACAGGAATGCGGTCCTGTGGCTCTGGTATTACAGCCCGGAAGGCTTTGTGTGCGCCGAAGCTTATCCTGAGAAAACGAACGTTAGGTCGGATAAAGTAGAAGAAAGAGGTATTTGTGCGAACTCGTAATATAGGTCTTCCATGGATGATAACTCTGGAACTGGGATGGCTTCAGTCTTCGTTGATGCTGGTATAGATGAGTTAGTGGGAGAGAGATGGGTGATTGGGAGCAAGGAGGGATTGCTGTCGAAGCATGTCGGAACGCTCGAACACGGTCGAAAATAACGGACACGATCGAGATGACAAAAAAACTTGGCCATGGCCGAATTTCATCATATTCATCATCCCGGGGTCAGACTCACTTCAGCCTCCTTACATCCTCACATAAATGGTTAGTCAGACAGGTATATTCCACGAGCTGGGAGGTTGGTTCTCAGATACATGATATCGCGAAGTTTACCCGAAATACTGAGCGTAATAATGGTCAGCGCACAAAGGCCGGTAAGAAAGGTGGATGATTGGCGAATATCCATGCAGCCGTACTTATTCCATGGAAGACTCTCTTACTCAAAGCAAGAACGTCGAGGCGACTGGAGCAATGGGCATGAGGCCTTGAGGCACCAAGTTGGTCCCGGATTACTCTAGGGTACGGGGATTAACTCCTCAGGAGTTATTCACTGCTTATAAACGCGCCGCAGGCCGGATTTTTTTTTTCGGCCATGTTTATAACCGTTTTTAACACCTAGGGTAAACAGGCACGTGACACACCCAGGAGAGCTATAGCAACGTCCGTTCTTGCGCAAAAAAAATTCATTGTTCAGAATACTAGGAGGACACCGAGCTCAACAAGACTTGTAGCTCTTTCGAAGAAACTGAGGCGAATTTGACAAAGATTTGACGCGTCTCGTATTGGCACAGCCACACTTGTGGCCAATTCGCGGTGATTTTCCAAGATTTTTCTCAGCTTTTTTCTGACACGGGGAAGCATTCGACAGTAAGAAATACCGACGGAAAATTCGAACAAGACCCTTGCAGTTGTCATTCATCTTATCTTGATCCCACCTTCATCCATATACCCTCCGGCTTACTGTACTTATCACGTGCAGTACGTCTAGGTGTTAATAACACCAAAATTTTGCCCGTCGAGTTAACAACTGTTAATAACCCCGAAACGTGACGTGTTAATAACAGGTGTTAATAACAGTTGACTTAAACCCGCCACCCTAGATTACTCGGAAGGAAAATTTGAGTCGCGTGCCCTGAGAAACGCCCCTAAGTTGTCGGTACCGACGCGGCGACGGCTCTTTCAACTTGTCGCATCTACAACATGCATGCTCGTCCTTTCCTTCTCGACATCGAGTATCCAGACTTCCCAACCTTTGCAGAACTTCCAGAACCTCTTCGATGTTGCTTCATCTGCGAGATCACCCGTAATGTCAGCAGGGGCAGACCCGTTTATGAGGCAAAGGACCTTGCAGGAAGAACGATCTGTGTCGCATTTTATCATGACAATGCTTCTGAGTATGCACAGTTGCCTCGCGGAACTACTGTTTGTGTCAATCAGGCCAAACCACACTTCTTTATCGACGGGCAAAGAGGTTTGAGATTGGAAGAAGGATCGGATGTAACGGTGCGTCGGTCTCATCATTTTTGAAGCTACTTCATTCAAACTTTTTCCCTCTCGAAGATACTGAACTGTGGTCTCGATGAGCTCAAGAGACTGAGCGATTTCCTCCAGTCAAATGATAGGACCAAGTGTACACAATGTCACGCGCTTGCGGCTCCCAAAAAATGTATAGCCTGCAAAGTTCCGTACTGCAATGTCGACTGCGAAAGGAAGGGTACGTGGATTGTATTCACAACCTCGCATATCATTGGCTTACCAAGTGCACTGCTGTGTAGATTGGAGGTCTGCTCATAAACGACTATGCAAAGTTGTCCAACATTTACGAAAGTTGAACGAAAGCTTCGGTTAGGAGCGAGGGACTCTACTGACGATAGCCACTTGTGTACGAGTATGAAAATCACACATCTAGGAGGACTAGAGTTATGATATTTCGACATCTTGCTTGCATCTTGCCTTGATCTTGCCAGACTTGCCTTTGACTTGCCTCCCTCTGTTCTATGATCGGGAAGGTGATCGCACTCAAATCTAACACCCAACAACAACCTCCTGTGATTTATTTTCGAATCTCAAATTGACGTCCCGGATCCTAGGCTCAAATGTCGAAGCACTGGCCGCACCTCTTCTTCTCCTGCTCATCTCCCACATAAACTTCTTGGACCCACTCTACCAGGACCATGTCTCCGACACAAACATATTCCCTCGACATCCAAACTACCGACTTCCCAACCTTCGCAGAACTCCCAGAGCCTACTCGTTGCTTCCTCTGTGAAATCACCGAAAATGTCAGCACTGCCAACCCTACCTACCTAGCGAAGGACCTCGCTGGGACAACCATTTGGGTTGGGTTCTTCCACGAGGATGCTTCTGCGTATACAGACTTGCCATACGGCACCACGATATCTGTCAACAGAGCCGACCAAGATTACTCCTTGGGTGGGCATCGAGGGTTGAGGTTGCAGGAAGGTTCTGATCTGACGGTACGTCACCTATATTCACCATTTCTCTCTGCGCTCGTCTATAACTTTCCCTCGTCAGATATTGAACTGTGGCCTCGGAGAGCTAAAGCAATTGAACGACTTCCTACAGTCAGATGAGAGAACCAGATGCACGAACTGTTATGCGGAAACAGCACCAAGTCATTGTGCAGCGTGTCAAGTCCCGTATTGTAATGCGGATTGTCAGATGAAAGGTAAGACTGACATCTTCAATGACTTGACTTTCGCGAGATATATTCTGACTTCTTGGGATGATTAGATTGGTCTCCTGTACATGAACGCGTTTGTGGAGTTGTACAACATCTACGGAAATTGAATGTTATCTTTGGATGATTCTATATCTCGAAGCAAGATATGATGAATGACGGCGGATCGTCTATCGCACTTTCTCCCTTCTTTAGGTTCTGCCTTTCGTGACTCTTTCGAGGATGTCTGGACAAACTTCTTGGACATAATCTATTCCCCTCTCGATCCTGAGCCCTTGTTAACAATCGCAGCTAACAGTTCATCGTGATGCTCTTTGGCAAGGATCCTAGACTCTTCAGCGGGACACTTCAGTCGAATTTGTTCTCGTTCGAAATCATATGCAACAGACCATTGACAAAAGCCTCAATCCTACCAAGTTGCTCTCGACGATTTTCCTTGATAATGCGAAGTAAATTCTCCGCCACATCTACGAATCCTAATCTCTATGATATCCTCGGCATATCGAGCACGATGATGTGAACACGCACCAGCCGTCTTGTCCTCCTGTTGCTCACTTCGGCGCCTCTCCAAACTCGCTTTCGCACTCTCTAGACTTTCTCGCAACGCCGCATATTGCTCGCTCTTCTCTACTCTCCTCTTGTCTCGCTCTTCATCTCGGGTCTGACTCTCAGCCAGTTCCTTTCGACACTTCTCCAATCCCCCTCGAAGTAAACCTTGTATACCCGCAATTTGCTTATCGATGGACGCAACATGCACGGGCTGATCACTCCCACCAATATCTTTATCGTTAACATCATCCATAGATCCTGGATCCATCGTGAATATCGATATCGATATCAAAAGCAGAGTTCGTAAGTACAAAACAGACCAAGTAAAGTTACATATTTAATAATGTACAAAATTGTGTATATACCGTCTATTGCTGGCGTGTAAAATATACATATGCGATGATGGTAAGTCCGTGCACCCAACACTCACTTCCCACTCCCCGCTCCCTCATACTACATATGCATAAGCCGAATGTTAGCAAACCCAATGATCAACGCTATCACTATCAGTGTCCGAGGCTTCCTCTATATCAGGATTAGGTGATCGTAGACCCTCTCTTACTATGCGTGAATGCATTTCTAGCTCGAGGGAAGGTGTGGGTGATACTTTTCGTCGTAGGAGGAGTATTCTAGGGAAATGATAGTTGAGTCAGCAGCGCAAACGAGATTGAATTGAGATTAATAGGTGTGGATACGGACAGTCGACAAGCCTGCACAAATTCTGGTTAGTAGTGGCTTTGAGTGTAGGCAGTGTTGCGTGCTCACCAGAACATCAGATAATACCAAAGCAAAAGGAAGGCCGACACCGTCATATTGTCGGTTCGGTCTTCAACGGACGAAAGATAAGAATAAATGCGAGGTTCCCATTGACGGATCGATCAACGCACCCTAGGTATAATATGGCCGTAAGGAGGTTAACACCTGAAACCACCAGGAAAGCAAAGAAACCTGAAAACAAGAATACCACCTGTCTGTCAGTACCTCGAGGGAACGACCCACGGTGATGGTGAGAGGCGTCAACATACCCTGAGTCATGAAGGTTCTGCCCAACTCCCCCTGTGTCGTACGTATTCGAAAACAATGCTAAATGAAAAGTTGCCGTTGTTCGGTTCGGGTCAGTTGTACTATATCAGTTAATATACCGCCATGCCTATTTGCTTACCAGAATAACCGTGAGTGTCATTATTAAATCCAGTCCGAAGGCGCCCATCTAAAAACGTGTTTTTGTGCGGGTCAGAGGTCTAGGTGCCTTCATCGTGTTCGGGTCGATGACATACCATCACAGCCTACGAGTCACCCGCAAAGAGGTCAAAAAAACTGACAGACGATATTTTAGAATGAGCGAATGACTCACCCCTGTTTCCGTAGCTCTGGTATACTGTAAAGGTCTACCAAGTTCGACTTCTGCGTCGTTTGCAAAACAGCCGCTGAAGACACGATCGGGTAAGTCAACCAGTAGATGTTACACGGAGGTAAAAATGCTCACCTATCGCCCAGCAGTTTGTACAGTATATCAACGACTTTTCAAGAAAAGGAAGGAATAAGCCACTCGTGACAAGAGAGAGAGAGAGAAATGTTAAGAGGAATGGACGGACCGATAAACCGCGTCCCAAATAACCACACCTCGGCTGACAGAAGTATAAGGTAGCAGCCACATAATATGGCAAGCACAATTTTGTTTCGACCCGTGAAGGCGTGCGTTCGGATAAGAATCACGGCTGTCAGAATGACGGTAAGCTCGAAGACAGAGACCATATTTCGGAGATGACACTCACCCTGGGCAGAAAGTTGCTGTACATACGCGGTCAAGACCTTTTTTTAGATCGAACGACGGGCGAAAAGAAGACATACGAAGGGGACAAGCAAGGAATAGAGGGGATGCACGAGACGCGCGCACAGTTCTGGTGTATGGTCACCCAGCCAAGCCCATAGGCATACGGGGTATACGATTATAGGGTAATATCGGCACACGAGATAGGCCGCTAGAAACGCGTGAATTTCACGGGATGCGGTGTGACTGTACTGCGCGTGAATACCTTTAATAGACGTCCACCTTGACTTGTGAATCTAGGGATTGGTTAGTGACGTATTTTGTGGCACTGCTGTACTCATGAGAGACATACCAATTCGATTTCATCATCAAGGCTGATGTAAAAGATGAGCAAGGCAAGTTCAATAGTCGAGATGAAGCCATTTTCACGTACGTCAAGAACCATTCGTAGACCTGCAGAACATACACCGCTATTTTCGAATGAGACACGCGAGATGGGTTCAGAAAAAACGGTGCAGATAACGCTTACCAAGGGAAGAATAACGACCTCTATGGCGGAGTTAGCAGAACATACACAAAAGACAACGCGTGTAACGTACGCGACTAGTGAACGAGCTCCAATCGCTGCAACCTCGCTCAACGGGAGAGTCGAAATGGTGACCATTGAAGGAGAAGAGAAAAAAGAAGAGAAAAAATACAGGAATGGGTTCGACCTGCAAAACCAGACAGCACCAGACAGCTTTGGGATCAGCCTCGTGGAGAAAATAACTCTAAGAGCATCAGGTACATACCGATGAGGATGCGATCAAGAAGAGTACCGAAAAGGAAGCTAGGTAGCTTCTAGGATAGCAGTCGCGAAATCAGCAGTACGGGCTCCTGGACACCTTTAGCTGTGGGGGTCGTCGTGGTCGTCGTGATCAAAGCGATCCAGGCAAATGCAACGGGCAGTGAGATGATGGACGGGATAGACAAGCCATATCTGACCGAATTTGGGGAGATTGAGTGAGCGTGTATAAGTACGACAGATGTCAGCGCATAGTATTGTCTAGAAGCCATCGGTTCCGCGACATCTCACGACGTTAGAAAAATAGACAAAAAGCCTTGTGTTGATAGGCAACCCAGGTACCCCCTCGGCCGGCGAAAGCTGGCAAGCGTGGACGGGACCATTTTTGGGTGAATCAGGAGGAGAGACAAGAGAGAATTGACAGGAATGTCAATCAAGTCTCATTTCGACAGATGGTCTGATCAACTTTGATGCGCGTGCCAGAAAATTCCAATTTATCCACATTCCGACATATCGACAACAATAGTACAAGTACCCGAGATGAAATGTATCAAGTCCGTATTGACAGTGGCGTTACATCTACCTCTTCCATGTCGTCCTCGTCCTCTTCAGAGTCGTCCAGCTCGTCCAGCTCATCAACGTCCATGTCCATATCATCCACATCGTCATCGTCACTTCCAGGAGACGAGCCAGCGCTCGCCGCAAGAACATCTTCTCCGGCTTGCGCGATCTCCGCTAATTGTGCCGCCAACAAAGCCAACTGGGCTTGTAGGCCTGCTCGGGCATCTGGAATGACAGCTGCACTGGTTCCATCTACCGTTACCGGTGTAATGATCGGTCCGACCGTGGGCGTGGAGACATTCACGCCTGCACCGGCGAATATGGGAAGAGGATGCGTTGATGGCGGTTGGGCGACACTGGCTGGAGGTGGGGCAGTGGACGTCTCGTCGTTTTCCGTGGTAATTTGTAGTAAGTCTCCGAAATTGATAGCCCTAAGGATGTTTTGCGCCGCTTCCCATGCACCACTACCCTCGCTGGTATCTTCTTCCTGTTCATTAGCCTGCTGCGACTGCTGTTGCTGTTGCTCTGGCGGTGGGTGCTGTTGTTGTGTTTGCTGCTGCTGCTGCTGCTGTTGAGGAGGATACGCAAGATAGCCCGTAGGGTAAGAATACGTATACCCAGAACCAGAGTAGGGTGTCTGTGTAGAACTCGGCGGCGGCGGCGGATGATGTACGAGTGGGGCATGAGTAAACGGTGAATTTCCGGGTCCTCCATGCGGTAGATTTGGTAATGCCGTTTGACTCTGAGTTTGTGGTCGTCGAGTCGTTCTGCGGGACGTCTTTGGAAACAATAAGTAGGTTAAGCGGAGAGTAGAACGTTGAAAATACTTACATTCCCGCCTTCCCATGATGGGTTCTGTTTATATTTTCCACCGCCGACTTTAATCAGCCGACCCCTCTTAAACGCCTTCTGCAATGCCTGACTAGCTGATGGCCTAAAATTTGACTGCAACGGGTAACGAGATGCCATCCATGCAAACACTTCCTTGGGAGCACATCCATCTGGATCAGGGCAGCCCGCAAGAGCTTCACATATCATTTCTTCGTAACTGGGTAGATCCTCGCCTGAGCTTGGGTTATAAGGTTCTTGCGCATGATTGTATACAGGGTAGACAGCTTGTTGCGGAGGTGGGTAGCCACTAGGAGGATAAGCACCAGGTAGCGGAGGATATGAAGCGTATGCTGGTGGTGGGTAATATGGTGTATGCGGGTATGCGGCAGTTTGGGGACGACCATAACCGTATGGCTGTTGAGCATACATAGGCTGCTGCTGCTGCTGTGGTTGTGGTGGGGGTAGTTGCTGCTGTTGCTGAGGTGGTTGTGGAGGCGGCTGTGGTTGTGGTGGAGGCTCGATATTGACTGGGACATTCGAGGTTTGAGGAGGTAGTTGCATCGATGACGGTTCCCCCGTCGATGGCTGCTCTGGAGGATCTGTCGTAGGTGAAGGATGCGAAGGTGAAGGGGACTGGGTATCGTCGACCAAAGAATCCATGATGGGAGGCTCATTTTGGGGTGTATCTGCCGTGGGAGGTGCAGGAGCCTGCTGCGACTGCAATGCCGCTATTGCAGCGCCAAAATCTCCTGGCCATACCGTATTTTTGAGATAGATAGGTGCATGGGCTTCAAATGCCAGACATATCTCGATTATATGTTGAGGAGGCAAGAGACCCAGGTATTTTTTCTTGAGCTCGTGGTCGTTGAGCACTGTATGAAATTTTGGTCAGTGAAAGATCTGGAAAGAAGGAAGTAGGTAAGATATACCTGAAGGATGAGATTGGAGAACATTTTGAAGAGGAAGAGGAAGAGGAGTAGAAGAGAAAGCAGATGTGCTTGCCTGCATCCTTCCGGTGCTGCTTTACAGCTGCTTTACAGTTTTACAAGGTTCATAATTTCAAAGTCCTTCAACGCCACAAGCCACGGTCTCACTGCCACTCACGACCACCATCCATGTTACCCACCATCCATGCCTGCTGCAGTAGACGCTGGTAGAGGTGCGCATAGTAATCTCATTGGCATCGTTATCGGCTAATAACTTGAATTCGATACAGCTTTACCGTGATTACTCAAATGTTGTATTTCTAGATCTCGAATGGCTATCGTTCGCACTTCAATTGGTTTTGAATTCTTAGGGCTCATGACGGACGTATCAATTCGTGACAACTAGTCCTACGCCAAACCTCAAATGAGTCGCGATCCACTAAGCCTCCCCGCAACCAGGATCCCAAATGTCAATACGATCAATACCCCGAGCGCGAGAGCAATGACGCTGATAGCGATACGCGCCACGGGAAACATTCCTTTTGTCAAGGCTGTCTGGACTGTAAAGTATCTCAACACGCCTGAAAGGAACCTGAGTACGTCTTTGTACCCTTAACCAATGCGTACATACCAATGACAAGAACCACAAGTCCCATTGTAACCGTGACCGCACCGAGAGGTCGAGCGAATGCATGCATCTTCCGTGCGTTTATAGCAGGGTCTGACCCCATCGCCGCGACTGTGAATAGTTGAACAAGTGCTATAACCATAATGCGATAAGTAAAATATAGCCTCTCGGAACGATCGTGAAATGGAGTCAAAAGGTGATAGCGAAAGGCTAAGTTATGCTCTCAACTCAACAGATACCGATGGAAGACTCCAAGACCCAAGACCTAGGAAGCTTGGAGCATGAAGAGCGAGAAGGAACAGAGGACGTACCCACACCGGAAGAGGCGATCGCCAAACTGGTTCGCATGTACGCCAGGAATGTCCGCTCCGAGGCCAGGTGGTCTCTAGCGACGCTCCCAGAGTTCTCCAAGGTCAGGCTCACTGATGGGATAAGTACAGAGCGCGCGGAGCCTTGGGATCTTGGCGGTTCGCAAGGTTGTTCCCCCCCTCTCTGGGTCTCGTCCAGTACGACCCACGCGCGACTCTCTATCTCTGGAGAATCGGTGCATGTACCGCTGTCGTTCTCATCAGGGAACGCGGCGTTAACAGTGGGATCACTGAATTCGCAATCTTCAGCTGCAATGGACTGGAGCTTTGAACAGCCAACTGTGCGTAGACTCGACGACGCAGAAATTTGCTTCCGTCTATACAGCAATTTTGACTGACCCCGTATTTTGGACCGGATGCAGTGTTTTGGGGATGCGACTGTAACAGACGTGTACGATCTTGGTTTCCTGCCATATGAACATAGAGGTGAGGACTCCGAGGGTGCTGAATGAGTCGTAATTCGTTCGGGACTGGAGCTTCGTCGTAAGGTAGAGGACATGATCATGAGCAATGGACAACGTTCAGGGTGGTGGGGTCACGTAGAATCAGAATATCATATCCTTCGAGTGTCGAAGCCATTCGGTTAGAGAGGCTCTTGCCGGTCTTTTTGATTTTACGTACTGTAAATAGCTTCACCGTCCTCAACTCCAAATGGTATACAGACGCGTTTATATAGTTTGACGCGTAGTAACATGATGTCAATCAGCAGCAAGACGTGTAATATATTGGAGGTCTGAAGTATACCAGTAAGTCAAAGAGATGGAGGAGAAAATTTGGGGAACGACTATCATATCCACATTTAGATCCCTTATACTTAGAATAAGCTTCTAAAGGGTCCATTGCTACTCTCAGAGGTTGTCAGCAAACTTGGAAGTCTCATCTGTCATAGTGGCGTCACTGGAGCCCATAACTGAACGGAATAAACCATTATAAAGACACGCACATCGTATGGCCTTCACGTATCGCAGTCAGAAAACTCTCTAGATCAGACACAAGAACGACGTTTCCAACTAGTCATAGAGGGTGTCGGAGCAGAGGGATTCAGAGACATAGTCGTGTTCGAGTTTTACTAAGATTAAGGGCCTGCACATAATGAGACAACGTGTTGAGTGGTGATTCTTCGCGAGGATGGGAATAGACAATATCAAACGCCCATAGGTGAGAATGAGGGAAGCAATCTTGGTTGAGATGTAGTATTTGGGGACAATCTGGTCCCTTGCACCCACAGTCCTGCTCGATTGCGTACATCACCGAGACACCACCATTTCTCGACCATCTCATGGGACAGCTTTCTGCGATCTAAATGACTACCTCTGCCAGTTGAGAATTCGAGGTCGAAGAAATCGAGACCTCCGATGCCGGCGCCAGTATCTGGGTCAAAGAGCCGAACTGCGCAAAAGATTCGAAATGAGCCGGGTACACCCCAAGACAGATGGAAAATTAGATGGCTCACTGCACTGTGCGTCGAACGGAGCTTTGCGTTGAAATACCCCACTGCCCGCAGGCAATCCTAATGCAACAGCACCACCGGTAGTAGCGAGGTAAATAGATTCTTTCCAATCGACGGCTAAATTTGATTCTTGAGTCTCCGAGGTCTCGATCGAAGCGCGTTCCATGATCTTGGAGCCTTGGCGCATCTTGGACACAGTGACGGCATGTCGCATACTGTTCATTATATCAAGGCTATATCCGCCTGCGACGTCCGTTCCGAGGCCAACTTTGACGTTCTGGGTGAGAGCTTCCCGGAGGTGAAAGGGCTCAGCAGAGAAGTACGCGTTTGATAGTGGACAGTGAGCGATACTGGTGCCTTTGTGATGGAGACGAGAGAAGGATGGCGTATCCAGAAACGTGCAGTGGGCGTGTACGGTTCGTGGTGTCAATAGCTTATGCTACAGATGGCAAGAAATATGATGTTCCATCATCAGGATCCTTGAACGTAAATTATATAAAGGACTTACACGATCAAATACCTCGATATCCTCGACACCTCGCTCCCGCTTCACCCATTCCATTTGGTCGTGAGCTTCTGCCATATGGCTTTGGACCCGGATATTCTCATCATTTGAAAGCCTCCCTAAGCCATCTAGGAGTTCATCCGAGCACGTCGGCACGAACCGCGGGGTGAGGACAGGTTCGACGAGTCGTCGATGCTCAGGCAAATGAGAAACATGGTGACGGCACTTTTCTACAAAGGCATGAGCGGCGGATATGGATGCTTCAGGAGATTCTTCGACGTAAGATGGACGAGACGAGATATCCATGGACAACTTCCCGATGAAGGCTCGGATTCCAGCGTTTTGCATCACGTCTGTCAGTATGAGACTGCAAATCTTGTTCAACGGACACGTATAATATCAATGACGCAAAGAACGCACTTGGTTTCTTCCTTGATGGTCCCAAAAAGCAACACTGCCCCTGTACCATTTTCGATGAGTCGCTCCGCAAGGCGAGTATATACTCTACGCGCCAAATCGGCATCGGCATCCATCCTTTCCTCTGCTTTAAATGCGTATTCGTTCAGCCATTCCATCAAAGGAAGATGAAGGCCGGTGCCTTGGTACAGAAATTGAGGAGCATGCAAGTGGAGGTCACAGAACGTCGGCATTAGGAAACTACCCAGCGGAATTGTGGTCACTGGCAGGGATGTGCTCATCAGGTTAATGGAATCTGGCGATTCAGCTTGGTCGACATATTCAATAAAACCAAGAGGATTGATCACTACATTCCGAGTGTTCGTGAGCGCTTGACTGTATCATTGTTGAAGCACTCACCGATAAGATAGTCGTGTAAGATCTCTAATTGCCCCAAAGTAGGGCAGTGAACGAGATCTCCTCTGAAAAGTTGTGCTCCTTGAGTATCGCCACCCATATCGAGTTGAAAGAATCAAAGGAAGGAGCAAGCTGAGGCGCCTAACAAGCACATCGTACCAGATGATAATTCTTACCACGTGTCAAGGAAAGGCTTCGATTTCATACATTGAAGGTTGTTCCCTTTCGATACCGTCAACGGGTCAGGACATTTTATTGGATCGGTGTCGTATGATAGCATTCATGGAATGAACTGGAAACAAGTCAATGGTACATTGTGGGATTCGTCGTATTACCGTCAGCCTATACTCCCGCGGGTATGCATGCTGTATTCCGTAGCCAATCTACCGGAGAGAAGGGTTGTTAGTGTCTCTTCTAAAGAAATAAAGATCTGAACGTGCCTATCGTGACGTCCTCCAGGTGGTCATCGAAATCCCCAAACTTTTGATGCAGCTGTTGATCGCGAACAAAGGTAACTGCGATACTGGGCGAGTCATTTGAAGACAATCTGAAGGAAGACCCAGGGGTAAAAGGAGCAGTCTCTCCAGAATATGGCCGCCAAGACGTTGACGAAGACTGCGACAAGTAAGGCTGTGAAAGGGGTCAATATCTCGTTGACGGTGGAAATGGTAACTCAAACGTACGATCAGTGCTGCTTCGCCAGACCCTAGCTTGTCTCCGTCGATCTGCATACCTCTCGTGAGGCAAAGCAACTATTGACAGAACTCTGAGCGACGTACGACAAAAGCGACAGCATCCTTGAATTGTTCTTTGACTTTCCCTGCCACCTTTTCACCGACAGGTGCTAAAGCCGTGTCGTCTAGTCTCTCGCATGCTTGGTAGTACCCGACTAATGTCAGACCTGCCATTTCAGCATGGCTTGTGGCCTTGTTGGAACAGGTCAATATGAACCATAGTAACTTTCGGAATGGAGAATAATGCTCACCAAGTCAAGGCCGATTTCCATCATGGGACTCAAACTTGTCCAATGATGAAGCAGTGGAATGGCATCCGTGATGAGTACATCGCTGCCGTCAGCTTTCCCGACGAGAACACCGTTGACTGGCTTATGAGGATGTTTCGCTGCATGGAAGAATATTTTGAGATATGCTTGATGCGATATAGTATAGGCTGCCATCAAATCCAGAGAGCTCTAGAGAAGATAATGGACGATTGTCTGTGGAGGAAGACGGAACTCAGTGAGTGAAATGCTGAACGAGACGCGAGCAAAACGAACTTGAAGTCGAACGTCCATCATCTCGTCAGGCTCACTCAACTTCTCTCCATAATCGACGCCTCCCGAGACCCTGCAGGCTTGGCTCATCGTTCGCGATCGTATGGATAGAATGAAACTTTGGATAGCCAGTCTCAGACGCAAACGACCCAAAACTTGAAAATATTCACCAGTGACACGTTCCTCGGAGTCCTTTGCAATCGGCCATGATCACAGGCTACGAATACAACAACTACTTCAATGTATTGACCTAGGCATCCGACCGAGTGTACTCACTAGTACTGTTCATCTTCTAGGAACTGCATTTAAGCCCGGTCCACATCGAAAGGATGTGCTAGCCCTATAAAATCTTATCTCCTCGTGTTGTCAGCCCACCTCCTTCTCCCTTTGCTTTCGATTTACCTCACCTCCGCACCCCCTATCAATTCATACTTCTCTCCTACCCCAATACTTCTACCGGAACTCGTCGCAGGCCATGATGTTCAACCTTTTTACGTGTTCTGTACTGCTATGCAGCGTCCTGTCCTGTCTCGTCCAAGCCAGGTGCTTGCCTTGTCAGGTACTGGAACGTGACGAAAGCCTCATACGAAAGTCTGCTATCTGGAGCCCCTTCGCTACTAGGGAGGTTTACAGCCCAAAGATCACTAGCCCTACAAATTCCACTACTTGGGCCATCGGGACTGAAGTTACTGTTACGTGGTAAGCTATTCCGCTCTTTCCCCTGAGCGACTTCTTACCTGTCTTCATCGCGCTCAAGGGACCTTCACGATATGCCCAAACACATCACCCAGCCGAAAGGCAAAATCGTTTTGGGGTACCTGAAGAATGGTGATGATAGTGAACATCTCAATATCAGTAAGCCTCCGCGTCTTATTGTCCGCCACCGCTTTTCTGAACTCTATCACCTTCTCCGGCTACAGACCACCCTCTTGCAGAAGGCTTCGATATTCGCCAGGGAAAAGTCACTTTCAAAGCGCCTAAGGTTGAACCTGGCAAAGACTATATCGTCGTCCGTGAGTCTAGTCATTTTCACGTCACCTGCAATATATTTTGATGCATGTTCCTAGTATTCGGAGATTCTGGCAATAGGAGCGACCGTTTCTCAATTGATTGAGTCGGATGTGTCGTTGGCGTTGATCGCTATGCAGTTTGCTTTGTGCGTTTTTGTGTTCTTGCTCTGTGTGCAACATGCTCCTTTGTCCGTAATAGATTTTGTCTGTCATTCTGACTTTGTCTGCGCATCGTCACTTCCGCTCATCGAGAAAGCGCAGTTCCTTAGAGCTCCGTCCAGGTGAGATGAGGCAATTCTGGTCGAGATGAAATTAACCCAATACCTACTACCATAAGAGGCAACGGGGATACCATATTCGCTCGGAATCAATTCTGAAAAGTCGAACTCCACCTCGGCAAGTGACGAATAGATGATTTGGTTCAACATGAGACCGCTCCGCACGTTTCAGGCTTGCCTGTAACCATGCTGGGGGGGTGAAAATATGTTTTTTCTGATATTCCGACGGGGGCCTAACCATTGTTAGAGGGCAGTTTTACCTATCATGCCGAGTAGCGAGACTGCGAGAGATCGAAAGGTATCCCTTAGAGACTCAGATTGCAGGAGATTCTCAGAAGGGTGTCCATGGGGCGGGTTGTGGCATGGCGTCGTGCATTCTTCTGAAAGTTGCTTCCATCAAATATATATTTCTCAAATAAAACTCAACCTCCGCTCAACTACAAATTCCATCTTTCTCTCTTTCCCCTCATCACTCCATCCAACTTGCCATCCCTTCACGCAAGTACAAGTCGTAATAGTTCCTCGATCCTTCATCTCGTACAGTCATCATGATCTTCACCACCCTCTTTTCCACCGTCCTCCTCGCCGCCTCCAGTGCCCTCAATGTAGCAGCTTCCCCAATCGCGTCGGCCCCCGCGACGCTCATAGTCTATAGTCCCACCATTACTGCCCCGACATTGGACACTGTCTGGTGTATGTACGGAGTCCTCCAGCTCATCGCAGTTCACTAAATCGCCTTTGTAGACACCGGGAGTACCCACAACGTCACCTGGGACGTTTCCAACCTTCCCGCCGAGAAAGAGAACTCCACTGGACTCCTCTTGTTGGGATACAATGGCACCACCAGCGAAAATCTTGACATTGGTCAGTCTTTAAGTTTGACGTGTAGATCGTTGTCTAAGCCTAATATATCCTCAGATGACCCTCTCGCTTTCGATTTCCCCATCAAGGCCGGAACAGTCTCATTCGTCGTACCAGTTGTTCCAAACCGCGATGACTACTTCGTCGTCTGTAAGTGGCCAAATACATCCTGCCACGTATTCTCTCTGACGTGCAATACAGTGTTCGGAGACAGTGGAAACCGTAGCAAAGTGAGTTTGTTATGCACTATTTCGCGTTTAGAGATCGTCTGTGTCTGATAACCTTTCGCTTTTAGCGCTTCACTATTGCTTCCGCTCCATCTTCGTCGTCATCCGTGTCATCCATCATCTCCGCCACCATTTCCAAGTAAACGCGAGTAGAGCATCAATCTGTGCGGTTCTGCACCCTAGGTGGATGTCGACTATGTTAGGCTTCAGTTTACGAACACGACCACATGAACTCTGAACTAGTTACGGACTTTATCATCCGACTTTCTCAAACCTTCTCCGCTCGCTTTGGTTCCGGTTCAGTTGACACACCTACTCACACATACTATGGACTGCAATACATAATACTCTATCTTTTAAACAAACAAATGCATCATCGTTTGTGATTGCAAGCACTGATGGAACGTTCTGTTCTAACAGCGCTTAGGATGACCCGAACAATCGTATCGGCAGCTGGGCGAGGATTTGGACATGCTGTCCGTGAGCACTGGGAAAGAAAGCGTCGTGTTTCCGGCTCCAGCTAAACGGTCCTGTCACAAGAAAGGAATAATCAGGACTACTTGAGGCAGAACTCGAGGACTCGGATATCGACCAAATGTGACGCGACAAGTTTCCTTGAGATGCATTTCGTACATTTTGACGCAGTACATGTTAAGGAATAGAGAGTACTTACTTGGCGTCCATAGATATAGTCATGATTTGAGTTCATAATGCTACTTGTAATACTTAATAACGATAGAATCGCGTGTGGAGAAAGTCAAAGCTCCGCTATACGCAGAGAGATGAATAAAGTCTCCGCAACCCCGAAGCTTGACATCGACTTGGTCTCCCAGTTCACCTCCACAACTTAAGATGTGATTCCAGACAATGGAATGCCCAGCGTATGAGATTTTTCGATGAATGCCGACTTCGCCCAAGGCACTCGTCGAACGTTGCAAACGCAATGATGATTTTTGCAGAGGGGGAAGGGCTAGAGTACACCTGGAGACCGTGCAACCTTGATGATGAGACATATATACCCATACTGTGTACAAGCCGTCACGTAGAGGCGATTCGAGAGCCGATAATAATATTTCGGTGAGGCCCAAAGGGACACGAAGATTGATTGTGTGGCATGCGAGATTGGAGAGATCTCGTATCGCGACTGTGGGGCATTGCTCCATTTCATCGACTGAAGACCAATGGTTTGCGAAAGAATTTAGGTCCCAGATGAGCACAGACGTTGCCGACTGAGGAACATTCGGAGAGGCTACCAGAAGATGACCAGGAATAAGAGCGAGATCGGAGTCGCAGAACGATTCCTGGGGATAAGGAACATCACAATCAGAGCTTGATATTCGATATCTGGACTTCACGCACATCGCTCGTTGGCTTAGGCGTCTTGATCAGAAGGGATAACCCCAATTTCCAGTTTAAGACAAGAATGTGATGAGAACTCAGAATGCATGTCGCAGCGTAGTCCCCGCATACAGTAGAGTTCCGGAAAGCATTGTCGTGGTCCGTCTTGATTGTCCGTTGAGAAAGAAGAGTAATCGATGTACCGAGCTGGAGATCCAAGTGTACGATTTCGACAATGCTATAGAGAGTGGGATGAGCATTACAAAGTATCACTCGGCATCGTGCGCTGACTTACTTTGAACGAGACTCGTATACGCGAGTATAGGTACGTAGACCCACAAAGATAACAACAGCTTGACCACCATCCACAAGCTCGGCAGAGAAATCCACAACAGCTGCGTGCTTGTGTTGACTGCGGTGTGTCCATACGAGCTTGTCGTCGGCAACGTTCCAGCATTCAAGGCATTGCCATCTGCTGAAGAGGACCCATTTCCCACCCGGCAGCAATTTCGCTTCATTCTCCCAATATAAGATACCATCCCCATGGGGGATCTCTGGATGCAAGATGATTTCACGGGAGATATTAGGATCAGACTGAGGCGACCATGTCTCGGGACCTCGTGCCGTTCGTTTCGCCAGATCGACGAGCTCTAACACTGAGAAATCGCGTAGACTTTGTCCAAGTGGCACATCAAGAATCTTACGAGCCTCGAGGTCCTGCATCAACGCCAGCCATACGTGTTTAGTAAAGGCGAGAGCATATAGTTTCCTACAGGTCTATCATTCGATGATGTTAGTCTGTCGATTTGAAAAGCAAAACTGAACTCACCTGACTGGAAGAGATGGTCCTAGATATATCACAGAAACACAAGATTTGCGATATCACGTCCTCTACAAGATCCAGGAATTGTATAGTTTGAGTTGATGAAGACAATGACATGATGGTGGGAGCTCGACTCGGAAGCACGACTTGATCTCTCTTGATCTCACGCGTCGAACGAGCCTCTTCACCATCACGATGTCTGACACCCATTCCATATTCACAGCGACGTCTGCATACTCTTTGGCGGGAGTAGCCTCACTCGCATTTGTTGCGTATACAGGATCCAAACTTTTACTCCCGAAAAACGCGAAATGGCAAGACCGTTACACTTTTATATGGCTGGCAAGTGTGTCTGAACGTCCTCAACGCGTGGTCTAACGGACGTGGCGTGGTGTCTGTACAGGCATTCGACGCCATGATCCATTTCAGCTTCGAAGGAAGCTTCCTGTACCTGTCTACCTTTGGCCGACAAGTCAACACGAGCGTAGGACCTTTCGCTGAAATGTGTATGTCTTGCAATCCTTGGAAGTGCAACACTGATTCCTTTGTTGTTCGCGATTACAGGGCGAGAATACGCTGCAGCTGATTTCCGTTGGGGATTCTCGGATCCTACTGTCGTTTCCCTTGAAATATTGACCGTACTGGGGGCCGGACCACTTTGCTGCTACATATTGAAGCAGCTCGTAAAAAATGACCCCGCTCGGCACTACTGGATAGTGGTCCTCAGCACTGCAGAACTATACGGCGGGTACGTGAAGCGTCATCGATGAATTAGATCCGTGCTTGCCAGCTACAAATAATTTGGCATTACAGGTGGATGACGTTCTGCCCCGAATGGCTAACTGGGAGCCCGAATTTGGATACCTCCAACCCTTTATTCCTATGGGTCTACCTCTTTGTGAGTCTCTTCTTCTTCCTCGATCTATTTGTCTGACACACCTACTCCCATTCACAGTTCATGAACGTCATGTAAGCCTTTCATTCGTATACAGAACCTTCTCATGTTGATTTGTATTGCAGCTGGGTGGTGATTCCCCTAGGGCTCATGATCGATTCATACGGCCACATTTCTAGTGCTGTGCGATTGGCGCAGGCTATCAAAACTGCTAAAAAGGCCTAATCGTTCAGAACATCGATTGACTGAGGAAGGGTCTCATTCTCGTGGACCTACACTGATTTCTTGTTTGCTACGTGCTCTATTGCGAATGACAACTAGTTACGTCTGTTGGACGCTTTATAGGTCGAAATATTTCGCGTGTTTGTCTTGTCGTCCCCGTGGCGCTGGAAACGAGTACCGATGGACACTGCACGAAGCAGAACCGTTGATTACCTATGGGTCGAATGATTATTTTCTTACATTGGCCGACATGGTCTGATTTTCTGAGCATATAATGCTAGTCTGCCCATTCGCTAATCCTTATATATTATATCGAACCACCTATTTGTATTATAGGTAAGGACACTTTCCTGTCTCCTCTTTTCCACCTTCAGCAATGTCTGACACACAGTCTGTATATACAGCATTCGCTGCATTCTCCTTGGCGGTCATAGGCTCGATCGCGTTTGCTGCGTACGCTGGCTCCAAAGTCCTATTTCGAAAGAATGCGAGATGGCAAGACCGGGTGGCTTTTGTATGGTTGGTATGTGCGTATGTATGGACGCGTATGGGATGTCTCTAACTTGTGTTTGGTGTATGGTGCAGGCCTTCGACGCCATGGTCCATTTTAGCATTGAAGGACCTTTTCTCTACTACTCCACGTTTGGTCGGCAAGTGAACACGAGTACAGGAATTCTTGCGGAGATGTGTACGTCTGGCCCGTGATGATCGATGTGGGAGGGGAGAAATCTGATCTTATATGCTTATGGTAGGGAAGGAATACGCTGCCGCCGATTTTCGTTGGGGATATTCAGATCCCACCGTCGTATCGCTGGAGATCTTGACTGTATTGGGAGCGGGTCCGCTCTGCTGCTACATACTGAAACAGCTTGTAGCTGATGACCCAGCTCGGCATTACTGGATAGTACTCGTCGGCACTGCTGAGATATATGGAACGTGAGGGCACCAGGTCCGACCCAGGTTTGTGTTTTTAACTTGCTGACCTGCTTGATCTAGTTGGATGACTTTCTGCCCCGAGTGGCTTTCTGGAAACACGAACATGGTGACATCCAACATTCTCTATCTTTGGGTCTACCTCACAGTGAGTCTGCCGGTATCTCTTTCTGGAAACACCCCTCTAATCCTCTTCTTCCTTCAGTTTCTGAACGGAATGTAAGTCGATGCACACTTTTTCTCAGGTTGTCGTATGCTGATCACCGAACTGGCATGACAGATGGGTGCTCATTCCCGGAGGGCTCATGATTGACTCCTACTTCCAGATATCCCGTGCCCTGCGATCGACGCAAGCTAATAAAATGAAAAGGATTTGATCATCCAAGAACGCGACGACCTGGGGCCGTAGATTGCATTAGTTTTTGTGCTTGCTGTACTGGCTGTCAATCGACAAACAGGATGGTTTGAACGGAACGAGACATCGTTATTCTGGATGTGTCGGGGCTGCGCAGTCAAAGACGAAAGGGGGGTCTTTATTCGTATCATAATACACGTCGTATATCCTGTGAGGCCTTCGATGCTCTTCACATACTCGTTCCAGACGAGGTGGTTCTAGAAAGAGATTTTGGGCGAAATAAAGCCCGTGAGTAATTAGTATCACAAACTTGCCAACTCCAGCCACAACCTACTTACCTCGGCTCGGGCTTCTCTCCAGGAGGAAGGGCCAAGATGAGGGTCTTCGGAGAAAGCGAAGCTAGGGAAGAATGAGCAGATTGTGATGGAGTCGGAAGACTTTCCGGATTCGTTGTTTGGGGAACCAGCCCCTGTATCTCTGCTAGTGCTTCGAGCAGCAGGCTTTGTGCTTCGAATGCTGCGTTCTTCGTCTCATACGCGTCACGGAGGACACGGAACAGATGCTGTTGGTTTTCTATCTGAAAGAACATCAGTATATAGTGAGTAGAACGCAGTAATGGAAAGAGAACGATTTACCATCTTGTACGAGTGGTCTGCCAGATATATTCGGCTTTTCAGGACGGAAATCTCATCTTTAAGACGGCGGATCTAGTACTCCCGTTGGCTAGAGTCAGGACTCGCGTCTTCACGGTGAAGTCACGGAGTGGTTTACCTCTAAACGTTGGGACGCGATCTCACGACGAGCTTCTACGAGTTCGTGGTCAGCCTCTGCGACCATGGCACCATATATCTGCTGCATCCTGCCAGGTCAGTCTCAATCCCGAAATACCAAGATCTGATGCATACAAATTGTCTTTCCAGCCATTCTTTGCTGTTCATGGCTAAATACTGTCGAAGAGAACGGTGCGCAACAGAGTATTCGAAACGTTTGAGCGCCTTTCACCACTCATAAGACTATGCAAGTGAGAGCAGAGGGCGAATAACGGCTGTAGGATGGGATTTTGATGGATGAATAGCGTAGGGAACATTCCGATAGGATTGAACCTTCAGTCATTATATAACGTTAAAATTGAAGAGCAAGTAGTTATGCCAATGACATACCTAGATCTGAAATGGAGGCTTCCTTCTTCTTCTTCTTCAGAACCAGTCAGAACCACGATAACAAAATTAGCGTGATGTTGTTATGGGTTCAACAAAGAAGCCCTTCATGATAGGATTGAACGCCGAGATGAACGATGGAAAGAACTTCCGATTACGGACCCGCGGAGCGCTTGTCGATTCATGATACTAATGACATAGACATTGTTCGAAATAAACAATTTTTTTGCGTCTAGCTAGTCGCTCAAAACTCTGGAAAAGGAAGGTTAGCGAACTTGAAGATGTTCGAGAGTCCCCAGGCCCAGGTGACAATCTTCCACGCATTCAGAAGCCCCCCATAGCACAAACGCAATATCCTCCAACAAAGTTACGTCGAGGCGGGCGATAGAGGGTAAGTAACTCTTAGGATGTTGATCATCCGGAGTTTACGATGAACGAGAGGGACGGCGTCAAGAGATGCAGTGATCATGTGATGGCTCGGCGGACGCGACTCGGACTGGGCCGAAATCAAACACGTGTGGAGATCGCCTACCCCGGTAACCGGTGTCTCCTCCTTCAAAAGCTGGCTTTCACCGTGACTGTAATAGTCTACCCCCAAAGCCATCAAGCCCCGGATCTAGAGCACTGACCTATTAGACCCGTATAGATCTCTTCGATATATTTTATACTCGAAAGTCGCGTTACGGAGCATAAGAGTGTACCATCGCCCGCTCACCGAATAATACAGCCATATACCTTGTTGGTATGCTTAAATCGTCCTCTAGACTTTCTCTTTTGCCTCGAATCATAAACGTACGTTTCCTGTTTCTCCAGATACCTCGTCTTTGACTCAGTGCGCTCAGAGAACCAACATGTCGAAACCCCGCGCGACATTCAAGACTTCAGCGCCCTCTCGCTCTGTAGAGACTCCTCCTCCTGGATACTCAATTGACCCCACGGCTGGCCCCATGCTCCGCTACCAGGCATCACTCCCTCATCTACCCGTTCCAACCCTTTCATCCACTGCTCACAAATACCTCGAAACAGTTCGCCCTCATCTTACCCCCACCGCTTTCGCACAGACCGAGTCTGTCGTCAAAGCCTTCCTTGCTTCATCGCAAGCTGCAGAATTGCAGAAACGTCTGGAACAGCGAGCTGCAGACCCAGAGATCAAGAACTGGTTGAGTGATTGGTGGAACGAGGCTGCGTATATGGGATATCGAGATCCTGTCGTCGTATTCGTCAGCTATTTCTTCGTGCATTTAGATGATAGACTCAGGCGGGACCCTGCCAAGAGAGCCTCTGCTTTGATTAAGGCTATTCTACCCTTCAGACATATGACGGAAACGTGAGTCAATTTATCGCTTTCCTGTGTAGTGGCTAAAGCTCTACCCATGTGCATGTCAAGTCAGCAATTAGAACCCGAAAAAGTACGAGGAGCGCCACTGTGCATGGCATCGTATAAATGGCTGTACGTCGATCTCAAATCAACTATTCAAACCACTACTTCTTCGTCACTTTGATGATGACCTTGGAGGCGGTATGGTTGATACCTTCCGCCTCCAGGTTCGATCTCATATATGACCTGAACTCGAACTTTCCAATGACCTCTCCTCGTAGCCTGTCATTTACGCCGCGTCATGCTAAAGCCTTGACTTTGCAGATTCCACGCTTCGCGGTACCCAACGAAACCATCCGACATCGCACGTAAATTCGATCCAGCAACCCACAACCATGTCGTCCTCATACGGAAGAACAAATTCTTCCTTGTTCCCCTCGTCACTCCCTCTGGACAAGAAATTTCCGCTGCAGAACTCGAAGTGTGAGGTCCACCGTCGATTAAATCTTCCTGAACTCGACCTCATATATGATTCTACAGTCAGATTGAAAGAATAATTGCTCTAGCAGGATCGACACCTTCACCTGTTCCAATCGGTGCCCTTACATCCGATAACCGTGATAAATGGGCGGATGCGCGAGAGGTTCTTCTTGCCGCATCGCCGAGTGGACTGAATGCAAAGTCCTTGGAAGCCATCGAAAGCGCGATGATCATAGTGTGCTTAGATGATACCAAACCAGTGACGAGAGAGGATATATCGTGGGGGACCTGGGTTGGTGATGGAAGAAACCGGTTCTACGACAAACATCAATGCACGTCTGTTTCTCAGTTCCTCGGGAAGGTCTCAAATTGACATACATACCTGCAGTGATTGTCTATGATAACGGACGCTCTGGCTTCTTAGGCGAGCATTCATGCATGGATGGAACTCCTACACTGCGAATGAACGAATTTATGCTCGCTACTATCGCTCACAAGAAGATCGATCTCGGCCCAGTACGCACAGACGAGACAGCGAAGGATCTCCCCAACCCCGTCGAGTTGAAATTCGATGTCAACGACAAGGTGAAGACTTTGGTGAAGGAGGCCGAGCAGCGGTTCGACGAACTTGTTGAATCACATGATTTGGAGGTGAGCTTGGCGTACGTATTCACGAAGATGTTGATATTGATGCGCATTGTGTAGGTCCTTCATTACAAAGGCTATGGAAAAGATTATATCAAGAATCACAAAGTTTCTCCTGATGCATGGGCGCAGCTCGTGAAACAACTTGCATTCCACAAGATGTTCGGAAGGCCTGGCATCACATACGAAAGCGCGCAGACACGAAAGTTCCAGCTTGGGAGGACTGAGGTCATCAGGAGTGCCAGCAACGAAACCAAAGCCTGGGCAGAGGCTATGTTGGATCCGGAAGAATCAGTAAGTTGTGGAATCATGATTACGATCACTGAACATTGCATCGTTTTCTGGCATCATGATTCTGATTATCTTGATGCGTACAGGATACACACAGAGCTGCCCTTTTCCGGGCCGCAGCTACCCGTCACCTTCAATATGCAGCCTGGGCTGCCGATGGCCAAGGTGTTGATCGACATCTTTTTGGTCTGAAAAAGGTGTTGAAAGACGGGGAGCCGTTACCGGAAATCTACCAGGACGAGGCGTTCTCGAAGACCAGTCATTGGGAACTGAGCACCAGTCAGCTGAGTAGTAATTATTTCGATGGATGGGGTTATGGTGAAGGTGGGTATAGAACGGATTTTTCTTTGTCGTCCATGTCACTAACTTTCCTTCTAGTGGTGTCTGATGGGTATGGACTATCGTATTCGATTGGAAACGATTACATTCGGTGGACAATCACGAGTTTGAAGCGGAAAACCGCCGAGTTCAAGCACTACCTGGCCGAAGCTGCGAGTGAGACGAAGCGTATGATGGAGAAGGCAGCAGACGAGGAAAGGAAGAAGAAAACAGACACGAAGATTTAAGTGGGGTTGTGAAGGAGATATCAATCGGAACGATATCGCTGTGGGTCTCCTTTGATGTGCAATGGAAGGAGACAACAGACCTGGGGGGTTATGGCGTTCTCGGAGATTCTAGTCACGGTACATATACCAAGGAGAGGGATATGGCGTATGTGGACCGTCGGATACGACCGGACGATATACAATTGCTTATCTGTATATATCTTCTCGGGGAAACTATTGCGAGCTGCGGCTTTTTGAATTGATCTCATGCATTCGTCGTACAATGTACGCCCAGCGTTGGCAGCGGCCGCCAGTGTGGCAAGACAGCTGGCGTCACGGAGGTGCGCGTTGCGGCGCGTCCGAAAAAGGAAAGAAATATCCTAAAATGGGCAAAAGTTGCCACGTTGCCGCCGCCGCGTAGTGTTTGCGGCGTTTTCCGGTTTTACGTAGTCTGCTTTTTGACGCGAGGGGCTTGTCGATAGGTGGTTTTGAATCGGAGCTTGAAATGCCTAAATCCATTACAAGTCGTTGAATTGAATTGAACAAAAATTGAATACCTTTTCGCCGCGTTAACAATTGCAAGTAATGAAGTTATTGAAATTCTTCTTTTTTCCTTCCCACTGTCCATCTCAATGCCAAACGTGAACCCATCCAACTTCTGATGCAGAGGTCCAAGTCAGTGAGTCTTCCTACACCTATCAAAAAATAGAGTCTCGCTATCACCACACACTCCCGAGCTCGACAGCTTGAGCTCAAATCAATTCCAAAAACCTTTGGACTCTAGGCGGCGAATCTCTTCCCAAACTTTTCACGGCCCCTTGGAGAAACTCAGAAGGCAGATCATAGAGACGTTCCCAATTTTTCGCGGAACGCAAGGCTGTCAATGCGAACGAGATCGTCGAGTTTATGTACCCAAGCAAAGCCAGTGTTCCCAAGGCCGCTCGCACTATGACAGTGGATCACCTGGACCATGAGTAAATGGGGTACGATCCGATTCTCTTATGGCACGTCGACAGCTCGAGGAATGGGCGATTAAATCAGTCGGGACGATTGTCGACAAAGAGGCAGCCGAAATATCTGGGAATGGTAGCGGGTTTTACTTCTCGGCTACCCAAACTACGTGCCAGTGGATGTTTCTGCACGACTTCTCGTTGGTTTCTTTGATAGCCGTCGCGCAAGAAAAGGGACTTACTCTTCGTCTCCTGCTGCTATTCCCATGTTTTCCTCCGATGTCCTCGGGAGAGACGACTCTTCAACGATACTGTCTTATGCTGCCTATCCTTTGGGCCCTGTTGTCACAAATTTTGGCCATAAGCGACAGGATTCCTTCAGTGTAAGCTTCCCATTCTCTCCATGTGATGTATTTTACTCATATTTTACTCCCAGATATTCTGAGGCTTCGTATGGCAGAATGCAACATGCTGTTCTGATTTATACGCAAGCTTGCTGGGGTCTGGTTCCTTCTAATATCACACAAAACGAGATCTTTGCTGTTTCGAGCCGGTTTATCAGTGTCAATACTCAATGATCATGTTACAGACGCCTTTTGCACCCAAAGACGAATCTCCTAACGCACCTTTGTCTTATACATCCACTCTTCAGACTCTGAATCGGACTTCAAGGACTTGGGGCAGAGACAGCGCGACGATGTTGGTCAGTTTTTCGAGACCTTGAGTCGATGTACAGCGAAAATCCGGCTTCTTAAACCAGTTGGTTGGAGAGGGAATAGATTACATTACAGCATGATACATAATGTTTGATATCAACGAATATTTCGGGAGATTATTGTAGAATTACGCGCAGGTAGGAGAGATGTCATTGAGCGCCTATTGACTTTTGTGTACGCGATTTGAGAGTGCTCGTGATTTGCCGACCTGCCGAGCGGAGATTGAAATGAGCTATCGACAAGGACCCGGATCAAAAAGCAGACGTCAAACAAGAATATCCCGAGGCACGAGGGTTGAACGATTTGTTTACTCTGCTTTAAGGAGACTAGTTTTACGTGCCTTCCGCCACTGGGCTGGTTCTTCCTACAGCTTGTTACTCGCGTCTTTTTCCTCATGACTACAGTCTAATGGCCAAGGTGAAACCATCCTACAAGATATCATGATAAGTAGAGTCGGGGCTGAGGTCGCAGACGTTTTATGAGGTTTGGGCTTGGGAAACATCATGGGAGCTCCATCTGATGGGAGCGCCGCTGACAATTGGCATCTCGTCAAAAGGGTATGCTATATATGTCATCCTTTTTTTCCTAAAGACCAATAGCAGCGTGCCGTTAATAATAGTATATTCCCATCCATTGAGGCTGTATATGTGCCTGTTTGCTTCTTGATCTAGTACAGCGTCTTTCCCATAAACTTACCACCTTTTCAGCCTTCCCCGAATTCCACGCAACCGCACCATGTCCCCTTCTGCGGAAACTGACTCTAGTACCCTGTCCGATGAACATACTCCCGACCCTCGTCCTCTCAAGAGACCGCGCAAGACAGCTGCAGGCCGCTCTAGAGAGCCTGAAGAACACTGCTTTCCCACCTCCGCTCCTTTGGACCACATATTCATCGCTGAAGGCTTGGTCAACAAGAAAGCGCAGAAGAAACAACCATTATCATGTGCAGAATGTCGCAGGTGCGTCTTCATTTACGACTAGTACGGTGATCCTAATGTCGAAGCGCTAACCTTCAAACCTGCAGGCTCAAGTTAAAGGTCAGTCCCTTGAAGACTGATAAGTATTAGTGTCGCTCATGATGTTCATATTAGTGTGATCGGTCTTTCCCTTGTGCGTCTTGTAAAAAGCGTGGATGCGCCGAAATATGCCCAGAAGGTGTTTTGGTTTCCGGCAAAGGAACTCGGTAGCTATGGTCATTCGATATTTTCTAGGACTCTTGGATGCTCAGAGCGTTAATTTTTTAGCTTCATTCTCGCTAATACGGAGCAACTGCATGCCAAAATTATCGAAATGAGCGACCGTATCAGACACCTCGAAGAAGCACTGGAATCATTGCAGTCAACCTGCTCGGATGACCCTCATCCTCTTCTCAGGGCGGACCTTCTCACTATCAAAAGCGCGTTGGGGCTATATGGCGGGACGCAAACAGGTGCCGGTACAATCCCTTCCCCTCCTCCTGAGAAGGACTCTCAAGATCACGAGCACGTTAAACTGTCCATGGATATCGACAGTCACGACCATGCTACACCTGAGGAATGCCATGAGATGTTATGCCATGAGGTGAGTGGTTTCGTTGTCCTTCTGATACCACTCTTCTTCATATATTATCTTCATAGCTTATTCCTAAGCGGGATCCCCGTGACGACCAGCTTCCACCTGAGATTATACGGCTAAGCCGCAATTTCCCAGTCCCAGAGAGCATAACTCCTGAACCTAATCCCGCAATGCGGGATTTCATTCGGAGTATGCTACCTCCCCAGTCTCATGCAGAATACTTGTGGGCGCAAGCTCGGGATAACGCTCTTTGGCAGTGCGTTTGTCTTCCCATCCGCCAACGCCGCTTCATACTGAGTCTGTTCTTCATTTGCAGGTACAACCCTCACCCGAACGAGACCTTTATGCCCAATCTGCTTCACCATGTGTACAGTAGCCCGCTGGAAGATCTTTGCCCTCGTCGTCTTGCATTACTTCTCATGATACTCGCCGTAGGCTGCCTCGTAAATCTGAATGAAGCTCCGGACTCTCCTGATGCCGAAAGATACCATCATCTCGCTCGTGCGTCTCTCACTGAGATCCCCGTTATGGAGGATACCACAGTGGACACGATTTCTGCGCTCTTTTATATGTGAGCCACCTCTAATTGTCAATCTAAAAAGCCACTTGCTGAATAAGGAGTGATTCACAGGACTTGGTATCTACTAGTGTATGCCATGTGCTTGCGCCTTATTTCAAGTGGCTCATCCTCTTTTCTGAATAGTTTCTCCGATAAGAAGAAGGCTGCTGGCCACGCCTGGGGCCTTATGGGACTGACTGCTAAGTTAGCACAAAGCGTAAGACATTATTGGTTCATGTGTTTATGATTTCATGTGCTCATACTTGGTTTCTGCGTTGTTAGATCGGTCTACGTGCGGTTCTCTTCATCACTTCCGCTCAAGCGCTCTATTGACCCCTCTATCTTATAGATCGCGACGGCGTCAAGTCCAAGGGTATCCCGGAAGAAGTCGAAAAGCGACGAGCTCTGTTCTGGGAGCTCATGTACCTCGACGCGCGTCTTGTGCGTTACCTCTTGTTCATCTCAAATCACCCATTGACGCTTTCTACAGTCTCTTTCTCTGGGCCGTCCTCCATCTCTATTCCTGAAGCATATGGATTGTAAACGGCCTTCATACTTGCCGGACGTCCGCAATGATCCGTCGGAAAGTCTCCACTATTGTACGAGCCTTTTTTCATGATATGGAAACGAGAAATTTCGTTAATTGCCAATTGGTGGCGTCCAGATCAAGAATGGAAGCATTCCTGCTACATTCACTGTCTCAGTCCAGTGCTCGAAATTATATCGAGTCCGGTGATCGACTATACTACTGTTATCGATCTGGACCGGAAGATCCGTGACTTTTCCACTCCGCGTCCTTTGCAATCTGGTGTCACACAGTCCCGTCCCTTGATCATGCAGAAAGCATCTCTATCTACCGCTCTCGAAGCAGGTAAGTCTCTTGCATTCCGGTCACTTAAGTTGACGCTCAATTTTTTTGTGGGTGCAGTCCTTCTCCAACTTCATCGTACATTCTTCACCCGAGCGCTGAGCGGGCCTGAAGAGGCGTTTAACCGTCGGCATAAATATGCTCCCTCCGTAGTGGCTGTTTTCCTCAGCGCTTCGCGAATGATAGCCACTGTAGAGGCTTTATACCGCCGGGAACCCAATCTAACCGCCCGGATATTATGGTACTGGTCCAACGCTTTCTCTGCCGCCGTACGTTTTCCCACAACATCATCTTAAGTTAAACTCTGATTCCCACTTGTACATAGGTTGCCTTGTGCATCTTGGTTTCCAGAGCACCGTTCACTTGTTTGTCTCCTGCAGCACTTCAAGAACTGGAAAGAGCGCGTCTGTTATTCAACGAGGCCAAGGAAACGTGTCCTAGGGCGTTACAAGTCATTGTGAGTCATTTGCCGATCGCTACCGCGCATGCTGAGTTATTGACCGGAATGAACCTTTCTTAGCCTATCCTCGAGACGATGGTAGAGAAGGCGAACCATATTTATCTGAGATGGGCCGAGGGCCAGGACGTACCTTCCCTTGTGTTGAGACATACCGATGATACTACTGATTCCGATGGCCGAGATACTCCCGGGACTAGGACCGCAAAAGAATATGCGCAGACCTTCATGACGCCTCAGCCGACCACCGATTCTTTCGCAAATGCACATCCCAGTCTCTCTCAGTGTATATCCGAGGTACATCAACGTGCACTGAAGTTGTTCCCAACACGTAAGCCATGCCAATGTTCTGCCCGAGCTGCCCAATCGTGCCCTCCGTCACATTCGT
Source organism: Sarcomyxa edulis (assembly GCA_009761415.1). Taxonomy (NCBI): domain Eukaryota; kingdom Fungi; phylum Basidiomycota; class Agaricomycetes; order Agaricales; family Mycenaceae; genus Sarcomyxa; species Sarcomyxa edulis. The sequence continues at coordinate 790,016 of QUOL01000014.1, read as the reverse complement.
GGAGTCCGTCTCTCCAGGTCGCGCCGCTACAAACACCTTCTCCTGTCCTGCCGGATCTCTATTCTGGGAACTTCACGTATGGAATAGTTCCGGTCGATGGACCTCCAGGTCAATCGAGTTCAATGCTAGGACCCGAATCGAGGATGGCTGTCGTTGATACACTCAACTTTGACTTTGGGGCGATGAATCCGAGCTGGAACGATCAAAGCTGGATGGCGTGGTTCTGAGACGATGCTATATATTTTATCTACGGTAGGATGAATTCTCGTTAACATTTTTGTACTGTATTTTATAGATGGATTGTAGTGTACATATATATTCTCGTCAAACATTGCCCATGAGAGAATTGGGAAGACATTGGACACTCCGTTCTCCGCGGAGACCCTAAAATATCTTTTGACATGGTGATAACGCGCACGAGAATGGTGCTTCTTTTTGTGTGAAGCGGTTGCAAGATCTGGAAGCATGAGCCTGAGGCCGGCTTACTTAGATGGTGCAATTGCGAAAGTGAGACATAGCCCAAATCAATCGAGAGGGGTCCCCGTCTCCGACAAATCCGGAACACACTCTCTTGTGCCTTGTACAGTAATTGTCATCGACGCTAAACGCTATTGAACGATTGTGGCAACCTAACTGGGCTGTCAAAACGTGCAAAAGTTCGTTCGCATCCCTTTACTCTCGAGCTCGACGATGGAAACCTCACGGCCAGCAAAGAGGGCTCGTAATGGACGAGAAATACCCCCAGCGGTCGCGGACGTCTATTCTCAGCAGCAGCATGCTGGTCCAAGCATGACCGCGGATACTTCGTCCAACAACGACAATGCCAAAAAGCAGAAGAAAGTACCCCTGTCATGTGCAGAGTGTCGAAGATTGAAGCTCAAGGTAAGCTAGACCCTCGACTGTTGTAGTTTGGCATGTGTTCATGTGCATACCATGCAATCAGTGTGATCGTGTCTTTCCCTGCCAGGTTTGTGCTTTCTGAGACTTTTTGTGTATTCGATGCCTGATTGAGAATTACTAGTCGTGCTGCAAGAGAGGGTGCTCCGAAATCTGTCCCGACGGTAAGTGTCAATCGTGCATATCCATCGAAATATCCATCTGAGACAATATAGGTGCTTTGACATCTGGTCGAGGGAGTCGGTATGTGTTGTGTACCTCGATCTGAATATTTCTTCACTATGTTACAGATTCATTCTGGCTAATACGGAGCAGCTTCACGAAAAAATCGTCCAACTGAGCGAGAGAGTCCGACAACTCGAAGGTCTGTTGATATAGATCTACCTTCGGCAACTATGCTGACTCGTTTCTCTAGATGCTTTGGAGACATTACAAACTACTTTCTGTTCAGAGCCACATCCTCTCCTTCGCCAAGATCTATTGCGAATCAAAACATCGTTGGAACTGTACACTGGGCCTGGAGGAACTCGGCCTACTGCTACTTGCGAACCTGCTATCCAGCTTGGCGACCACCTTGATAATGTAGACCTACCCGCTATGCAGGATACTCGCTGCCAACCAATGGTCCCCTCTCAAGTAAGCGTCTTTTCTTCTGCTTCACATGTTCGCAAAAGCTGATCAGAGAGTGTCACTTCCGTATTACCGGAGAAAGGGCAACCAAGTGACGGACTCAGCTCTTGGAGCAACTGCAGTTCCACCTGATATCCTCCAGCTAAGCTCGACCTTTCCCGTTCCATGGCAGATGGATATGAATGTTCGGCAACGCATTCGTGACCTCCTTCCTGCGCGACCCGACTGCCAACTAATATGTGAGCAGGCACGCCAAAACGCTCTTTGGCAGTACGTTTGCTTCATAGAAACCATCGCATGCGGTTCACTGAATTGACTTTGCCACAGATACAACCTTGACGCCTCCGAAACCTTTTTACCCAATGTAGGTACCACCATTCCAATCCACCCTTCTCTTACTGATTGTGGACACTCATAGCTAATACATCATGTCTATACCACTCGAATCCAAGACTTATGTCCTCGGCGTCTCGCTCTCTTGCTTATGATTCTGGCGATTGGCAGCCTCGTCGACCTCAATCAGGCTCCTGCTTCGCCTCATGCCGAAATGTACCACCACCTTGCTCGAGCATCTATCACTGCTATACCCCTGATGGAGGAACCAAATTTTGATTTATTGCATGCTTTGGTGAGTTATACTCATCGCGCCCATATCGAGCCATATACAATACTGACGGCACCATGATTTCTTGATTCAAGTTCTTCATGATCTGGTACCTTTTGATATTTTCTGATAGCAAAAAAGCTGTGGGCTATGCCTACAATATGATGGGTCTGACAGTCAAATTGGCGCAAAGCGTAAGTGAAGCCTCTTTCTCCACAACAACCCCGTTTTTGCTAATTTCTTTCGTTTGACCCACATCAGATCGGTCTACGTACGTATCTCTGTCCATTTCTGTCGGTCTAGTGATTCTAAACCTGTTTGTTTACAGACCGCGATGGAAGTCGGTTGAAAGTCATTCCTGAAGAATATGAGAAGCGTAGAACACTATTCTGGGAGCTGATGAACTTGGACTGCCGCATCGTCAGTGGATTTCTGTGCTCTTGTTGGTTGAACGTTGACGTTTATTCTGCTGTTCAGTCCCTTTCTCTTGGTCGTCCACCATCACTCTGCCTTGTTCAAGTTGACACTAAGCCACCTTGTTACACGGCGGAAGGAATATATGCCCCTACGGATGAAGTCCTTTGTGCGTTCTCTTCCTATATCCAAGAATACCACTGGGCGAGCTAACAAGAATTCGTTGTAGACCATGAATGGAAGCACACATTCTTCGTACATTGCCTGAGTCCTGTTCTCAACATGACAGTCGCCGCCTTACGACCGGACTACGCTGATGTTATGGAGTTGGACAGCATCCTCCGTGATTTCCCTGTCCCTCGGATACTAGACAGTCGGTATGGCGGATCCCCCAGGCGCTTTCTGGTCATGCAAAGAGCACTAGTCACGACTTCTCGCGACATAGGTATGGTTTTGTCATACGACCCATTCACATTCCTCATCTCACACCATAAATGGAAATACAGCCCTTCTACAGCTCCATCGCACTTATTTCGCACAAGCCTTGAGCGGTCCCGAAACATTCAGTATGCATTGCAAATACGCACCGTCCGTGGTAGCGACCTATCTCAGTGCAACCTCCTTGATTTCTGCCGTCGAAACATTGTTCAATCAGGAACCACAACTAAGTATGCGATTCTTGTGCTTTTGGTTTAACGCCTTTTCTGGCGCGGTAAGCTCAATGCATCCCCACTTCCTTGCGATGGCTTAGAGTATTCCTTCCCTCAGGTTGCCTTATGTCTCTTTGTTTCTCGCGCACCATCGGCACCACTAGCACCATTTGCCCTCCAGGAACTTGAGAGAGTCTGTCAACTCTTCAGGAGAATTGGGAAGGCGCTCCCGTTCGGCGGCAAGGCTTTGGTCAGTTGTCGAATTCTTTCTTGAGCCAAAACTGTCTCGGCTTACGCTTCTTGCTCTCAAGCCTGTTCTGGAAAGACTAGCGGACAAATCCCGCCGTATCTACATCCAGTGGCGCACCACTACCTCGTACGAAGAGATGAACCTACTGCATGCCTCGCGTCCAAGATCTCCAATAGTTCCGGCACCGTTTGTGAACGTCCACCCGTCACTTTCGTTCTGCGCTAACCAGACACAAAACCCACCGCCGCTCCACGAGATACCGACGTTCATAACCACTACTGCCTATGATATCTCTGAAGGCAACCACCTATACCCGCAAAGCATACCTTCACCAGAAGCACACCCTACGCTTGAAACGCTTCCGAGTATCTATGAGTTCAACAGCGCTGGAATTGGTATTGAGGATTCATCTGTTGTCTCCACTGCGGGTACTTTATACCCCGCCCCTCCGCCAGCCAGAGTGACGGATAACCAAATTTTCAACTTTGATTTCGGAGCCTTGTCCAATACGATAGATACGTCGTATATGGCATGGTTCTAGATGTTGTTGGCCGGGCAAGATGCGAGGAAACAAGGCTTTACGGACACGAACGCTGCTCACTACTCCACTATAATATTATATCCACCCAATAGGGTACTGTATTGTCTCTCTGAATTGACATTGCTTTCGAAATTATGTCTCATTGAGGAGAGAAAGCAAGATGTCAACAAGATGTAGCAACTTTGAATTTGTCTTGGACTCGAGGGGACACTGCCACCACTGTCTTGTAAGGTCGATCGTCACACAATTGTCACGTCAAACATTCCCCTCAGGCTCTTCCAAACCATCCATCTCTTTTCGCCTTCAAGAAGTCCATCAACTCACCATGGCTCGAATACAGGAAGTTTGGACACCGAATCTTGAGACTGAAATGCGCAATATCCGTCAAGCCATAGAGAAATATCCTTATATTGCAATGGTCTTTACGCCGTCATGTAACTCTCTGAAGCCCTCGACTCACACCTGTATCAGGACACAGAATTTCCTGGTGTTGTCGCACGACCTATAGGATCTTTCAAGACATCCTCTGACTATCACTATCAAACAATGCGTTGCAATGTTGACCTGCTCAAAATCATACAAGTGGGCATTACACTGGCGGACGAGGATGGTCACCATCCACCGGATTGCGCAACGTGGCAGTTCAACTTTCGGTTTAGCGTAAAGTACGTTGTTATAAACCCTCGCTCAACCCAATTTGCTGAAATGGGTTGAACAACACAGTAATGACATGTATGCACCAGAATCTGTAGAACTGTTGCAGAAATCAGGGATAGACTTTGGACGGCACGAGGAGTATGGGATCTCACCGAATGATTTTGCGGAACTCATGATAACGTCGGGGCTGGTATTGTCTCCTGATACGAAGTGGATCTCATTTCATAGGTAAGTTATGTCTGTTTGATTGATTGGGCTCCATTCTTGGATACTGCTTCTCTACGGTGTCTTACAAGTGTGCTCGGGAAATCTTTTCCGGCAATGGACTCGCACTGCATCATTATCCTACTTCCGTTGACTGGATGCCTAATTACTATCATTTCAGCGGCTACGATTTCGGCTATTTTGTCAAACTCCTGACCGCTGTATCACTACCATCCACCGAAGAAGCATTCTTCGACCTGCTACGAATCTGGTTTCCGACTGTCTATGACATCAAGTTCATGATGCGTGCCTCCAAAGTCCTGAAGGGTGGCCTTCAAGACGTTGCAGATGACCTAGGAGTATGTGACCCAAAGAATCGAAACCGCCTCTTTCCATCAGCTCATAAACTAACAATCACTCTAGGTACTACGTGTAGGATCGTCGCATCAAGCAGGGTCCGATTCTCTACTTACCTCCGCAACCTTCTTCAAAATGCGAGAACTATATTTCAACAATCACATTGACGACGCTGAATATTCTGGCAAATTGTATGGATTGGGTCAAACCTTTGCGGGCTCCAATGCCAGTGGGATAACAGATCCTGGGCGGGGAGGTGCGACGATTGCGGAGAGAGAGGATCGTAATTCCACACGCGAAGCCCATAATCAGACGCCAGGAGCAGGAGCCAGCCAAAATCAAGGCCTGTCGATGGGTATGGGCCAGCTTCCTGGAAACATTCAGACGCCCGGTACTTACGGACCAATGGGCACGAATGGACCATACCTCCGCACGGCGATGGTTGGAGGGCGGTAGTGGGTTTTCTCCGTGTATAATCTGGACGTCTGTATAATTATAATCATCTTGTATATCAATTTCTTCTCGAGTATGTAAGGTACCTTGACTGCTCCGACTTCAAGCGCTTACAGCTTGCAATTGGACCCTTGTTCAACGGTAAAAGGGCTTCACGTGATTTGATAAGAACAAAAATCTCGAGTTCGCCGTCAGTCCGCCGTTGTTTGGCGTCCTCTGGTTTCTGGAACCGTTGACCGAAAGCTCTCTCTCCGCTAAGTCCCCGTCCGAACGCAAAGGACACAAGAAGGAAATCAGTGGCATGTAGCTAAATAGGAATGATCCTTGTCAAAGCTTGCACTCCGAGTCGTACAGTTCCTCGATCGATACAGTGGACATTGATCAGAGCTTGTCCTGAATTTCAGAGCAACAGATCTCCGAAGCGCGTGGTCAAGCGTATGGTACAAAAACGTCTTTGGTCATATTCTACGATAAAAGTGGCGAGTCTTCGCCCTTTTATTCGATTTCCAAACTCCCGCTGACATCGCCTTCGCAGTCATCCATCGCAGAAGCATCACCGCCATTCCAGACTCTCTAATAAAGTCTAGGATGAATGGCCATACTGTACGTGGAGCCATGAAGGCGATATCGAGCAAGAATGGAAATATTCTTATCCACTCTTAGATGATGGAGACTGATATATGCATCTCACCTGGTGTATCAATCTTTTCCTGGTTGATTTGCCGTCTACTGATAACATAGAAAAAGACATTTGCGGTGGTGTAGTCCAGGACCACAAGTCTAGCTATAGGTAAGCAGGACACGATAGATGACTACAGGACTGCCCTCACCTTGTCGAAGCTTCTTTTGTTACAGTACGCGCTTACGCCTACCGCAATACCTCCAGAGTATTGTGAGAGGAGAGGAAGAAGGGAAGATGCAGGTAAAATCCACTTTGATGCATACTTATAGGCGCACGAACTCTAGGCAACTTGACGGCAACATTTCAAAGTACGTATAGACCGTGTGGCATTCTCCAATGGAAGTCACCCTAATTCACACAGAGTCTGTGGCCCTTAATAGCTTACTATCTCTATCTCTATCTCTACAGAACCGAACTATCTGTGTGTAACGACCGCTCGTCACCGTCCCATTGGCGGCAGCATGATATACACATGTACCCACAGACAGGTTGTCCAGTAATTTCGAGAGGATTTGTCGGTTCAGTGGCCGAGGCTTCATCAGACCACTTGGACCGTGCCTTGTTCAACAAATGTACGTCCGATGACCCGCTGAAAAGGTGCTCGCTCAGAGGAATTTCGTGCCCCGCTCCTGCTCCTGCCGTCATTTTTTCCGCAAAGATGCTGTGCCAAATTCCCTTCGAGAACATCTCCAATAAACACAATATTCGGCGGCCTTACCAGCTTCTTCACCACTTCGAAATGACCCAACGCTCGCCGCCTGTGGTGGACTACATAGTGCGAGTCTCTGTCCTCTTGATTGACGCCCAAATTTTTTCTAGATCAGGTACGTCTTGGACCTGTTTGCTCGTTGGATCTCCGACATGTCGTTGTGCTCTGGAGATCTTTCACCGTGGCGACGTACTTGGTCGAAATCCTGTCTATCTATAGACATTTGTCCTCTTGTCCACTCGTTCAATCTAGAGTTCTGAACCACGCAGCGACTGTCATAACTCCCTCTGGAATTTGAATTAATTCGCCAAATCAGCTTACGCCAATCATAGAGCTGGGATGACCCTAAGATATCATCAAGCCCGGGCCTCCAAGTCACCTATGTCGATTTGTTACTGAACTCCGTCCAGACACATAATCACGGCGTCTATCCATGGATCTGCTGGACTTGGCCAACTCAACGGGGAACAAACGGCTTCGATTTCTGGAAGGAAGTCTCTTGAATCCGAGATCGCAGCGTACGGTTAACGGTTAACTTGTTCTGTTGAGACTGTACATCGGCGGAAATCCATTCCCATTTGTTGTGACGATCCTACGGAGGAAGGTCTAGGAGAATGGCATTCCCAAGTTCTGATGCTATAAATACTCGCAATACGACATCGCTGGTAGAATCTCTCACAAAAATTTTGACTTCGCTGAAAGATCATGCATGCAATCAATCAATCTGTCCTTCCAAGATATGCGCTATAAGCGAAGGCGTTGGGTTGGCTAATTAGCCTTTGCCGAGACTCAGCCCCGTCCACGCCATATTTTATATCCTTTGTATTTTCGCGCGAGGTGTACTTGTGAAGCAACCCCTTCCAGCTGAACGGTATCCAGAAACATTCACCGTCTCAAACTAGTTCAACCTGTGGAGAACATCAACAAGACGGTCGAAAAGATGACAGATAGAACGGGCATACATAATTGCTAGGGAAGATTCCTTTTCGACCTTGTGAGCTGATACCTAATTTTTGTTTTCTTAGAACGAATTGGGACAACATCCGAATATAATCTCTCACCTTCCCACCAGCCGTCCCCATAGTGTTGGCCACCCGTTGGCCCGCTCGATAGCTCGAGCAACTCACCCTCTTGCAAACCCAGCTCGTCTGCTCCTTGAGCTTGATATGGGTAAAGAGCACGGACTGTAGTCGGCGGTCGTGAACAGCTGCACTTTTTCCCCAAGAATTGATGTACCTACCATATTGCCCTTGCGGTCGTGCTTGTGCTTGTGCTTGCGGCCGGGGTTTCAAGGTTGGCGGTGGACCCAAGACACTTGCAGAGTCCTGATACTCAAGATATGAAGCAGGAACCAGTCCGTCGGCGCCCCGAGAGTCAGCGACCTTCACCCACCCAGACCCATCATCGGCCTCTACGACGCGGACCAAAGACCCCTCTGCACGATCCAATCAGTATGCGAGTCTTACCACTCTGCTCCTGATCACTCACCCGAAACGCCTATCTCAAATTCAGAGGTCGGCGTGAAGTCAAACAATACACGGGCTTGCGGCAAAGGTTCCTCGGCAAGCTCTTCCGTCTCGACGTTCTTCACAAACGAGGATGGAGTAGGGGCCTGCGTAGGTCCTGGGGGTGTTAATCCAGTAAGCCGTGCTGTACTGTCAAACCTTTTTTTGCTTTTACCTTTAGTTCGAGGGTTTATCGACGAGGCCCTGGAGATCACTGACGAGCGGTTGGGATTCGATGAACGAGTACAGTCGGCAGGGACCTATATGGCGGGATGAGAGGAGACACGATATTGAGAACCAACGGGACGACCTTGAGTTCACATTTGGAGTGAACGGATAAACCACATTGTCTGCAAGTCTTTCCTTGCTTGCTGAGTCCCCAGATAGATGACTAGTTCCCAATGGTTTTTAGTCGTCGTTTTACTAATATAGTACGAAATGAAAGGTACCTTGCAATATCCACACTGAGTGGGGATAGAAAAGGAAGAACTCTTAAATGAATGAGGGTTTTGAGCGCCCTCATCATCTACAAGGCTTCGCTTAGAACCGGAAAGTATAGACAACAGTTCATTGATCGAACTTACCTCCGAGAGCGGCGACGATTGTCTCTATCTCAGCCTTCAGAATACACTCTGAAGTCGAGAAGAATACGAGCTGCTGTCTGGCGTCCAGGTAATTCTACACGAGGGCTAGACATCAGCTTGTACTGACAAAATCGTATACAGAACTCACAATAGATATATCATCGATATTACCGAGCGACCGATCTGCGGTATACGCACTGACAAGCTTCGAGAGCTGGTCAACCTCCTTCCCTGTGCCATATTCAACAAACTATCTCGAGGAACGATCAGAGACAGAGCATCATTACATACGTTTTGAATCTATCACTGGGCCTAGCTCCTGGAGCTTGGCACGGCACCTGCTGAGCTTGTTCTGCAGGAACACCTTCGGTGCCGCCTCGGTACTCATCTCCTCCTAATACCAGCATCTATCAGATACAGTGGAATCAAAGATGGTAGAGCAAAACGATAACTTACCGTGTCATAATGGTTTGCGCACGGTTCGAAGACCCAGTCGCTCGGAGCAGTGAAAGGTCTTACATTGTGTTCAATGAAGAGGTCTTCGTCTTTAGTCGGTTGTACATTTCCAAATGCCGTCTCAACCGCGTTCAGACGACCCTTCAGAATGTCAAGGTGGCCTATCTGCAATACTTGGGCATGGATGAGGATTTTTGTAAATCTTTCTACGAGCTGCGTTTGCAGAGCCTCTGTAGCAGAACTATGGTTGAGCCACTTGGATTTGCCTCAAAGTGAATAAGATACGCACGAAATTCCTGGAAAGAGTTGACATATCTTAGTTAGACACAACTTCTGCTACGAAGATAATAAATAGAACTTACGTCTTCCAAACTTGGTAGGTCTTCTTCATAAAGCTTTGCTTTGGTCTTGTTCGCAATGGCCGTCGAAATAACGTACACGCTAATTATTATCACGTTAGTGTGCGTCAGGTAGTCGGCGAACTCGGCGAGGATTTGCTTGTGCCTACTTTTTCTTGTTGAGCATTTCATTGCGCTGCTGCTCGGCTTGCTTCGCCACTCGATCAGCATGACGATCATCTTGTGCACGGCCCTACAAGCGAAATGAGAGTTGCGATGCATGGGCAGGAAGAAGATAGCGTACCTGCTTCTGACGGTACGTCTCGACTTCGGCGCATTCTTCATCGTACTGTAGGCATGTGTTAGCCTACCGAGACGTACATGCATAGTAATAGATGCACCTTTTGTTTGCTCTAATATCCATCGGACAAGTCAGAGAATGCGCAAAGAACATATGAAGAGCAGAAGTCCCCCAACCTTGAGGCGCTCTGCGTAAATACGATCCCTCTCGGATAACAGTTTCTGGAAGAATTGTACTTCCTGCGGTGACAAGGAAAAAGTAAATTGTATGACAATTCCCCGGTTTTGGCGGCAAGCCATACCTTCTTCTTGGTTTCGTCATTTTTCCTTTCGAAAACCTTGAGGACATCCACCACCTGTGAAGTGAGGGCGTCGGCTGATACCAAGCCAGATTAGTGAATGGGTAACGTCAGGTATATCGGGTCGTGCTACCGATGTTTACGTGGTCCTGTGCGGTGTTGACCATTGAATCTATCAGCTCAGTGTAGGCGGTATATAGAGTACTGAGCGACTCCTAGTCAGCTTGTCAAACGAGGATCGGAAAATGCGTCAAGGTACTACCTCTGCTTGAGAGTATTTTCGTCCCAGCCTTTGGTCGGATCCTCGCCGACAACTATAGATGCCTCCATCTTGCTTTTCTTCTCTGCAGCTTTCTTTGTCAAGACCTGAAGCTTCACAGCATACTCGCGTTCTAACGCAGCTCTGTCTCGATACAGTTCGCGTACCTAGACAAGAAACTATCATCTAGTTTTTCGATAACATTGACTTCGTTTCCGTGAAAGCTCACATCACTGACGAGGCCTAGATGCGCATCGAACAAGTCTGTTATACGATCTACTTGGTCCTGCCTCTCTGGATGAGCATTGGTGGGAGATGAGATGCAGATATGTAGACTTTACGGGAATAGATTGGCCATAACTTTGGCCGCTGCTTGTCTGCATGATCTGGTGTGCCAAGTTGACTGGATTGCCGTCGGATTGCCCGCGTGATTACCCTGAATCCGAGACGAGATACCTAGAAATGAAGCAAAGGATAGAATTCCGAGAATGAAGTGCACAAATGCTCTGGCAGGAGAACAAGACTCGGACACGATCTCCAGCACAGGTTCTACTCGGCTTGCCGCTGATGTCATAGCCTAAAGACGCTCGAGAAATGAAAGTCGGAAATATCTTTCTTTTTTCTTTTTCTTGAGCGCTTGAAGTGAGGCTCAAGTCGAGGACTCAGATATCGATACTCAGGATGCTCGGTGCATGCGTGCATGTGCATTTCAGGGTACGTATATTTTTGGCACGCACACGCGTACGCTCTCCTTTTCCCCAACGTTCCTTTCAGCCCCGGTGGTAATTAGACTAAGACAGGAGTGACAGGACTCGGTGGAACTGAACAGCGAATGATCCAGGAACCACCACGAAAAAAACATAGGCAGGACGGACGCCCGCACGCCATGCCGTCATGCTACACGTACAATTCATCGACGAAAATGCAGGACCGGAGCAATCATATCTGATTATCGTCGACCCCTCCAAAAATGACAACCAAACCTGCGAGCTGTGATGGATGCTAAGCAAGCTGCGCATGCAACTGTATTATCAATCACAAATCGGCAATAGATTGTACACGTACCCATCAAAGTCACGGTCTCGAGAAGCAAATGCCTAACCTCTGCCTCCTGTGTATGAGCGCGCTGGACGTTCATCGAAGAAAAGCTTGAAGTTGGTCCGAGGTAATGATTTGAATAGATAGCACTAGAACCAAGAGGCGGATTGCTTGGAAACCAGCATAGGAATCGGCACTACTCCTCGATCCCAGAAGCCCCCAGTCATGGACGGTTAGGCTGAATCGCGCCATGCCGGAAGACGAGGGTCACCTCGGGGGAAGAGCTGGCTAATACTAGTGATACCTGTCACTGGGTTGACCTGCAACCTGGTGGCTTGAACCGCAGGTTGCAGGAGTAATGGCCGCCCACCACGTTATTTCACAGGCAACAGAACACCTGGTTGCAATGAACAGTTGATGATGCCTTGCGATTCAATATTCATAGCTCGGTCCGCAAGCAGCACTTCACCGGAAGAACGACTTGAAGGGCACTTTGAAGCTTCGCGATCTCGCCTGGAAATGATGTAGTATGATGTCAAAAAAAGGAGAGATTAGTAGACACCGAGACAAGCCCCAGACATAGAACTCCTTGGAGGCGAGAGGTCGTAATAGATTAGTTATAAAAAAATCTGGTGTGCAAAAAGGTGGCAATACACCGAACGGAATGGAGGATCGGCAAGTACCGCCGCACGTGGAATGGCAGGTTCGCCAAAGTGACCGTGACTCGGCGCCAACTCTTCGCCTCGAACTCCCTTGGAAGGTTGGCGAACTGGTCTGCTAAATAACCTCCCCAAGGCGATCTAATGACACGCACTGCATTCATGGATCTCCTCAATTTCCGCGGTCGGAACCAATTGCAGTCAGGGCAGCTCTCAGTTCATGTGCCCGAATCCCAGGTCGGAACCTCCCCACCCTCTCAACATTACAATTCATCCGCAACAACCCTAAAATTGACTTTGTTTCTTGAAACGCCGCCTTCTCGTAGTAACTTGTCTCAATTCGAGGGGTCTCGTCAGAAACAGTACACATGCGGCTTGACGCATGCTTGACGTACCCCCTCCTCCATATAAAGGGCCCATGGAATGAAGTGAGATTTTAGTTTGCCGCTCACCCTACCCCCAGTGCACCTCCCTACAGTATCCCTCACTTCAACTACTACCCTCGACCTTGTAACCTCTCTCTCTTATCTGATGTCTCGTATCGCAATTATTTTCCTCGCGCTCTTTGCATCAGTCTTTGTCGCGTTCGCGTCTCCAGTGCCCTCTAATAGCACCGTCGAGCTAGAGAAACGGATAACGCACACTGGTCGGGTACGCTTCCCTTCATCCTTCTCCCGAGAAGCCCGATCCTAATATGCATATGTATGGCAGGGAACATTTTTCTATGTTGGCCTCGGGAACTGTGGTGACTGGAATAAAGACACCGATCCAATCGTTGCCATTGCAAAGTCTCGTTATGATGCCAACGATGGTGCTAACTGTGGGCAGGTCAGTTATGTTTTCCTGTGCCAGCATTCATCTTGTTGACGATGCGCTCTTTTGATTAGTGGATCGAGATCACTGACACCAAGACTGGAAGGACTGAGTTCGGACTGACTCGAGACAGTTGTCAATCCTGTGGAGATGGCGACTTGGGTGCGTTATCTTATAACATTCTTTCGAGTCGTACTGCAGTTGTCTAACCCTCACGTCCATAGATATGAGTCCAGGACTCTTCCAAAAATTCGAGCCACTCAGTGTCGGAGAACTGAAGATCTCCTGGCACTTCATGGCTGCCGGCTGGTCCCCATGATCCGTTGTTCCGAATATCCCGCTCCCGTCATTGGGATTTTTTCTTCGCCCGGGTTTTACGAGTCCTCACGGAAAACTTATTTAGAAGGTGCCACAAGGGTGAAACGATATAGAAGTTTGTTTTTTCCATTTTGTATCAGTAAACGGTTTATATGTTGTTTTATATCTCACATCGACGACGGGTGGCTCGGGCAGCTGCTTGCTATACGTATTTTTTACGATCTTATTTTTGTTCTTCTTCACGAAACATCCAAGTATCTCTTGCTTTCATATATACGATCTACGAAATGTAACGATCCGTACAATCATCATTTGGAATTTCTGGTCATTGTCATCACATTGTTATTCAGGCTGCTTGCAAGATTTGTCGACTATGGCTCGATGAACAGCATTGATATCGTCTCCACAAGTAGTGACGGCGTTTCGTAACTGGCGCTGGGCACCCGACTCGGAGAGGGAAGAACTTTCTTGTGAACCCTTCTGTAGAACGTACAGCGGAAGGCAGGGCTCCCCATGATTCATCATAGATTCTCCTCCACTCAGGAGGGAGGAAGGAGACGGATGTCGGGCGCATCAGAAGTCATCATCGTAAACGGTTGAAGCTTTGTATGATGATTCATCCTCGCTCTGGAGCGTAAGAGGAGCATTAAGCATCCGAGGTGGAACAATCCGTTGCTGATGGTACATTCATGAACGGAGTGCTGGTGAAACGTATCCAGTGACGATAGGAATAGGCGGAATGTTAAAAAGTGACGTCTCCTAGTCTTTCACGTCTAATCATCATAATGATCAAGCCCGGGAAATTCGGCCATTCAGAGTTACAGTAAATCGGGGTTGGTTTGCAGACGAGAGGCAGCTTATATTAGCCACCAGATCACGGTGTCGTTGTTGACTTGACAGTCATACTCATCGCCTTTGTTGACAGAGAACCGAGTCGAACCAGGTATTTCTGTGGCAATGGTTGAGATGGAACGTTGCAGCCACATGAGAGGTATGATACGACATACCGTGAAATTAGCTTCGTCACCACCCTGTATACGTCTAATTGAGAGCTTGCGCGTAGTATACAGAGTAGTAGAGGTCTGTCTTGAACTGCGTTCGAAACGTCGTATATGATGCCAAGAAGTCGAGAGCAACCGAAGAAGAGACAGACGTTCGGGGCTACCGGCCTGGACCAACATCCCGTACAAGTAGAACCACTGAATATAATAATATAGAGTGGAAGGCTGAGCCTGAGCCTGTGGTGTCTCAAAACGAGAGAATATTCGAACGGAGAGAATTGCAACTGACCTCCGCGGCCAGGCAAAAAGTCCAAGCTGAAGCTTGAAGTAAAACCTAGTTGATGTCGTTACACAAACGATGAGGATACATCTGGGATGAAGTAATGAATATACAACGCTCGCCTTCAAGGGGGTGCTGGAGCCGATACTAGCCGTAGTACGCCACATCAGCGGAACCCATTGCGGAGGCCGCTAGTCGTGAGGGATTCCAGGCCAGGGTTGAGGAGACGAATACCTATAACCACATCGTCAAACGGGAATCTAAAGCGCCAAACGTTAAACACACCAAAGAACGTACTGATCTTGTGGCGGTCGGAGACTCTTTGTCAGGTGGCGTTCGTCGCTTGAGATTTGAAGATAAATAGGCTCAGCTCGTCTTGAGACCTAGACTGAATCCCCTCCTTCTTCCTTACCCTGACGGAGACCAAAACTCCAGCAAAGCGATGGCCTGCACGAGTATCGGATATTTCGCGTTGCGCGCCGGACAAACTCACTTCGTCCGTTCAACTTTCAACGTTCAAACCTTTGAGCTCTCACATTCACTCGTTCAGGCCTCGATGGAGTAGCGATCTCTACCTCCCCTGATGATATACATCATCGAGGGCTCAAGGTCATACGGAGGGAACAGCTTCAGGTTATTGAGCCACGACCAATCGACGAAGAAGCTAAGTGACTTGAACGATCCTAGGTGCAGTCGACTCGTGAACACTCTGACAATCGAGAGGAAGTAAAAAATACCAAATGCAGATTAGATTCCCATCAAATTCGAAGAAAAAGCAGGGTGGGTGAAGGGCGCGGGGGAGAGAGAACTCAAAACCAAAAGGGTAGCTAGATGTAGTAAGTACACAGGGTAAATGGTAGGTGAGGGGGGTTGGGGGTAAAGTGAACGGTCACGGTAGGTATAGTTACATTTCATTGTCATTAACAGTTCATCACTGGGTATTTTAGTTCGAGGGTACTTGGTGGAAGAGGTAGGGGTGGAGGTAGCGGGTAGATGAAGGAAAATGTACTTCAGGGACGTTGTGAGTCCGGAGCCAAAAAAAAAAAGGGAGATCATGTCCAAGACGGAGACGGAGTCGAAGGTGTTTTCATTAGAGGAGGGACGTGAGGAGTAGTAGGGAGGTCATTCCCAGTCCTAGTGAGGAGATGGTGTTGTGGTTGAACATCTTCCGGGCAGCGCTTGTAGAAGTCTGGGAGAGTGCAGCTGATGACACTGTGCTCGACGAGGACGCAGAGGATGTCAACGAAGATAGAGCCGAAGACAAGGAGGAAGACAAGGCCGATACGCCTGATGATGAAGGCGCTGTGGGGGTGGATGAAGAGGCAGCTGCGGTGTCTGTAGTCGAAGCTACGCTAGTGATGCTCGACGAGGTAGCGGTAGCGATGGGAGGACTGGGCGTAACGGTCAAGGTGGTCTGGGTGGTGACTGCGGAGCTGACACTGGCAATGACGGTCATTGAGATGGTCGACGCAGGCGTGCTTGATTCTCGGGCAGATGACGAATGTGCAGTAGCAGACAAGGACGTGGAGGACGCGGTAACTGTGACAGAGGACGACACGGATGATCCTATGATGGTGAACTCTGGGCTTATGTTACCTAGCAAGCAATAGTCAGTACAAAGGCACATGTGAAAACACTGGGTTCTTATTCACCGGAATCACCGAATACTAAAACAGAGAAAGTTAAGCACATAGACTTCAGCAGCTAGATTAAGATTTACGCACAGACGACGATATAGTCCTCTTTAGTTGGTACGTTTGGAACCGTTATGTCCGCGTGCCCGGTAGTGAGCAGGAAGCCTTGAGCAAGTGGGTTATCTGTTGGATCGAATGTCAACACAACACGTTGATGTTGAAGAACCTCTCGGATCAGGTACACGTCCGCAGAATGAACCGAACAACTGCGGCACGCGATAAACATGAACTTGACTTACCCAAATCCAGGTTCTCACTGTCGTTTTCGAGGAAACCCAATAGTATCATTCCTGTGTTCGTCAAGTTGGAGGGTAGACTGGAAGTATCCCTGTATAACGAGAGTTATTTATTGTGAGAGAAAGGCAAAAAGATGAAAAGTATCGTGCATACCACGTTACGGTGTGCGTTTCGCCGACATTCCACACGGTGCTTGCATTAGGATTTGTTATCGGAGGCGAAAAAACGTCACGCGTGGACAAAGACGCTGTTCGAAGGGGAAAAGCGAGAGAAAGAGAAAAGAAGAAGGAAATGCATAGAATCGTGAAGGAAAACATCGTAAAAGCGGAGAGGGAGGAGGAGGGGAGGGACTCTGATGGAGGTCGGAGTGAGTGTTCTCCGGCAATGCATTCTCATTTTATGGTGGGTTCATGATCCGTGGGAATTCCTATGTCAGGCGATCACTTCATCAAATTCCAGAAACAAGTCCGAATATGTATGGCTCAGGCCCTCAAGCGAGGAAAATTCACAAGAGAACTTTGAAAAGATGTGTTTCCAATTAATTAGATGGGTAGTAGGATGTGATATAGCTACGAATACAGCGAAGACATTGTCCAAATGCGTGAGTCCTAGTCCATTGTGAATTGTCCAGTGCATTTAAAAGGTCGTAGTCGTGCAGGATGCATGACCATTATTGAGTCGTGATGGCGGTCATAATGTTGTTAGAGGTTTGAGGTTAGGGGAGGGGAGGGGAGTTGTTTAATCAGAGGTGATGGTGAATTCTGCAGAATCGTTTCCGGAGTCTCCGAAGACTGTAGGAGGGAAGGAGAGAAAGTAAGGAAATGTAGGTAGCATTGGACACGAAAGGTTACTCACGAACGATGGTGTAGTCACTTCCGGATTCAACGTCGGGGACCTGGATCTCTTGTCTCCCATTGGTAATGTTGAAGCCCTTAGCCAGTGGGTCATCTGAGTACCGACGAGGTCAGTGGTGAGTGAGATCCTCCGACTAAACCAGACATACCGAGGTTGATGATACCGGCTTTGGCAAGGTAAATCTGCCCAACAGGGTTGGTAATGTGCTCAGGCGCATCAGTGACGTTCCTAATGACAGAATGAATGAGTGATTTGGACTCCAGAACGAGGATGTGCGACAACGTACCATGTTACATTGTGGTGATGGCCGACTTTCCAGACAGTTACAGCATTGGGGTAGAGTACTGGTGGAACGAAAACGTCGCGAGGCGAGATGGGCACAGATGCACCGAGGGTGAATAGGGCGAAGAGAGTCAGGAGGAAGGTCGTGAAGGTTGAAGAGATCATGATTGAGAACGTTAGAGACGATGAAAAATCAAACACCAAGTTGTAGTTGGGGTGAAAGTTCGATGGGGAGAGTCGGGAAAAGAGGCTTGGTTTATATAGGATATGACATCTGCCTGATACAGGGGGCCCGTACTAAGAAGGTGGGGACCAATGACCGAGTAAGCGAGGCTAGCGCGATTCTAGCGAATTCTCCGACATTAGGGGGGAGGTCGAGATGCAGTTCTCGGCATCTCGCATGCGGTGCAAAACATTTGTCGTCTAATTTCAATTTCGACCTTCCGATCCCCCCATGGCCATCCCGCTCGTACTTCTACTTTTCTGCCCTGTGAATCCCTCCCATCTCACACTTACTTTTGCGTCTATGTTCTCTGTTCCGCTGAATTCGCTAACTTTGAAGCTTCTCTCCTACTCTCAGCCACTTTAGGGCCCGCACTGTACCCACCACGCAGGCAATCCTACACCGCACACTGCCCCCATACCCCCCCAATTGCATCTGATCTGCACTGGCTGAGACTTCCGTCTTTCCTCTCCAGCAACATTAAAGGTGTTTTAGTGAGGGGGGGCATCGATCGTCTTGTCTTAGACGTTCATCTACAATATTGTCAAGAAGCCGTTATTGGCTGTGGCTTCCAAAAGTCACGGCCGTGCCTCAGCACCGTCCTACAAGCACACACCGGCTCAAAAAATCTTCTTAATTTTTTGGCATTTCGTGTCATCTTGCTCGCTGGCTGCGCCGCCCACTCGGGAAATACTCCACCGGTAATGTTTTATGCTATGTGCGCTACGCAGCGTCTCGCAGCTAGAGCTAGCACTAGCCTCTAAAGTAGAGATAAGACGATACTCGGGACGACACCGCCTGCGCCACCACCGTCTACGCGGAAAGCTTCCTCGATCACCTTCGTCCGATCCCGTGTATACGTCGAGGAACCTCCCAGCTAGCCAATCATTGTCATACGATAGATCGATGTGAAGAGGGACGGTCATGCGGCGCGGACTGCATCTCTTCTTGCCAAGTTGTTGCTCAATCGCCGTCGCAAAGCCTATCTTAATGATATCCACATCCACGTACCCACATCTCACGCACCGACAGTCAGCAAACACGGGGTTTACGACTCAAGTCTACAGTATTATGCCGTACTCTTGAAAGCATGGTGTCTCCGCCTGTGAATACACTCGAATTGGAGAGACCTTACTGCTTTTCTTGACCGACACCTTGCTATCTGGAGACGACCGGTCTCACCATCGAACCCTATGGCCGATTGCTTGCTAATGTGCCCATTTACATTGCCTTTCATGCCATGCGATCTCGACTGGGTTCAGGCGGTGCTTCTCTGTTGTCGTGTTGCTGGCTGTTCTGCTGTACCACACCTTTGCGGTCTTCTTCTCTGGTGGATCGCCATTAATCCTCTATCTCTTCTTTCAAAATTGATGAGAGTCGTCGCATTTCGTCTTTGAGATGCTCTATCGTCATATTTTTGGTGTTCCAGCAGCTTGACTTGTCTCACCAACGTGTATGACATCAAGCCGAAGGGCATGTCTTCGAGAACACGTTCCGCACATTGTGTATTCTTGCTATCGACCAGTCGAATTATGACTCTGACTGTTTCCATAAAATTATATCACTGTCTCTACATGTCGATTAATCCTCGACTTTCCCTAGCCCAACGAGTATGCCAGCTCCTCGAGCATCTCATTCGAAAGAAATTTCTAAAAAAAAACCTGCCAATTGCAACCAAATAACGCGTAAAGCGCGTTGAGTCAGTGTGACCAATTAAAGAGGCGTCACAGTGACATTGTCACTTGCCTTCTCACCGGCTAGAACGTTGAGCTCGTCGTCCTCCCCGTCCATCAAATCCCAAAAAACCTCTTTTTTCCGCATATCCACCCTCTATCCAGTCGCGTTCTGCTCGTTATCGTCTTTGATTCTCTTTGCTTTCTATATCTGACATTTTCCAAAAGGTGGCGCGCTCACCATGAGTCTACCTACCCCACCTAGCACCGGCCATCGTGATAAAGAAAACCGCTTTTCTTCTTCGACATCTCGCGTTGTATGGTCCTCCGAAAACGAATATCATTGCCTCTCTACCCCTCCAAAACCGCCTCCACCCGCCAGCGCGTCGAAAGAGCCCCCCGCAAAATCCATTTTGAAGAAGTGTTCATACCCGCTCTTGCCCCTCTCTGAAGAAGAGAAAGGACGAGAGACTACACCTGCGCCTCTCACGCCTCTCGAAGATCCTGATTATCTCGCGCATCCAGTAGCCACGATTTTGTCGTCCGACGCGTCGCTACGCGACCTCATCGAGGCCTATTCCTTATTATCGCTTCGTATAAAGGCGTGCGTGTCGCAAATCACCGACCCATGGGCTAAGCATCCTTTTTTTCAGCCCTTCAGAGACAATCTGCAAGGCCTTGTGGAGGCATTCAACCGGGATATCGCACGGGCGCTAGTTGATCCTACAGCATTTGACGCCCATCTCGAAGATAAAGAGGCGCATGTACTTCCATCTCCACAAAAGAGCCCTCGAAAGAAAGGTGGGTTTACGGAAGAACAAGTCAAATATGCGCGCGATCTGTGCACCACATCCCATGCGGTCATGAAGTTTCTCGTTGTCTCTTGGACGCTTCCTGCAGCCTATATGGTCTTCAGTAGTACGTTATCTCGCGTCGCACTCTCATCTCCATTAGAGTCAATGATGTATTGATCATCGTTCCACTTTGTTTTAGATGAGCAATTGGGGGAAATTCTGACTCAGGTTTTGGCGCTTCCGATCGCAAATCGATTACCGACTCCCAACGCGCGAAAAACGTGGGCGCTTGCCATCGGTTTGATCCAAATCCAGCGCCTTCCTGAGGCCGTTCTTTGGCCTGCAAAAGACCGCATTGCATATGCTCTCCGTCGTGGCGTAGAAGGAGAGCTTGGGAAAGAGGGAAAGAAGGGATCAGCTGGCGATGGGATGAAGGTATGCATCATTCACCATGTGCCGTCGATTCTTTCGTGGCAGATCAACTAACGGATAATCATCACAACTTCTTCTGTAGGCAATCCACGATCTCTCGATGGAGCAACCACAAACATTCATCCCCGCATTTACTGAGATCATCTCATCGGTACTATCGAATCTCACTGGACCCACACTCACTCTTCGCTCCCAAGCTTGCAACGCGCTAGGAGGCTTCGTTCTCGGATACACCTCTATACCCGCTACTCCGAACCATTCCCGCGTATCAGACATCGTAGCTTCCTTCCTTCTTACCCCTACCGATTCCAAACGATCACCCACGAAGAAACCTGTCGAATCAGCTATCGTTCGCACGCTTCGAACGACTCTTCTCGCTGTTGATCCTCAACATGCTGCGCAAGGACCTGTATGGGCTCTTGTCGTTCTCGCCGAGATTATTGTCCTTCTGGGCCCCAAATTATGCACGGACAGGAAGCTGTTGTGCATCATTCGTGCTTTGCTCTCGCTCACCATGCGTCATAAGAAGAGCTCCATCAGAGTCCTCTCAGCTATTGTCTGGCGTTGTCTCACTTGGGCCTACTTCCAGCCCCCATACCCACCTGCTCCCGGCGAGGAAGAGGAAGATTCGCTGGAAGAGAAGGAAGAGAAGAGAGAGGTGCGAGAAGAGTTTTGGAAGCTGGTGATCTCGTACGTCGATATAGGCAATGGGGTGTCCATGATCGCTGCTGCGCTTGGAAACGAGAACCCTGCTAATCGTGAGGACACCGAAGAAGACCTCCAGCGTATCGTCGAGGTCCTTGCTAATATGGTTGACAGGGGTGGAAAGCTATGTCGCGAGGCTCTCGTCCTTATGAATTATCTGGTCTCCT
The DNA here is from genome assembly GCA_009761415.1 of Sarcomyxa edulis. Classification (NCBI taxonomy): domain Eukaryota; kingdom Fungi; phylum Basidiomycota; class Agaricomycetes; order Agaricales; family Mycenaceae; genus Sarcomyxa; species Sarcomyxa edulis. The sequence goes on along the minus strand of QUOL01000014.1, from coordinate 768,056 downwards.
ATGAAGGCGATACTGATAACTCGGACTGGTTGTCTGAGAAACTTTTGGTCCCGTCCTTGTTCTCCTCTTTGCATGGCTTGTTGGCGGCCGACTATAGGCACCTCGTGGATGATGTGCGGCCGATTCTGGAGGAATGTCCGAGCGCTCATGACCTCAGGACACTTACGAGGGATGAGATCACGAAGGACTGGATGTTCACTGCGCTCTTGGACATTTGGAAAGAGGCCGTTCGTTGCCTTGACATGCCTGAGAACGCTGCAACACCGGTACGTATATGCATCTAGTCGGGGCTTTCGGACACTGATCGTCTTTTATTTCACTCTAGATTGAGGTTTTGGGAATCTGGCGTAATATCTTGAAGAACAATGTCTCTGTTCACCGAGGTAATGCGTCACTACTGGTTCTTTACCTTGTGGTTACTGATTTGTCCGATGTCCTCTAGATGCCGACGACGATGCGGCCTTATCTGACTTTGCTGTTCGAGCTGTCGATGTGCTCATTGATATCCTCACCGACTTCAGTATCGATCTCACCTCCAAAGATCCGCAAGTACCCTCTGCACGGGAGCCTAGTTGCAAAGAGGTCGTCAAATTATTGGTACTCCGCGATCTCTGGCTAGAAACCCGCACAGTTATCCCCAACTCTCTCCTCCGAGTGGCTGGTCAACGTTTCCTTGACGCCCTGGCCAAGAATGAATCTCTATTCAGCCATCACTACCGCGGGGCGGAACAGTTGACTCTATTATGCGCCGAGATACTTCCTGTTTGCGATATTGAGGACCTCAAGGCCTTCTGGGTTCCTGATGTTGTCGTTGAGCATAAGGATCGTAGAGTCATGCGGAGCTCGTTATGGATGACTTTTGCGGAGAAATGGAGATTGGATATTGAAGGAAGCTGGGAGGGCGGTATCGTGCTTTTGGGTGTCCCATTTATGTGAGTGTTTGGATGAAATTTTTCCTACTTCTGCTGGTGAAGCTAACAGAGATACATTTCGACTAGGAAAAACACTTGTTGGGATCTGAGCCCTGCCGACTACGACGCTTGGGACTTTTTCTTGTACCATACCATGAACAAAGCCTTGGACTATGGCATCGACGCTATTTCAGTCCTCGATGATGTAGCTGCCACCCTTTCTGAGAACGACAGCCCGATCTACGCTTGTGCCACACGTGTTGTCGATAATCTTCTTTCCCGTCTTGATATGTTCGACGCGCGGCACATCCCCGAATCTCTGTTCAAATTCACCAACTCGATCTTGGTCGCGAATTACCCGCCAGAAGCTGAGACCAAACTCATGTCTCTGTGGATGATACGACCACTAACTCGTGTCATTGACTTGTGTCCTTTGGAACTTGCGCTGAGTATGCTGGAGTTGCTCGAAGTAGGGCTATGTACTTGGATCTCTGACGAGCAGTCCACTCTTACTGCTGAAGAGTATGACAATGACGTACGTACGCTTCCTCATCATTTGATTCAACGACTGATCATTCATTACACCTCGTTCAGATTCTCCCGTTGTATCAAACCACGTTATTGAGGATGCAAGGTCTTCCATTGTCCGACGACACTCTGAACCGCATTTCAGCTATTCTAGAATCTGCGTTCTGTGGCCGTGCAGATAAGCCTGATGCTGCTTCGGAGGCGTTCGCCGACTTCTGGGCAGCTACCTACGCCGATTTCGAACCTTCCTCTGGGCATTGGCCTGCTAGAATTCAACATTGTCTTGGCCCTGTACGCTCCAGCACACATCTTTTGGATTTGGAATCCAGTGATCAAACCACAGCTGGGCTGGCTGTTGTCTGTGAAGTGAAGGACGAGGTGAAAGAGGAACGTTTGGACCCCGAAAGCGAGGACGAGAAGGTTATGGCGATTCCAATTCCGGCTTCCCCAGCAGAAATGGATGTCAAGACCACGATCGTGTTCGGCAAGATGGAACCAATGCCTTTCGCGCCTCTTTTGCCAGCCCTTCAACCCAAATCCATCAAAGACGAACCCGCGATCTGCGAGTTGTCAGGGCCTATCACATTCAAGCTCGAGCCACCGTCAACCCCGACAAAGCTCGTCGAGTCTCGTACATCTACATCCACTCCTCTCCGTCCACACAAACCGTTCTCTGTATACCCAGCATTCCCATTCAATTCACCGACTTCACCTGTTCCTGCATCCCAACGCAAAGTACCCACAACGCCCAAACGAACACCTCGATCTCCCTACACACCTACCTCAGGATCCACTGAGAGGCGCAGGAAGTTGATGGAAGACAAGGAGAACGAATCACCTCATCCATTGATTACGTCCGTCATGGATCGCATTGCGATGAAACCATTCTCGCTCGGGAAGCGGCGTCTGTCTGGCGATTGCGAAGGTACAACTTCGAAACGAGTCAAGATAGATTCTTCGCACACTGGTGCAGCTATATCAGGGTCTTCAAGTAGCGACAGCGAAGATGAACGTACTGTTGTGTCTACATTGTTCTCAGGGCTGTCCTCCAAATGTTCTGATGGCAAGAGGAAAAGGGCTGGGGTATTCATGGATGCTGTGGAGGTACCGACCCTGCGCGAGGCTTATTGCCGTCTTAGATCTTCCCGAAGCCTTGAGGACCTCAGTAGCCCCTCTCATCGTGGCCTTCGACTTGTGCGCTCCACCACGACCTCCTTGAGCCACACTACTCCGAGGAAACGTAGAAAGTACGATAACAGATTGGAAGTCGGCGGAGACCATTCCAACTCCTTGTCTTCGAGTAGCGTTGAATCACGTCATGATGATGTTCTTGATAGCGGTATGCAGTTACCAGTCGCCATTAGAAAGCCATTATTCATTGATCTTTTTATTTATGTGACAGATGAATCCTTCACCCATTCTCCTGGTCCATCATCGGAACTTTCGTCGGACGACGACCCTCACATCGGTCAAGTCACTCCCCACCATCTCATTTCTCCTGCACTTCATCGAAGTCGCAAGGACAACGACGACCCCCCGAGTGATGACTCCATCATGTCGTCGAGTCCGACTCGGGATGTTATCGCGCGTCGTATGCAACGGGCAGGCCAGCGCTCGTTCGAAGGTCTCGGGAAACCAATTCCATTAACATGGGATGCTCCGCGCCGAAAGTGGACGGGTTCCTTGGTTGATGGCAATGACTCCTTTTAATTTTCTTCGTACATATTGTATCTCTATTGCTGTGCTCCTCTTTGTCCATCATGTATTCTTATTGCTCAATCCGATATCGCATTCAGACCTATAAGCTTCCGTACGGAGATAAAAAGGGGTGAGCACATTCACGATCACGATCGAGTACAAAGTTCACACACGCCTCGATTGTATCCTTGGACGCGACGTCAAAATCCGGACTGCATCGTTGTTGGTGACTGTTCCCATGTAACTATCTATTTAATGGAGAAGAACCCATCAAAATCATCTTTTGGCTTTTCTTCTCCCTATCTCTCTGCCCATGTCGAAACAACTGCTGGACACCCCTGCTAAACACCCCTTCTCTCTGACTGGTTTGGCCGATAGAACTTGGAATTATGCTCTCGAAACCGCATTCACCACTGCCTGGACTCCAGTCACTAGACTGGCAGAGGCTGCTGTAGTAGCGTACGCAGGTTCTTTTCGTCTTTTCTTAGTGTCGATGAACTGAATGGACATGCGAGACAGGCTGATGCAAAATATCACTACAGGTCAATTACGGGTGTTCACGTATTCACATATATATACATTTCCAGCTCCTAAATCTCGGGATGACGAGGTAGAACTAAAGGCAGAGTTGCGCGTCGCCAACTCTGTTTTCTGGGTTCGCCTCTGTGCAATGAGTGATTTGGGCTTCGCAGGTAGGTCAGGAGCTATATCTTTTCACCGTGTATTGAAGCTCCTTATCAGAGGCTTACATGTACGGAGATGTTGAATGCGACGATCTCGTCTCGCTATTTCTCGTATGATTTTTCCTTGTAGACGTATTGTCTCCATATCTGACCGACTTGCCTAGATATTCCTGCGAAATCGAGAAAAGCTCTCAAGCTTGAATTCAAAAGTTTCCTATCTGTTCACCCTTCCTCAGAAACTTACGTCTTATCGTTTCTTGAACACCATCGGAAATTCCCGATCTAACATATCTGCTCATTATGACATCTCGAACGAGATGTTTGCAGGTAAACCGAGAATTTCTCGGTCTATCAGATGAACAGATCTCTGATCAAAGCTCTTAGGTTTCCTCTCGAAGGACATGACATACAGTTGCGCCATATTCGAGGACCTCGATGGGGACCTAAAAGGCGAAATTGATCGCAGTTCATGGAGTGGCGGTCAAGGCCTGAAGCGCCTTGGTCAACCAGCATTAAAAGCTCACCAAAACGCGCCGGACCCAGGGGACAAGGATGAGCTGTACGAAGCTCAGATGCGCAAGCTGGCGCATGTAGTCAAAAAGGCAAAGATAGAGTCTGGCCATCGCGTCCTCGAAATTGGTTCGGGTTGGGGCTCTATGTCCATGTTGATCGCACGGACTATTCCTGGAACGACCGTCGATACGATCACTCTGTCAGTTCAACAACAATCACTTGCGCGGGAGCGGGTTGCTGCAGCGGGCTTGGAGGGTAGAGTAAGAGTTCATCTGATGGATTATCGGGACATGCCAGCAGAATGGGAAGGCGCGTTTGATCGCGTCGTCAGTATCGAAATGATAGAGGCCGTCGGCGCTGAGTTTTTGGAGAAGTATTGGAGCGTGGTGGACTGGGCGATGAAGAAGAAGGGCGGCGTTGGCGTAGTGCAAGTCATCACCATCCCCGAACCAAGTGAGGAGTTCTTTCTGTTGTCTTGCTGAACGTCTGACCGTTCGTAACGTAGGGTTTGAACGATATATTCGCGAGATTGATTTCATACGAAAATGGGTCAGTTCATCATGACTGTCGACATTGCCTGCTGACGAATCAATTGTGTCCCCCCCAACTCTTGTTAGAGTGAGTTTCCATCACCCTCTCGTTGGATACTCTGAGATTAAGAGGACATTCTTCATCTAGTCTTCCCTGGAGGTTTTTTGCCTACTCTCACCCTTCTCCTTCAAACCATGCAGAAAGGATCTTCTGGCCGGCTCATTGTCGACTCTGTATCGAATATAGGTCCTCATTAGTGAGTTATTATCTTTGTATGCGAACATCAACTTCCTAACGGGGATATATTCTTCCAATCGAAAGTGCACGGACTCTTCGAGAGTGGCGCAGGCGCTTCCTAGACCGATTTGAGAGCGTCATTGTACCAGCTCTCAAAAAGGAGTACCCGGACGTGATGAATGGTCCCAGAGGTAGAGAAGAGATTGAGGTGTTCAAACGTAAATGGATATGTAGGCGGTTTCCAACTTCCTGAATCACTGAACATGCAACTGATTCAATCTTACATTGTTCAATAGATTATTAGTGAGTTTTTATCTTGATGGGTTATTGGCGGTCTACTAATGGATGATGCATCCCGAAAGCTGCTATTGTGAAGTCGGATTCACGACTCGAACCCTTGGAGGTATCATCCTTTGTAGTCATCGAAACATCTTATCCAGATCACTAACTGTTCGCGGATCACAGATCATATACTCTCATTCACGCGGGAAGGGTGCCAAGATTATGGATGCATGGTCAATGAATAGTGCATACATGTTGTAGAACGGTTATAGCTATAAAAAGAGTAGTGCACGATGAATAAAACGGATAATGATAGGTAAAAATATAGAGAACGCGCGTGAGATTGTAATACAGTTGCTGAGGTGGATAAGCCGGGATCAAGTGCTCTAAATTTGGAAGGAGCTTGTATAGGCTCTACTCAACGTCGGCCAACTTTCTGCTCATCTGCTCGTTCAAGGCAGTCCCGATCTGATGCACAAGCCTTGTAGCCTGTACGAGATCTTCCACAGGTATTTGTGAGGCATCGTCGGTCACCACGGCATATGCTTGTCGTAAGGCCTCCAGTCGCGCGGACGAGGTGGGCTCTCGATGCAGTGTCATTGAAGACTGGGTGGCTGGTATCGAGGAACCATGCCGAGGGACAGGCTGTGAACACCCTCTCTGCCTGGACCAAGCACTGACGGAAGGACTTCGAAGACCAAGTGATTCATCTGTGGGAGATGATATGATAAGACGCGAGAAGATCAATGTTACAGGGGCTGCTCACTCATCAATGGTTCCGTTCGCTGCCTGGAAGGCAGGTTCGGTAGTACAAAGCTGTCATCTAGTCCATCAGTATCTGGGACCATGGCTTCTTCTGCAGACGAGCTATCGCCCAGGCTATCTTTGATCTGCTGTGAAGTCATGCCAGCATCCCAGCTATCATAGTCGTCATAGGTCGATTGAGAAATGTCTTCAGTAGTCGGCCTGCGTCCGGCATAGAATCTAGTCGTCGGTTCTGGAGTTCGGAACGGTCCCTGCGGAAGTTCGTGATTTACGCGGTCTGAAACGGTTTTTGTCCGTGGCAGACTAGGCTGAGAGGCTGTTCTGATGACTGCTGACGTCGGGGACACGGCTCGCGTGGTCGGCGCTGAGGATGACATTGCAAGTGGCCTGTGTGGCGCAGTAGACTCAAGAGAGTCTAGTCTTCGACGTTTGACATCATTTTTCCCTATACAATGAGTTAATAACGAACAAGATTGATATGGCAGAACAAGACTGTACCAGTATCGACAAGAGATCGCTTTAAGTCATTCTTCGTCATGCCGGGCTTTTCAACGGGATTTGATCCTGGAAACAGATTGAAAGGTACTCCGTGAATAGACTTTGAAATGCTGGTATTGCCAGTTTGGTCGGCGAACATCTCTCTTTTTGGGGTGTCTTCGTCCACATAATCCTGCAATTGTCGTAATGCATCCGATAGAGGTGGGCTGGGTTGCTTTATTGGCAAGACATTGTTGCGGACCGAATTGCCCTGCATAGAAGTGGCGACTTGGAGGACTACTGGTTCTCGACTATCGTGAACTCCAATGGTGTTGTTCGCACCAGAGTTTCGCGACTGATCAGCATTGTAGTCTCGAGAATTGATTTCATGAACACCGGAAGGCTGGGAATCAGGAACAGTCGAAGTTGACTATCGAAAGGGTATCGTAATCAGCATCGGAGTTGAGTCGAAATACAAAAGTCGGATTAAGCATGGGGACTGACCACCGTCTGAAGATGAGATTGATGTTGTGTCTGGGGTTGAGATTGAGATTGAGGTTGAGATTGACAAGCAGTAGAAGAAGGGGAGAGACCAGCGGCGAGATCTCTATGCCAAACGTCATAAGCTCTCAAACAATCCTTAAGGCACTTGGGATATGATACAAAGAATTCCTCCAGTCCATAGTAAGTGGATCTCCAGTATGCTTCGAAATCCAGAGGGCCCTGTGCGGGCCAGGGTATGTGATTAAACGTTGAAGCAAAGAAAGTCGATAGAGACAAGATGGTGTCATGTGAAAGAGGAAGGGGCCTGAGTTTTTCCAGTGCTTTGCGGTACAGGGGGGTCATCTAGCGATTTTCAAGGTCAAGACTGGAAGACGTAGGAGTAGTTAGGAGCCCTACAGTGATGTTGTATTCTTCCTCAGGTATGATCTCTTGATCATCTTCAATCCAGCTACACAGACACTGTTGAAGAGCGACCAAGGTCGACACGAGAAGCGGCAAAGGCGCAGACGAGACTATATCACTCGTCAGATGGAGGCATTCTAGGCAGGTCGAACGAAGTGCCGCCTGTGGGGGGTATAGAGTAGATAGTACTTCGTTGATGACGGAGAGCAGCTCTACTGGCAGATCGGTACTGTCTTCGAGGTTGACGTAGGGAAGGAGGAGAGTGAGTACTTTGGGATATGCGGCGATACTAGCATAGTCTGCGTTATAATTTAGAGGTATCGTATGTTTTGGCATGACTTACCGTGAAACTTTGTCCGACCCAAGGCTTTCGAGTATGTGCTCGATTACCTGGATCGCCCTAACAGATTTTGAGCTAGCATTCATGATGATGCTGCGCAGCATCCTGTCCCATAGTTCGAGTTCAGATTCATTCATGAACCATTTCCTGTGAACAACAACGGTGTCAAATCACTAGATAAAGGGGATGAGGCCCACAAGATCAACTCACCCGAGAGGTATGACAAGCAGAGAGACAAGATCTTTCCATTGACCTTCACGCGCCGGCGTTTTCATGACCATGCCCCAGAGCTGACGCTGCACCTCTATACCAGGTTCACTGACATTAGATCGGCTGATGTCGAGGTGAATGTCACTGCTAACAACAAGGTCTGCACCCAAAGCGTTCCAAGCTCCTTTTACTTTATCATCCGACAAACGAAAAACTCGCTGCAGTACTGAGACTAGGATGGATTCTGCCAGAGCTGCGAGACAGGACATAGAAAAAACGTTTTTCAGAACGGACCAGAGGCTTGTTATGAGCGTCAATTTGTTCAATTGGACCTGGGCTGCATTAGAAAGTTCCGGTTGATCCAAAGGACGAAGAAATCCAGCAATGATGCTCGTGATCCTGTCCGTGATGACCGATGACAAAGTGGTTAAGTGTCCATGGCCTTGAGTCAACTGGGCTTGAACGAGGAGAAGAGATTGCCAGACTAGCAGGAGGTCTGATTTGAGCTAGATTTTTTCGATAGAAAGCGAAAGCGACATTTGATCAGTTGGGCTGAAGGATGAGATTGACAACCAGAAAACATACCGATGCCAATACCTTTGTTGGCACTTTCGAACTCGAAGAATCTGAAGTCAAGGAATATAACTTTTCGACACTGATGACCCATATTTCCATGAGCTCGTCCCAATATCGAACGATCTCTTCTTCTGACAACTGTCTCACTTGAGCCGCATCAACGGAGCTCAAAGAGCTCACTGCAGCCGATATTTCGGATATGGAGCGAGCTCGAAGTATCGTCCCATCGAACAGGGCAGGAGTGAGGACATTCGCCAGATCCCATCCACCTGTCCCTTGCTCTCGTTCCGCAGATGCTTGACCAACTCCAATAGCACTGCTGAGTCTCGTCAAGAGATCCACGCCATCTTTGGATGTGGACAGATTGTCGGAAGATACCATATCTTTCACGGTTTGTAGAGCCTTGGCTACCCTATCAAAACCGTGAGGTTCCCGCCGGGTTGGAGAGCCAAGGAGGCAACCAACCAGTGCCGTCCCAGTGCCGTCTTTCAACTCTTGCCTCACAACGAGAAAAGCTGGATTCTGAGTGTCTGCGCCCGTGTCCGGTGCATTACTCTTCTTGCCAACGCCACTCCCGTATGAATCGCCCCCTTCATCGAATGTGCGTCCCTGGACAGCTAAGAGTCTTCCCAACACCCAAACAAAACACCTCCATACATGCGGGGACAAGGACCGGACAGCAGATCGTTGATGACGTCCTGAAGCTTGCGCGATGGATAAAATGCATAATTTGAGTGAAGGAGGGTGATTGAAGATGTTGAAGTCGCAGAGGACGATGAGTGAAGCGATCGTTGATAGGGCACATGCAGGTGTTTGTGCTTGATTTTGAGACGAGGTTGGAGCATTCTCTTTGGACGACGAAAGGGCTGTTGATATGATGTCTGGAAGATAGGGCACGGATGCAGTTGAGTTTCCTCTACGCTTGGATGCGAATTTGGAAGCTCGAACTTGGAATTTGATGAATGATTGTACTGTGCCAGACATTTCATTGTCCCAAGACCTTACTGTACTAGACGGCAACGACCCTGGTTCTATAGGAGTAGATAAGATATACACCTTGGCCTGCACAAATCCAGAAAGAGTATATGCCGCCTGTGACCGGACTTCGGGGAAGGGCGAGAGTAAGTGACCCAAGACAAGAGGGAGTAGCGGGGTACAGTGGGGGAGGAAGGTGGTGGGATGGGTCGTCAGGAGGGTACGCAGTGTCTGTAAGAGCATATAAGGGATTGGGTGAGCGGTGTGGATCGACTATCTGAGTAAATGTGTGACTGTTACCTCAAGAGCGTCCGAGATAACCTGTTCTGAATTAACGCAAAGTTCCTCGATAGCACTTTTGAGGCTGGCAATCACTTCACGCTTGTTTGACGCGATGGTAGAGAGAGGGAGGTGTTTTGCGCATTGACGGAGAATCCAATAGACAATTGCACGTGTCTTGCGCGAAGAGGGTGTAGGAAGAAAAGAAAGCGTGAAATATGCGAGATTCAACACCGTGGAGAAGAGCGGAGCGACGGAGTTTTCTATCAAGAGGGAAAATGAAGCTCATTAGAGTCCGAGGGCGAGCGAGAAACGAATCACGTACCTGGAAATACAGAACGTAGTGGCAAAAATGTAAATATCACAGAAAGCAGATGTAGGGCATTGTGAGAAACAGTGCATAAATCTCGCGCATACTGGATCTCCTCTACGGTCATATCATGACTATCTGAGTTCGTTCCCGGATGGACTGTATTATACCCCATAGAATACGGATTCGAGCCAGACTCTAGTGAGCGTGGATCGATTAGCACGCGCCGGATGTCACGTTGAAGACACTGCAGGAACTGCGAGGCGTGAGCTCTGAGTGGGTTGAATATTGTTGCGGTAGGATTCTTGTCCAGATCGGTGAGAGGCTGGTTCACGAGAGATGGCAACAGGTATCTAAGTCGGTGCAGCAGAATGTTGTAAGCTTCCGCGAGGTCGTGAAGAGATATACAGTCCGGGTCGGATGGGGAAAGGGTTTCGAGAAGGGTTTCAAGAGGCGATTGTAGGATGTATTGAAGATCGTTTGGGAGATCGTTGATAGTGCTCGGAGTGGCGGGAGCTTGAGCAGATTTCGGCGGCATATTTACAGAAGAGTGATTTACAAGTCGTTGGGTGCTGTTCTTTAATATTGGTTTGAGGGGCTGAGAACGCCTCGATGGTGTGGGGCAGGCAGACTTGGTGTCAAATTCGCACCAAACAACGCGGGAGGCTCTCGGCTGGACGTTCTCCTTCAGACTGGACGGTGGGTTCATAACCGACGAGACTCGATGCATTTAGGTGGCATGTGAATCGGTTGATGTTGAGACTGATAGGTTTCAGTTGGACGTCCTTGTACTCGTTCGTCGTGAGATTTGGTCTCAGATAAGGGTTTCTTTCGAAAAAATAGTATGCCTGCCTATAGATCACACCAAAGGGTCAGTTGAGCTGTATGACGAGTAGAAGCAGAGCGTGGCGCTCGGCAGTTTTGGTTAAAAACAAAAGGGGGATGTTGCAGCTACTCACTTGATTTATGTGGACGACCTATCCAAGTCACTCTAGCTGATTCGGTGCCGTGGAATTGACAGACGAGTTAGCGTGAGACTGGATGGATAAATCGTGATTGTGGGTCCAAGAAGTTGATGGAAGTACACGAGGATGTCACAAACACGCCAAACAGCACGCGTCTCAGTGTGTGACTGGTACGTGACATCCCCTCGGCATCTCGATCTGGCAGCGACCAAGAATGTCACAATCTAGCTGACCGTTATTCGGACATCCTCACCTCAAGCGCTTCAGCCGTGGCCCGTCGCGTTCACGGCCTCGAAATGAACCACTTTTTCTCCACAGGAACGTTGCTATCTATGGCACATCTAGCTCGGGAGACGTCCCCGATCCTAGGTCTAGGGTGTTCCGGCCGGCACCGTCCTCATGCATAAAGTTCATATTCGAAAGGGGCCAGAGAATAAATTCAGAAATTTTGTCTCGGAAGCCTCTCTTTCAACAGTGCACTACCATGTCTCCGGAGCAAGACGTTGGCAAACTCGATACCCACTTTCACATTGAACTCCCTCATCCTGACTGGAAAACTTGTGCGGTCACCTCTCCTATACGCCACTCCAATGCGTCGAAATGTATCCTGGCGGTCATCACTCCTGATCCTAGCAGCGAGGGCGTCGGAGAGTCTGGACGAAGGCTCGCGAGAGCAATCAACATGCAGACGCTGGACACTGTCCGAAGCAAGGAGAGCAAAGACAAATTTACCTGGTTTGCCAGTTTGCCAGACTGGAGCGATGTAGAGGGCACTATCAGGGAGGTGGAATGGGCCTTGGGGGAAGCGGATGCTGATGGCGTAGTGGTGATGCCGACGTATCAGGATAGGCGAGTATCTGGCCTCGATAAGACTCAATAGCAGTACTGATTCCAGTCCTCTAGACTCCTAGGAGATGAATCGTTTCAGCCAATCTGGGATAAACTCAATGAATACCACGCTGCGGTACTTGTTCACCCAACGTCACTCAACATGTAAGCGTGTATTCCAATAACACACGTTCGCTCATGTTTTCAACATCCATCGAAAGTTGTACAGGTTTCTGTGACTTCGGCCCCCAGTCGGATTATCCTATCGCAACAACAAGAACGGCAATTGATCTCGTTCTAAGCAAGACCCTTGCGACTCATCCCGATGTCAAAATTATCCTGTCGCACGCAGGAGGGACTCTGCCGTTCCTACCAGAACGTGCGTTAGATTTCCTAGACAACGTCGGCGTTTCGGAGGAAGAAAGGTAAATATCCACGTTGTTTCCCTCGGGGATCGTTTTATTCACCTTGAGGCTAGTCGGCAGGGTCTGAAACAGCTTTGGGTAGATGTGGCAATGAATACCAGCAAGTGCGTACATTGCCACTCAAACCTTACTCAGAAACCTTGTTCATCTCTGCTTTTACAGCACACAGGTCCACGGACTTTTGTCTTATATACCCCCAGACAAGATTCTATACGGCGCAGACTGGCCTTACGCATAGGTTTACCATCATAGACGCTCCGATTTTTCATTCTGGTGACTTTTATAGATGTATCATATGTAGTTTCTTAATGAGTGAGACAGATTCACCCAGCTCAGATCTTGGGAACATGTGCACATGCAGCCATTCCGCAAACGTGGCGTGAGCTCTGGAGCGATTCGTTGAGTGCCTGGTCTTGGACCGAGATAATTCGCGTTGACGAGCAAGGTGAGTGGCGTGTAGACACTTCGAATACTCTTACCGCACTTGCGTGATGGTGTCATGTACAAGATCTAAGCCACTCAAAAGATAGAAATGGCGTGCCATCCTGGTGGTGATACAAACTGAATGGTACATTAGATATTATATAGTGTAGCTAGGAAACGATGCGAAACCTAAGCTCCAACAGTCTCCACCAGAGCGCCATTACCAAGAGCATTGGCATACTGGAACTGGTCGGAATTTTCGTGCTGTTCCCGTCGTCGTCAATAACGACTCGAAAGCGGAGAGAACGAAAAGGAGCGTACCTCCCACATGTCGATGGCAACCTGACAACTCTCACGTACAACCTGCGGGCAATCTTCCCGGTTCTTCCACAAGATCAAGTGAGGGAGAACCTCCGGTGTTGCAATGCCCCCGAGTGCTTCGGCAGCTTCGTGTCGGACCATTTCAGATTCGTCGACGTCTTCCAGTCTGGAGATAAGTGCTGGGACGGAATGTGGTGACAGAAGTTGACCGAAAACAAAAGCTATTTCGTGTCTGGAAAGAGAGACGTGAACTTATATTCTGGAGAGGGATGTTGGGTATGCATACTTGAAAAGGGGGCTATCATCTGTGAAGCCAGAGGAAAGCGCGTCGACCGCAGCTGGAGAACCGATATTGCGGAGAGCAAACATTGCTCTATAACGCTCGAATAGGGGAAGGCGCGTATCCACTAATACTTCTCGTAAAGCAGAGACATTCGTAGCTGACACAGCCTCGGGTTTTGGTTGGCCAGACAGAAGTCCAGAGCTAGGGGGTGCAGGATCGATGGAAGTATAGAGTCTACGGATAATATGAGTAACAGGCGTTAAATGGCGAGAGTGGAGAAATCGTACGGTATTTCTTCAACGATTGTTTTTTTGTGTTTGAGGCCTTCCTCGGAGTTGTCCCATTCAATTTTTGCAACGGCTATTTCGCATGTTTCCCGTACTGCTCGGTCGGGATGGTCAAGATACCGCTTGAGGACGGGGAGGGAAGAGGGGGAAGATATAGCTCCCATGGCTTCAGCCGCCTGGCAGACGTTGAAAATACTGTAACACGGGCAGTGTATACACAAAACTCACCTCATGCCGTACCATCGCGTTTTCAGATTCATCCGTCAACACTGTCTCGAGGGTAGGTAGTGCAGATGTATTGTTTATCTGACCGAGGACATATGCCATTTCATGTTTTAACAGGGCAGAAGGATCAGCGAAACCTGTCGAAATGAGATCAATATCATTGGACGATGAGATGGAAAGTGGGGAGACAGACCTTTTGAGATGATGTCCACGGCCTCTTGGGATTTCAGAGCCTTGAGAGTGAAAAGGGCTCGGAAACGATTGTGGAGCGCGACGTTTCCTGAGGTATTTAGGAGGGAGTCTTCGAGTGTTTGAAGCTCTGCGGGGGAGATGGTAAGTGGCGACATGGTCAAGAGCGAGTTCAAGTCGAAGAGGTTCAATGAAAGTTTTGGCAGACGGAGGCTCGATCCAAACTCGATCTGTATCGATCAAGAACGAGGCGCATGTCGTGGGAGATTGCCTTTTTTGAACACCATCTGAGAGTCTCGATGCATTGGAGTCATTTCCGGGGAGAAATCATGCAAAATCATAGCGGGATCGTGAAAGACACGAGCATTTGTAGCAGTACAGCTGCATTGGAGGATGCAGCGTTAAATGAAGGCTCATGAAGAGCAAGGGAGATGCCGATATTTCAAACTCCGTTTACACTACACGCCAAAAATATATTCGAATTTCTTACAGTAAAATATTCTTCTGAACCTCCTTGAATCGCCATGCCTCGCTCGAAACGTTCAAAGCTCGGTCAGTCAGGCTACTGGATCATATGAAACTCCCGCACTAACATGGTAGAATCGATCCAGTCTCTCTGACGAAAGTCGCAAAAAAAACCAAGGCGCAAAAAGGTGAGATGATGAAGGAGGTGAGTACTACTTCACATTCGAAAGTTACATAGATTGCTGACGATCAATCCTTCAATAGCTCCAGGAAAGTCTGGAGAAATGGGAATATTGCTGGCTATTCGAAGTCGGTTCCATGCGTAATGCCCACCTCAAAACTGTACGAAAACTATGGAAAGAGTACGTTCAACCTAGTGTCATCTCTCATGCATTGCTCATCGTATGCATCTAGCTCTGCACGTATATTCTTTGGCCGAAGTGCAGTCATGGCTAAAGCCCTTGGAACAACATTGGAGGATGAGCATCGCACTGGAATACATAAATTGTCAAAAGTACGTCAAACTTCGCCCCTCCTTTGCGTAAATTCGTTGACCTGTCGCCACAGCAAATAAAA
This sequence comes from Sarcomyxa edulis, assembly GCA_009761415.1. Taxonomy (NCBI): domain Eukaryota; kingdom Fungi; phylum Basidiomycota; class Agaricomycetes; order Agaricales; family Mycenaceae; genus Sarcomyxa; species Sarcomyxa edulis. The sequence continues at coordinate 752,848 of QUOL01000014.1, read as the reverse complement.
GGCCAAGTTGGTGTTCTCTTCACCAACACGAAGCCAGAGGAGGTCATCGAATGGTTTGCCGACTTCAAGCAGCCAGATTATGCACGAAGCGGAAATCTAGCTAGTCGAACGGTCATCCTTCCTGCAGGACCCGTAATGCGACACCATTCGGATCCTCCAGAGCCATTCCCTCACAATGAAGAGCCTCAGCTGCGTAAGCTAGGTCTCACGACATCAATGAAGAAGGGTGTACCGATATTGCACACACCGCATAAACTTTGCGAAAAGGGCAAACCTCTGACAGGTGAACAGGCCCAGCTTTTGAAGCTCATTGGAGAAAAAATGGTGGTCTTCAGAGTAAGACTCATGGCTAGATGGGATGCTGCGACTGGCGAGGTTGTCCAGATAGAAGGGGAAGAGATAACACCCGAAGAGGGAGGCGAGGGTAGTGGAGATGAGGATGCTATGAGTGAGTAGGCTTTTTCTTCTGTGTCTGTACTTTGTAGGCGTTTCTTCGTATGTTATAGCAACCTCGTTGGTTCTGAATGTCTCGTAAATCTTCATATGATACATTGGCACATATCCCACTGCCTTTCAGAGTGTGATTTTAATGGTCAATATCCCGCCATATTCCGCCATTCGAACCAATGTTGAATCCATTTGTTGCGGTGCCTGCGATGAGCCATAAGTTGAGCAAGCTTCTGTATGGGCTAAATCGAGCTCAAACTTGCTCTCGCACCATGCGCTTCCCTTTCTCATTGCTGGCAGCGACTCAGGTGCCGCTGCAGACACCCAATTCCTATCCCAACAACAGTATGGCCGTCAAATCCGAATTTACCTGGAAGGAGGGCGCAGATATCTTCTCGCCCAAGGATCTGGTTGGACTTGGGAGACCTGGCACGGGTGTTGCTAACCCTGCGGGCGACTTGGTCCTCATACCCTTTAGCAAGTACTCTTTCGAGGAGAAGAAGTCAGTGTTTCACCAGATCGTTGTGATCGTTGATAATGATGGTGTCGCTCCAGAAATAAGAAATCAATATTCCTGGCACCGTTGGAATCCGCAATTAAGCCTCTCGAGATACCTCTCCCCAAGGGCGGGGACGCGTTCTGGCTCGATTCTCACACCGTGGCACAAGTCGTGGAGGGCGAGAACAAGAAACTCGAAGTGTACACACTCTCTGTCCAGGTTTACTCTGCAACAGAAGGATCTGTTGGTGCACTGACCGCTGCGGAGCCTGTCCTCATTGGCACTCTACCGACTACTTCAGCATCTAACTTCCGCTACTCTGTAAAGTCACAACGGCTTGTATTCTCTGATCACGTCTATCCCGATGGGAACCTCTCCGCTGTGACCGAGAGGGACGAAGCTTGGGAGAACCGGGGTACCACAGCTTTAGTCTACGACCAGACGTATGTTCGTCATTGGGACACTTGGGTTGGTCCAAAGAAAGCTTCGTTGTTCAGTGTACCGCTGTTCATCGACCCTGATCACAAATACCATCTTGGAAGGGAATTCGTGAATCTACTGCACGGCACAGGCCATGTGAGATGTCTACCAGATGTCCCTAGGGAGCCTTACTAAGCTCCCAAATCTATAGAGCTCTCCCGTGGAACCCTTCGGTGGGACGGATGACTTTGACGTATCGAACGATCACGTTGTCTACACGACCAAAGATCCAGTAAGCTCCTAAATACTCATAGTCCTGAGCAGCTCTCTAATGCATTTCACCCAAGATCCTACCTGAGGCTTGGCACACGAAGCAGAATGTAACTTATCCAGACTCGTACACCGTAACCACCTCTGATGCTAGCTATAGGTTTACATTGTGGATATTAACGGAGGCGAACCCAAGGAACTTACCTCTGGCAAGCAAGGTGCTACTCATAACCCAGTCTTCAGCCAAGCTGGATCAAAGGTTGCGTGGCTGGAACTTGACGAGGATGGTTACGAGGCCGACAGGTGTGTCACCATTTGCGTTCATTCTCTACGCACTTTTGCTCATGTTGTCAAAGAGCCAAGATTGTTATTTACGACCTCCGCCAGAACGTGAGATTTACACTAACACAGAGCTGGGATCGTTCGCCTGATGGCCTCGCTGTAAGCTCAATTTACCCGTGTCATGACGAGCAGACTCTGATCAAGTCAAACAGTTCTCGAAAGAAGGCGATTTCCTGTACTTCACTGCAGGTGACGAAGCCAAAATCAAAGTATTTGTCCTTCCTGTACCGCCCACGCCATCGCAGTCGACCACCCATCCCGATCTCTCGTCCAAGTACACAACACCTGTTGCACTTACCTCCAGTCGCGCTGCTTCAGGGTTACAGACTCTTTTCACCGGTCGATTGATCTTTACTCAGTCGTCATTCACCTCGCCTAATGATGTGTTCATCATCCGCGATCTTCAGCGCCTCCAGACTGCTATCGAGCAGAGCGAGAGGCCTTTGACTTTCAAGGGCGAAGCTCAACAGATCACTCATCTCACCGAGGAAGATCTGAAGGGAAAGAACCTGAGTGGAGGCGAAGAATTCTGGTTCACAGGCGCTGATGGCAAGAGAGTGCAAGGATGGGCCTTGAAACCTAGTGGATGGAAGGCCGGTCAGAAGAAAGCGTACCCCGTTTTGTTGCTCATTCACGGTGGGCCACAAGGTGCATGGGAGGATCAGTGGTCCACGCGTTGGAACCCCAATGGTAATTACTCTCGTCGCTTGCTAATGATGCATTCTCAAGCCGTTCCACTTTACTACAGTATTTGCTCAGCAAGGGTACTTCACTCTAGCTATAAATCCGACGGGGAGTACCACCTTCGGTCAAGGTGAGTGATACTCCGGAAACCCTGGATTCGTCTGCTCAGAACTTTCTCTCCGATAGAATTCACCGATGCGATCGCGGGCGACTGGGGCGGTAAGCCCTTCGTGGACATGCAAGAAGGTTGGAAGTATGCTCTGGATGCGTATCCCGAGGTACGACGCAGGTTCAATTGATCGGACGCTCGCTGACACTCTCCGCAGATTGACGCCGATCGAGCGGTCGCTGCTGGTGCAAGTTGGGGTGGATACGCCATCAAGTAGGATATCTCTTTTCGTGCCTCATGAGCTGCCTTTGCTCACCACGGTACGCAGTTGGATTCAGGGACATCCTGAATATGGTTTCAACTTCAAAGCTCTTGTCGGACACGATGGAGTGAGAACATTTGCAAATCAGATTTGAACTGGACTCATGAACTTGCTCGTAGGTGTTCGATGCAAAGTACAATGGCTATTCTACCGACGAGCTGTTCTTCTTCAACCACGAGTGGGGTGGGAGACCATGGGATAAGACTAGCGAGAAGCTGTCAGACAAGTAAGCGACTTAAACCAGCACTTACATAATGATCTAGCTGAACCACAATTGTCTGTCGTAGGTACAGCCCTTCGAACTTTGTCGACAAGTGGTCAACTCCACAGCTTCTTATTCACGGAAGTAAAGACTATCGTCTTCCAGAGACCGAAAGCATCGGCGCATTCCACGCCCTACAACAGTATGTCTCTTCTTGGACGAACGTTATATTCCATCAATGTCTAATGTATGGCTTTTAGACGCGGAGTTTCGAGCCGACTGGTCATTTTCCCTGATGAGAATCATTGGGTATTGAATCACGGAAATAGGTATGAACTTGCGCTCGAACTCCATCTTCGATTCTTCTTTTTTCTTCTTACTGACACCTTTCTTAGTCTCAAATGGCATCATGAAGTCCTCAAGTGGTTTGACCAGTTCGTTGGCAATAAAGAATAAGAGCAAATCATATGATCTTGAAGGGGTGATGTTGTAGTGTATAAGAACAAATAGGACTTTGGTCGGACATGTCGTGAGCCTTTCTCACAACCGTTTGTCTCTTTCAGGTTGTGGCTATCAATACACTCAAGACACAGGAACACCGACTGTACCGTTCAGTCTCTGTGAGAGCAACGAATAAGGTTGACTGGTCCCAACGGGGACTCACGGATAACGCACCCCAGATTCAACGATGACATATAGACGTTTCTTCCAGATGCACGGTATGTCTACCAATCTGAGGCAGCATGATGAATGTTCATATTGATGACAGTCTTCCGTCATATCACAGTCAATGGTTTCTCAGGAAGAAACTCACTTTATACTTTCATTTTGTCGATAGATAGTCAGTCTATAACACGACGGCTATTCTGTTTTTGACCTTAGCACCCATGACATTCCAAATCTGATGCATGTAAGAAGAACGACCACGCTGCTCCGAAGCTTAGTCTTCTGCGCCAATGGGTCATATATAGATGATAATATTCGGAGGTTCGTCGCCCCCCATGCCTTTCTTATCATTGAAACCTCTCGACCGACAAATGCTTCTCATTCTTGTTCTAGTCTGCGTGGCTGTAATAACTCATAGACTGCTCTATGGAAAGCGTGCGGCTAACACAAAGAACTTACCCTTCCCTCCGGGACCTAAACCGAAGATACTAATCGGAAATTACTTTGACATACCCTCTGTCCAACAGTGGATCGCCTACACTAATTGGGGACATAAATACGGTGATCTAGTCCACTTCAAGATTTTTAGAAAACATACCGTGGTCATCAATTCTCTCGAAGTTGCCCGAGACCTTCTTGATAAGAAGTCTAACGTGTACTCGGATAGATTCCCTAATCACGTCCTATATTTGTGAGTCTTCCTGATTATCTGTCGATAGAGCATCAACATGACACGTATCCAAATCTTGGTACAGGATGGGATGGGACTGGAGTCTGCCAGTCATGCGTTACTCGCAGAGGTGGCGAGAGCAAAGAAGAATGTTTCATCAGTACTTTCGCCCTAAAGCATCGCTTGCTTATCGACCCACTCAAGTGAGAAAGGTACACGAGATGCTTCACAACCTCCTATTGACCCCTGAAGATTTCATATCGCATGGCCGAACGTACGGATATTCAAACAGAACTGCGGCTAGAATTCATTGACTAATCATATCTATTCATCAGCCTTTCAGGCGCTATAATCATGTCGACAGTGTACGGGCACGAGGTCACCTCTTCGAATGATTATTTTGTCTCACTCGTCGAGCAATCTCTGGAGAACGTCGCTTTATCGCTTTTTAACAGCGCAAACCTGGTCAACATATTTCCTATACTGGGTCGTATACCTCCTTGGTTCCCGTTCGCTGGTTTCAAGCGAGACGCCTTGGAGTCCCAACGATTGACGAATCAGATGCAAAATGTTCCCTTCAATTATGCCAAAGAAAATATGGTAAACTGATCTTTCACCCCACTTGTCGTTCGGCCTCACATTGATGAATTTCTTGTTCAGAACCGCAGCACAGGAGAGCCGTCCCTGGTTGCTAAGTTGCTAGAGAGAAATGGCGCGTTGGGAAAAGGAGAGGAAGGCGAGGAGACAATCAAACGGGTCACAGCAGTTGCCTACGTTGGTACGTTCGTGTTCTTTACCAGTCCGATATACTTATGAAATAAGTATTGTAGCTGGTGCCGATACTGTCAGTTGCAATTGACCTAAATGTTTCCTTTACAAACACTTACACTGATACTGCAGACTGTGTGCGCGTCCGAGACATTCTTCCTCGCGATGTCCACGCACCCAGAAGCTCAGAAAGCCGCGCAAGATGAGATCGACTTAGTCGTAGGTTCTAAAAGGATGCCAGTCTGGGATGATCGGACGTCTTTGCCGTATGTTGAAGCTCTTTATCGTGAAGTCATGCGGTGCGTCCCCATCTCTCCCTTCCGCGATGCTACTCCTAATATTTACATAACTTGAGAGCCAGGTGGCATCCCGTGACTCCCTTAGGCCTACCACATGCTACCGTGAAGGATGACATCTATCGAGGCAGCTTCATTCCAAAGGGAACTATTGCGATCCCAAATATATGGTGCGTCTGATCTCATTGCACGTGTTGCTTCCGATCTCTCAGAAAACTGCAGGGCAATGACTCACGACGAGAGGTTGTATCCGGATCCAGATGTGTTCAAGCCCGAAAGATTTTTCACGTCTGACGGTAAACTCAATGACGACGACATGATGTTGGCTTTCGGATTTGGTCGAAGGTGAGACTATTACTAACCTTCTCAACTGAGTATATTTTGAACCGCCATATCTTATCTCCAGAATATGTCCAGGACGCTATATGGCCGACGCCACGGTGTGGCTTGAAATTGTGTCGGTCTTGGCTACCTTCAAGATCACGAAGGCTAAGGATGACGCTGGGGTAGACATTGAGGTCCCTGGCTTGTATACGGATAACCTTGTGAGGTATGTCCCTAGATCTCACTGTCTTATCCTCTCTCAATATTGGATACATAGTCACCCGCGTCCATTCCAATGCTCTATCGTACCTCGTTCGGATGAGGCAAAAAATCTCATTCTCGAGACAGTGGTCGCGCTGACCGTAACTGGAAACTAATTCTATGACTCTGTTCGCTACTTGAGCTCTGTTTGACGGAGAGATTCGAGAGGTGGATGAGTCAATTGTGTAGCATATATAAACTTCTACATGTTTTGACGCGTGTGAGACGCGTGGAGGCCACGTGATGAGTGGATGTCACGCAATATTGCAATTTGAAATTTGATTTGGGTTCCCTGTTACACCAAATCACGATTCAAACCACCAACTCCAACATTTTCGACAGACAGTTTGATGTTGACCGTACTGTCGTTGCTGGTGCAACTTGGCCTATGTCTTTCATCAACCAGTACATAGCATTCCGGGCCTCTTCCCGCGAGTCGCGATCAGCGAATCAAAGGCACCCGGAATACGGTTTCCATATTATGGTGGGGGTTAGCACAGTGATAGATCAAGTCGAGCCTGAACCAGGTACCAAATCTCTTTCCAACGATCACGATTTTGGAGGGTGTCTATAACTTGAGTCTAACAGAAAACTGTCGAGTGAGTAAATTCTATATCGTTAGTGTAGCGAAGCTAAACCATCGTAATCTAGCTTCAGGTATAGTCCGTTCAATACGTCCACAGATGGTTCATCCCGCGTCTTCTTCATTCTTTACGGGAGTAAGGACTTTCCTCTTCGACGAACGACTCGGAGTCCTATTTAGACAGTGTCCCAAGTTGGGTCATCATCGCTGTTGATAATTATGAGGTCGTGAAGCACGGGAGCCTGTCTATCTCTGCATGTCTTCATCGCAGCACAATTTTTGATTGAGACCATAAAGCTCAATATCATTGCCATCAATGCACGATATGTGAATGCGTCAGTGAAAGCGTTACAGCCCCTGGAAATGCAGATCGTTGAGGACTTAGCGCGGACTCGAAGTATATATGGGACGCGTCCGTGAAACATGTGAGTGAATGGTCCCGATTTTTGGTTATCTTTACATATCTATTGCTAATAGGCAGAACCATCAGATGAAGTCCGAATGTTCAAGCTCAAGCTTATACCCTACTAGTATCGTATGACCAGCCACTGGAGGTAATATCTTCGATTGGGCGAGATCATTCATACAAGCAACTCTTGAACCCTACAGTGACCCATTTCCCACCCATGGACTCCCTAGCATGTGCGGCAATACTCCTCACTGTGGTCTGCATTTCAGGCTTAATATACGAGACGCTCTACGTCAAGCGTTCTGTCAATCCAAAGGGCATATCTTTTCCGCCTGGCCCGAAACCAAGGTCGATCATCGGGAATTTTTTCGATATACCTTCTATCCAGCCATGGGTCATTTATTTTGACTGGGGAAAGCAGTATGGAGATATGATTCATCTCTGCGTTTTGGGACAACATACTGTGGTCCTGAATTCTTTCGGAGTAGCTCGAGAGCTCCTGGACAAGAGGTCAAGAATATATTCCGATAGACCCTCCAGTCCTTTGTTAAACATGTAAGCAATGTCATCATCTTGGTATGACTCACTGATCCATCCCATAAATTAGGATGGGATGGGAATGGAGTCTGACATTCATGCGTTACTCCGACCGGTGGCGCGAACATAGAAGAGTCTTTCATCAGTCGTTTCACCCTAAGGCATCTCTCGCTTATCGACCTGTTCAAATGCGAAAGGTACACGAACTACTCCAAGGTCTCCTTTCGACTCCTTTCGACTTCATGGCGCATGGCCGAACGTAAGTAATTCTAGTGTTGAACCCAGCCTTCTTAAATAACTAACTATCTACAAGTCTTGCAGGCGCCATCATCATGTCGACGATATATGGGCACGAGGTCACCCCGAACGACTATTTTGTCTCCATTGCCGAACAAACCGCCGAAAGGGTTGCAGAATCGTCATTTACAAGCGCCACGCTCGTCAATGCATTTCCTATACTTTGTCGGATACCTTCGTGGTTCCCAGGTGCAGGTTTCAAGAGGGATGCTTTGAAATCTCGAGAATTAACGACTCAGATGGTAAATCTTCCCTTCAACTTCGCCAAAGACAACAAGGTAAACGTCGGTCCCTCCACCGTCTCAGATTGCAAAGAGACATGTATCTTTTGTTTAGAATTCAGGCAGTGGAGGACCATCATTGGTTGCTAAATTGCTAGAAAGCAACGTCACTCACGGAAAAGGAGAGGAGGGCGAGAATGTAATCAAACGGGTAGCAGCAATTGCATATTCTGGTGAGTTTCTAGGTATTGGCCGTACCTTGCAATTCTGACGATGAATCAATGACCTTAGCTGGTGCCGATACAGTGAGACAATGCCTTTTGATGGAGATGATCCACACTGACCACTTTCTAGACTGTCTCAGCCTCTGCGACCTTTTTTCTTGCTATGTGTACTCACACAGAAGCCCAGAAGAAGGCACAACAAGAAATTGACTCAGTCGTAGGTCCTGATAGGCTGCCAACCTGGGACGACCGGGATGCGTTACCGTATGTTCAGGCAATTCATAGTGAAGTTCTGAGGTGCGTCCCTTGACCCCTCGTAGGATGTTTATCTCAAATGCCTCTCAAGATGGCACCCTGCACTCCCCTTAGGTATACCTCATGCCACCATAGAGGACGACGTTTACGAGAACCGCTTCATTCCGAAGGGAACTTTTGTCATCTCTAATATATGGTGCGTATAGCACAAAACAACATTCGCCCCATGTTAACAGGACATCATACAGGGCAATGACTCGCGACGAAAAGATGTATCCAAATCCTGATTCCTTCCAGCCAGAAAGATTTTTGACTTTGGATGGGCAACTCAACGGCGATGACACGATACTGGCCTTTGGATTTGGCCGAAGGTTTGATCGCTTTTGATCATTGTACCAATCCTGACGGTGCCAATTTTTATATCTAGGATATGCCCTGGACGTCATATGGCTGATGCGACGGTCTGGCTCGAAATAGTGTCAGTCCTAGCTACTTTCAATATCGCAAAGGTGAAGAATGACGCTGGGGTCGATATCGATCCCCTCGGTGTATACACGGATGGCATCATAAGGTATATCTGAACAATTCCTCGTTCCTCTTTTTTGCAGCTTATTTTGACCTCCACCGTCGATATAGTCATCCACGCCCATTCCAATGTTTGATTACTCCTCGCTCGCATAAGGCGCGAAGCCTCATTCTCGAAACAGTTACTAAGCCAAGTATATGATGACTTCTGCACAATCTTATTTTCTCTCAGATGTTTCAAGTCGAATCTTCTGGAAAACAAGTTATTGCTTCTGAAGGCCATAGGACATGTTCGATTGGTGATCTTCGGCGTTTCTCAATACACGGCCCTAGCCTCTCATGGATCCATTTGTCAAGAAGAATCAAAACAAGCCATTGTATTCAATCTGGGTCCCACGACTCGTTCTTTCTGATCTGTTGCACTCATATATAGACCGTCATGATCGTAAGGTTCGTCGCCCACCATGACTTCCTTATCTTTTGACCCTCTTGACCCACCCAAGTCTCTTGCCCTCATCTTCTTTTGTCTTGCGAGCATATATTACAAGTGGTTCTACGGCAAGCGTACCACCAATCCGACGGGCTTACCTTTCCCTCCTGGTCCCAAACCAAAGATAGTCATCGGAAATCTCCTCGATATACCTTCCTCGCAGTCATGGCTTACATACACCAGATGGGGTAAACAGTACGGAGACCTACTCCATCTTAACATTCTCGGACAACATACTGTCATTATCAACTCCTCTGAGATTGCTCGAGACCTTCTCGAGAGAAGATCGAATGTGTACTCTGATAGGTTTCCTAGTCCCATGTTAGACTTGTGAGTTTTATAGATCTCTGCGCTCAGTAGCCGTTGTCTGCTCACACCTTGCTTTAGCTTGGGATGGGAATGGAGCTTAGCAACTATGCGTTATTCCGATCGTTGGCGAGAACATAGAAGAGTTTTCCATCAGTCATTTCGTCTCAAAGCGGCGCTCAATTATCGACCCACTCAGATGAGGAAAGTACATGAGCTGCTTCGGAATCTCCTCTCGACTCCTCTAGACTTCATGGCGCATGGTCGAACGTAAGAAGTCATACTAGATTGTTGTACCCTGCAATTTACATCCATCTCTTTCAGTCTTGCAGGCGCTATCATCATGTCTACGATGTACGGGCACGAAGTCACTTCGGATGATTATTTTGTCTCGATTGCCGAACAAGCAGGAGCCAGAGTCAATGGGGCAGCATTTACGAGCGCAAATTTAGTCAATGTTTTCTTTTCCCATCCTTCGCCACATACCTTCCTGGCTCCCAGGGGCGGGTTTTAAACGAGAAGCTTTGGAGTCCCAACGATTAACAGGTCTGATGCAGACTGCACCGTTTGAATTTGTCAAAGAGAATATGGTGAATGTCCCTGTTTCTACAGATGATTACCTGCATGATCGATCAAAATTATTACTCCTAGAAACGAGGCACAGGAGCACCATCAGTACTCGCCGAACTGTTAGAAGACAATGCCGCATCTGGAAGGGGGGAGGATGGCGAGAATGTAATCAAGCGAGTGACTGCAGTCGCTTATGCCGGTAAGTTATCACTCCTATCCTCTACCAGACTTGCAGTCTAAATTTGCGGAACAAAAAATCATCGCAGCTGGTGCCGATACCGTGCGTTTTATTTCACTGCTAAATTTCACGGCAGGGACTCACGGACCGTCTGTGTAGTCTGCCTCCGCTTCCGCGACATTTTTCCTTGCTATGCGTGCATACCCAGAAGCCCAGAAGAAAGCACAAAATGAGATCGACGCAGTGATAGGACCTCACAGACTGCCTACCTGGGAGGACCGCCCTTCTCTACCATACGTTGAAGCTCTTTATCGTGAAGTCATGCGGTCTGTCAAGTCATCTCCTGACTTGTCCCATGCTCATAAGAGTCTGTGATTTGTAGATGGCACCCTGCAACACCCCTTGGTGTACCCCATGCTTCCTTGCAGGACGACATCTATAATGATACGTTCATTCCGAAAGGTACTGCTGTAGTTGCTAACGTATGGTCTGTCCAGTCCTATCTTTGCTTACTTCAAGTTATTGTTATCTCGTGTTCATATGATGCTGTATAGGGCAATGACTCACAATGAAGATCTCTACCCGGATCCACATTCTTTCAAGCCCGAAAGGTTCTTCACGTCTGACGGCAAACTTAATGATGACGATGCGATACTGGCTTTCGGCTTTGGTCGAAGGTGAAATCTTGGTTCAGTCTGAACTGGATATCTTCAATATCTCAACGTCTTACCTACAGAATCTGTCCAGGACGCCACATGGCTGATGCCACAGTATGGCTCGAGATCGTGTCGGTCCTGGCCACCTTCGACATCGCAAAAGCGAAGGATGACCCCGTAGACGTCAAAGCACATGCTCTGTATACGGATAGTCTCGTGAGGTATGTAACTAATTCCCGCATGTTGGTCTCTTTGCCTCATTACTTGGAGCCATAGCCACCCGCATCCATTCCAGTGCTCTATCACGCCTCGCTCGAATGTGGCGCGGAATCTCGTTCTCGACACGGTGACTACATCGACGGCATGAAACGGGCTGCTCAGACATCGAGCGGAGGAGATGTACTGTATAATATTCTGAATTTTTGTTCCGTTCCGTCCATATTTTGATAGATGTCTCATGTCTGTACGATCAAGCTGGTCGAGGCGATAAATGTGCATTCCGAGTCTCACAACTGGATGTTATGATATAAGAATCTACAAGCCGCTTGTCATGGTCCGTTAGATAGCTATCGAGAGGAGATCCTGAGTTATGTACCGACATCAATGGGAAACTATTGTGATTTGTATACCTCAGCCCTCATTCACGTATATGTCGCCCAAAGCGTTCAAATTTCCACCCGCATCTAGAAGGCCTGGAGCACAGTGAGGCTTATGTACACAGAGTTGTACGGAAACTTACTGTATTGAGAAGTACTGTCTGCGCGCTGTGGATGTCTACGTCAGTCAATGCTTCACTAAGACGCCTCTTTGAGAAACCTACGAAGTAGCCAAACCAAGAATACCGCTCAATCCAATCAAGAGTATCCATGTAAGCGATAGTCTGACCGAGAAAGTCCGTTACATCTACAGAGTGAGAAATGTCAGGCGTAGTCGGAAGAGGCCCCAAGCAGAAAAAGCAAGAAGACCAACCTGATTCAGCGGTCGATGTGTCGGCAAACTCGGTGACCCAGAGGGGGTAATTGGGAAATTCCCCGTGGAAAGACCAGATGTAATCGTAAAAATTTCCAATGCCAGTTCCATACCAATGGAGCGGCACGAAGTCGATGGTACAACCAGTACATGCGGCGATGAAGTCTTGGAGCCAGGGACGCCCAGTGTCAGCACTGGTCACAGCAGGGGCACCTGAAGTAGACTTAGTATCGAACGGCTTGTGGAGTGATGAACAATATATCTACCTAGACGGATTCCTGATGCTGCTAAAGGTTCGATGTATTGACGCCACAATTGAGCGGCCTCTGTGGGGCTGATGTTAGATTGAGAAGGAAAGTCAGGTTCGTTGAATCCCTGATGCTCGGAACTTGATGATAAGAAAGCCGCGGAGACTGTTGTCTTGTAAACTCACCAGAATAGCAGTGGCGCCTTGTTCTTTGACTGTAGCTGCAAAGCCTTCGATACCATCGGCACCCCATTGCATAGGAATGTACGATATACCGGATGTCTGGAGATAGCTGGGAGGCGTGGTGCCACAATTATAAAGCCAGGATATGGCGGTATCGCTTTGGTTCGCTCGTACTATGTCTGGCAGGGAATCAGCGTAGGCCAAGCCTCTCTTGACATTAGAGGCAAAAGCAAGGTGTATGGTCACGAAGATCAAGGCGAACGAGAACATGGGTGAAGAATGAGAGAAAACAAATCTGAAGAGTGGTGCTTATATCCCGAGCGTAGAGAAAAGCATAGAGGACAGACAAACGTAAATAAAATGTCGTATCGAGCTGGAGGAGCTACTCACGAAGAATTTCACTACTGATCGACAAAGTGTATGTGACTTTGAGATGATACGATAGCGGAAAAACGACATCAAGCATGATGAATTCCCCTTCTTACTCGAGATCATGACCTGTCCAAGAGATGGATATCCATGTGGAAAGGTCGCAAGCATGTATCTTCTGCCATTCAATGGGGACAAGCAGATATGTGTCGTCAGGCCTTTGCATCCGTTTTGTAAGATGACGGTGTCCCAGTACAATCCCATGACAAGTACGAGTGGGGGGCGCCATCTGACTCTCCAACTGTCTCAGAGAGTTCCGCGAACTAAAATTTCTGGCGCGTCGTGCAGCACCGTGGCAAGATCATGCTCTGGGGGGTGAAGACCATTCAAAAGCTAGACTCTAGTCAATTGATCGCATGACAATGGTTAGAATCCATCATTCTGGCCCCTGGGACTGGCTATACGATGGGTGCAAGTACGGTAATTTGTTGGAAGGGAGTCGGAAAAAGCGAAGGTCTCATGTGAGGAGGAATGCATATTGACAGGCCATCAGATTGATATACATGACATCCAGGTGCAATCATGACGAGGACGAGCTGGAAAACGACATGAGAGAAGAGAGCAAGAGTCAAGAGACGACCCAAAAAAAAGCCAGAGCCTGGCGATATTTCGGCAGATTCCGTTATACGCTGAAAGACGGGAGTATGGGGGATTTGGCGGATCCGCGGCGGATTTGGCGGATTGCTGAAGTGAAATCGCTTCAGTAAATTACTTCAGCACATTCCTTCAGCAGATTGCTTCAGGGAACCTGCTTCAGACACATCGCTGAAGTGATATTGCTCCAGTAGATATCTACACAAATTTGCTTAAGTAAGTAGTGCTTCAATAAATGCCTACGAAAATCTGCTGAAGCATCAAGTGCTTCAGTAGATGCCTACGCAAATCTGCTTAAGCATGGTTGCTTCAGGAAAATTCTATAAAAACTCTCAGGTTCCATTTCAGATATGTATCACCAGATCTAGGATTAAACAGTGCGTCCGGAGTTAGGGTTAGGAGGTTAGGAGGTTAGGGTTAGCGGTTAGGGTTAGAGGTTAGAGGTTAGGGTTAGGGTTGTTAGGGTTATAGGATTATATATTGTCTCGGTAAATATGTGTTCTGTGGCTTATTGGTTAGTGTGGCAGTTCAGGGTATGTCGTGGCCGGTGGCGAGGGTCTGGGTCAGGGTTCGAATCCGAGGTAGGTTTCTTTTTACGCGCACTTTCTTTCGCTTACAGCGAAATGGCTGAAGCGCTGAAGCCTGAAGCCAATTTGCTTCAGTGTTTTCACTTCAGTAACGTCTCTTCTGCAATTTGCTTCAGGACAATTACTCCAAGACATTTGTTTCAATTTTTTGAAGTCATATACAATATTATAGTAGAATAGGTGAGAAACACATTGAGAGGCACACCACAGAATATACTTAGACAAATTCTGCTGAAGCAAATCCGCCAAATCCGCCAAATCCGCCGCGGATCCGCCAAATCCCCCATACTCCCGTCGGTCTCGTTATACGTCGCTCGTGATTTTGACGCGTTAACAACTTCGACTCTCGTCCATTCAGTCCAGCTTGCTATCCTATGTTGTGTCCTTCTTCTGCGCGTGGATGTACCTGCGAGATGATATGCATCACTCTAGGACCTTCTCGTCTTGGACTTGTGTCACCGGAAAAGTCATCGACAATTCCCAGACAGTCAAATGTCCGTACCTTGTCAATTCTACGGAGATCTCGACACGAGAGCCCTGAGGCGTTTTCCCCTCGTCTTAGAATCTATAAGAACCTGTCTGCTTAATGTATCATCCTCCAGGAAACTGCCTAATACTGCGATGGCTTTCAAGTTCCTGCCCATTCTTATTCTCGCGTCTTTAAACACGGTCCATGCATGGTTCCGTGTTGCTTGCACGGATCCCCTAGTGCAAGGTGATATACGGATACTAATCTAACTATGGGTGTGCTGACCCGACTACCAGAGCGCGTTGATCCTATCATCAACCCGGGTGTTGTCCCATCCAACCACGTTCACGTACGGACGTTACGTCTCTATCTATTTACGCGTTCTGATCGCAGATCAATAGACTGTTCATGGAGCAAGTAGTGAGTGATCCAATCCCTCTCAGGGCTCGGGTAATCTCATAGTAGCTGGATGTAGACTTTCAAGCAAACAGCACATACGACTCTCTCCGTGCATCCAGCTGTACATCTTGTGAAGTGGCTCAGGTATGCACGTATGTTTATCAAAAAATACTTCGAAGTTTATGTGCATCACATAGGATCTGTCAAACTACTGTAAATCTCATTGATCTTCGAAGACTGGTGACGATTGATCTTTACACGTAGGGTTCCCGAAACTCTACTTCCAAGACCCTACGACCAAACTTTTTGAGCCTGTGGCTAACGGAGGTGACTCACGAGACACCAAATTATGCTTCTCAACTCAACTAACAGTGTATCCTAGGTCTTCTGGTGTATTACCAGAATCGCGGAGACTTGGACGTCAGTAACGGGGGCCCCGGCCTTGTTGCATTTCCTCCTGGATTCAAGATGATTAGTGGAAATCCTGCATTGCGCACCAAGAAGTGAACATCATGCATTTCTCCGCTCTCTTATAGATTGGGTCTGACATCTTTCTCTTAGGTTCGTTGACGGCGAGGGATCACAAGGCGAACTAGCCGAGAGAGCTATCGAATGGTCTTGCCTCCGATATCCCGATAATCTGGGATACAGCGGCAAGTTTGCTTCATATGTTTATCCGTGCTTCTTCGTGTTGACGATAGCGCAGGATACGGGTTTCCCACAACGGACTGTGAGGCTGGGTTAAACGCTCGTATACATATGCCCGCATGTTGGGACGGTGTGGTATGGCGCTTCAGCTCATGGTGGAGCGCTTTGGCTGATTTTTCTTATTTCATTGTCACGAAAACAAGAACTTGGACTCTCCGGATCATACATCCCACACTGCCTTCTTATCAGGTAACGTACATCTCTATCTTCGGAGTCTTGTATTCATGTGGCGTCCACTGAAGGTCTCGACAATGGAAAGTGCCCATCGACTCATCCGGTCGGACTCATGAAACTATTCTATGAAGTGAGTGTACTAGGGTGTCACTTATCTGCTCGTGCTGAGACCGTATTGAAGATTACATGGAACGTTCATGATTTCGCTGATAGGTGGTCTGATGCCTGGCCATTCGTCTATTCTACAGGGTCAGCCATGTATTCTCTTCGGAGGCCTCGTTTTTGACATTTATCCTTATCTAGCGACCCAACGGGATACTCCTGGCACGCCGACTTTCAGAATGGCTGGGACACCAAGTATGTACATCCCTTTGTACTTCTAGCGACATTCCTCATGTTAAATTCTGACCTCTTCTAGTGCTCTCCAAAACGCGATAGATCAGTGCAACAATCCTAACGATCAGACCGGAGATGGCGTCACAGAAGCCTGCTCGTTCCTCACTGTCACTCCGGCTGCCACGGCAAACTTGTGTAAGATCTCCCCGGTGGTGGGCGAGGCTATCAATGGAACACTTTCGAAGCTTCCCGGGTGAGTCCTGTATATTCCTTTCCGGAAGCGGGGTATATTGCTGAGTGCCTGCATAGCTGCAACCCTATCCAACCCGGTCCTGGAGATGCTACTTTGTACTCTGATTCCGACTGTCCGATTTGAGATGCTGTTAGTGAGCGCTGAGAGGTTTTCGCGACGATCCGAGGCGCCTATGATATACCCCGAATATCGTGAGTGACCTGTATGTCAGAGCATTGTCATTGCAATGGATGCTCGTCTTGATATGGGATATCGATGCAAGTTTGCCACGATATATGTTCCGAGCAATCAGTATGTTGATCGGTGGCGTGTTCGGGGGGACCAATGCGTCACAACAACTCTTGGACCCTCCAGGACGTCTTCAGCTGTCCTCGAAAGGGCTTGGACGTCGTCGTCGTCGATGTTCGGGATCCATTCTGTTCTCCGAATTAAGGGCACATCCAGAAGATCATCGGCCCGTGCCATGTCTATCTAATCTGCGATCTGATCAGATTGCCCGTGCGGGGAAGTAATTCTAGGGATCTTAGTGGCGCCCGATTTGCAAAAAAATCAGACCCTCTGCGGAAAGAAAGTACTAGAGCATACAGTATTCGAGGAATCATAGAAAACATAGCAATGCCAAAATCCGACTCCATCAATAGCCTACAAAACGACGGAATCCATCAACGTTCAGTTGATCTTGAGGAGTTCTACTTCGAACTTGAGCGTCGAATTTGGGGGAATCACGGGCGGGAATCCACGCGAGCCATAGGCCTATATATCCAGAGGGGGGTACATCAGCAACAAGATCAGAAGATCAGAACAGAAACGACATACATAATCAGGCGTAGCGGTAAGGATCGCCTTCTCGCCCAAGGATAATTGTAGAACACCTAATCGCATCGATAATCAGTGGGCGCCATTTTCTGAGGGCAAACGTCAACACACCTTCATCCCAGCCTTTGATAACCTTGCCTACACCGATCTGGGTTTCGAATACTTGTCCTCTAAATGAAATGAGATGAAATCAGGAGCCAGGCCAAAAAGAGAAGACAGCGATAAGAACTGACCGATCCCGACTCGAATCAAACTTCTTGCCGTCCATAAGGGTACCGACGTAGTGAATACTGACGGTATCTGTGCAGTGTTAGCTGCGATGGCGACTGGAAGAGGTTAAAAGAGATCTTACCTCCTTTCCGAGGGTAATTCGTCTCATCGCCTTTGGTTATGGTTTCAACTGTAACGCCCTGATAAAGACAGAGTCAAGATGCATGAGATGCAATGATACGGTCAAGAGGATAGTAGGACAGACCATAGTTGTGTATAGCAGAGAGTGATAAGGAGGTGAACAGAAATGATTAGACGTGGTTTAAAGCAAGTCCAGATGCGCGAGACTTATACCGGTGGATGGGCGGAGTGCGGATCTTGATCCGATAGGGATCTCTCGCTCTGGCACCATCCGAGGCTTCGACTTGAGAACAGAACCGTATGTAACGAAAAAAAATATAGAACTCGTTGGAACTTTGTACTTTGCAATGAATCGTCCATCTGATCATCTGTATACAGTTCGGTCTTGGAGCCTCTGAACGTTACCGCTCGTTATCGATGGCTCTGCGATTTTCCAATCCTGGTCCGTATCGCGGAGTTGTGAGCCTCACTTGTCATCGATTACCCACCAGGGCCAGCAGAGTTCACCACCCTTCGAACTGCCGCAATAAGCACGTAGCATCTTTAGGTCATGTACTTACCAGGTAAACCCAGCTCTTCTCCCGGATCATGCCCGTGAAGACAAAAGTCTAACACTGTCGTCAATGAATACCGTAACGGACCAGAAATTCAAGTGGCCACTGAGTCTGAGTTGATGTTTCCGTCAAACAAGGTCCGGAAGACCTGATAGTCTCGCTATTGCAGAGTACAACGTTGAGATTTTGAAATTTAAACGTACATATGTACCCCACGCTAAGGGTTTTTCATCCCAAGGAGACGCGGGTAGACACGTCAACGTACAACACGTACAAGAAAAAATAGGTCCATCAACAAAGAATCAAGTATTAGGGTGGATTGGTGAAGGCCTGGGATGGTTCGGAAACTCCGCGACGATAAAGAGAGGGATCCAGGTGGATGGCGAGGAGATATCGAGACATAGATATCACCACTTATCGCAACTTAAATAGTTCCGGTGGGAAGAAGGAAGGGTGACATGGAGGCGTGTTTCTGACGCGACTGTGAGAATCGCGACAACGCGTCAAGAACGAAAACTGTAGATAACCAAGGAAAGTAGGACCAGAGCTGAATCCAGCACGCGAAGCAAAGGGGTAGATGACTGAGGTCAACATTCCTGCAGGCCTCCAGCTTGGGCACGAGCCTGAGGTAGGTTTGGGGCGTTACGACAGAAGAGGACAAGGGATTCCAGTCTGAAGCCGGAATTCATTCAGTCACGTTGTATCATCAAGTAGAGTCCGTCCGTTCGTACAACGTGTAGGTTGCCTCCGATTCGCAAAGTACCACCGAGGATGAATTCGAAGCCAATTGTCAAAGATCCCCTTAGAATTGCCCTGGTTGAATGTCGGTACAAGATGATCGAAAAACATGCACCAGTCAGCCTAGAGGGTTCACTGAGGTCATGAATCATGACCAGATATCTGCGCTGCCTATGCAGCAAGCGATGTGGTTGGGAGGAAGAAGAGGAAGGTTTTGGGGAGAGAGGACCCCAAACTTGTCCGCTTCGCAAAGTGCTCCCATCACGTTGAACTCTGTCTAAATCCTCTTTACCCCCGCCTTGAATATTCCTTGTATTGGAACTATCTTTCCATTGGCAGAATCTACTTTTGTACTCTCGATATCCTAGGGGAAGACTCGGAGGCCTGAGTCTGTCGACATCTGTCGACATGTCTCCCAGCGTGTCAGGGTTCCAAAATCGGCCAACTGACATGATTTTTGCGATGGGGGTTAGGAATGGCCAATGTCGATATACCGCGATTGCATCGATTTCAAACAAGCGCCAAAATGCCAGGAAAAAATGCTACATTGTGGCCGGCTCCACTTGTCCTGCAGACGGCTACCACGGCGCCTGTGGTCTCTGCTGATTCATGCTTCGCACATCAAAGTAAGTGTAATCAACTTTGACCCATCGATATAATGAAACTATACATCTCAACAGGACGGATATCTCGGCGCGCTCAGGTTCTCCTTGGTTGAGAATTTTCATCGTCATTGACCGAACCATATGTATGAGACTGCTCGCAATAAACCCTTGGTCCTCCCATCTCCCGAATAAACGGCCTAAGTAAGAATCTCGGGAAATCTCTTATCTTGA
This sequence comes from Sarcomyxa edulis, assembly GCA_009761415.1. Lineage (NCBI taxonomy): Eukaryota > Fungi > Basidiomycota > Agaricomycetes > Agaricales > Mycenaceae > Sarcomyxa > Sarcomyxa edulis. The sequence goes on along the minus strand of QUOL01000014.1, from coordinate 732,674 downwards.
CCTGACGCTGATGTCCCTCGACAGTTTCGTGAATGCTCAACTTGCGCCATCGCCATCGATTTCGTCACTTCACCTGACAAATTCGCCGTCTCAAGACTGTAATAATTGTTGCCAATTCCGTTGGCTTCTCTGGGAAACTATTCCACGATCAACTCACACAATATCCACGCTAACACTCAAGTAGAGACCACCAATTTCGTTGATTTTCCTGTTCTCTTCACGCGGAACACTGTATTATTCTCCTTTGCTAGGACAAGTATACCAATCAACTCTCTGTGTGCCTGTACGGTACCATCCTACACCTTGTGTCACTGTTGAGGTCATCAGATGACTGACTTCACTCATTCGCGCATCGATAACAAGAGGGCGTCGTCACTCGCGGCCCCTTTCACCCGGGGAAACGAGGTGATTCAGTTTCACTTGGACTCCGCGTCTTCCATCTTGTACATAAAGACCAAGTATGTCCGTAAAACCTCCGTTATCTCGCTGAATTTCGACATACTCATCCAGATATTGGTTGGATTCGGGCTCAGTGCAACCTTGTGACCTCACTCATTGGGGGGACATACCATATGAATATCCTCCTCAGGCAGAGACAATGCCCTATTCCTCAATCAAAGGGATCCTTATCGTTCGCCTCCATCGATGTCTCGCAAAGTCTCAAATTGTCCCTTGTGTTCCGTGTTTCTATCTTTAGCAAGATTGTCCGACCAGTTTTTGGCAACAACCTCAACCGCCATATATACTGCGCGCGTTTGTCAGAAAGCGTTTGCTGACGTGTATCTCCCGAGCCACCTCGACCGCAGTGCCCATATACCCTTCATTCTCACTCTCTTATTCTTTTCTTGGTACAGAATACGTGCACGCGACAATGATGAATAGTACGTTGTTCATTGATCAAGTCTACTATGGAATCAAGCTCTTGACACCCCACCTTGAAGTCTATTGTAGATACCTCTCCGACACCCGACGTTTCAGGCATCCCCACTTATCCGTCTGAGATGCCCGAAGCTACAAACCGAGTCTCGAGCAATCTACTCATTGGCGTTTGACTCGGGTGAGCTCAAGCTTTCTACAGAGTGCTCTGTAGCCGAGAAACGCGAGTATAATGCTAGGACTTCAACACGCGTTTGCAGTCACCCATGACAAAGGTATAATTGGCTCATAGATCTTAACCTCTCAAAATTATATTATCTTATTTTCTGGTCAACAGAGCCTGCGGGACTATCAGCCCGCTAACGTCAGTTCGTCGATACTTAAACAGTGAGTCGTCTCGTCGGCATCTCCTTTGTAGAGACAACGTTTGCAATATCTGACGTTTGATCCCGTAGTAAACAAGCGGACACATCGTACCTGGAGCTATCTAGAGTTATGGTACGATTTTCTTCTGTCTGCTAAGTGAGCTGACCGTGTCGTTGACAGTTGTCTATTTTTCTCCAGTAAAGCTGACGAACGACAAGAAACATCGGGAAAAAGTTCCAGTCAAGCTTTTGGGTTTTTCGCCGTTCACTCTTCTCAAGGCCCTTTTGTACTTTGCGACACGATTATCCTAGATAACTGGCATTGCAACTGTTTTTTTGATCGGTGAGGTCGCACATTTGTACAACCCGCGTCACTAATTACACGGTTCCTTGAACTTGCATTTAACCTTTCAACCAATGGCGTCTTTCTGCCCCTCGCTCGACTATACTTAACTGTGCTTCTTTCCATTCGAGCTGTTTCAAAAAGTTTCGGTCTCGATGTCCACCAAGTCTGTCTTTGACTATGTGCGGACGTCTGCGTTCACATATAGGCCTCAGTGCCTCTCCAACTCCTCTCTAAAATATGGCATGGCACCAGAATTCCCGCGGTTCCTACGGCGAAACTGACTCCCTTCCATCAACCATCAATGTCGTTCGGTATGCATGGGTAGGTAATCACTGCGAGCCGGTGAAACAGTTCAGACTGTGCTAGAAAGTACTCATTTTCAAGGACTCTATGGCCGCCGGAGACGGATTCTGGACGAACTGTTTCCCCGTGCAGCATCTCACGCCCTCCGAAAGGCAGCACGCCCGGTTTTCTTCCCCAGCAACTCAGCTCAAGGAGTCTGATGACGCATAGGTGTGACTTTCCGTCTCTTCGCTAATGCAAGGAATGACTGTTGCCCCGGCAGTGTATGCTTGATAATCCACTTCTTAGGCTAGGTCATGCGCTGATGGTGCACCTCGGGCGCTCTACTACAGCTTACGGCGCTCAATGAATGGGAGACGTAGAACCGCGGGTCACGAGCTCGTACACTTGTTCTCGGCGCGCCACATAACCCTCCATGCTCGATGGATCATCGTCACCGAGTATCCGAACACATTTGCAAAACTGTCGCATCTATATCTGCTGCTATATAATGTCAGATGCATAGCGTTGGGGCTAGAAGGATTTAGTGTTCGTTCATCAGCTTGATCGTTGCCCTTATTTTGATCCTGTTGACAGTGTATGGCCACGGCACCGCTGTTTGTTGAGTAGGAACCCTGTTCAATATGCAAATGAATGATTTCGATTCAGTGCTATACGCAGTTTGGTTTGACGTTCTTTAATTCGCTCGTGGCGTCACCAACTCAGTCTGTGGGTGTATTCTCTGGATGCTCAAACGAGTTGGTCTACAGCCAATTGATTTTGTGCGTGTCTCTATATTCCATTTCCCTTGAAGAAGGGAATTTTGATTGCCTTCAATGTCCCAGTAATACACTAGGTCTCTTCTCGAAAACGTGCACAGTGGGAAATGTGCTGTTCTCCTTCCTCTGGCGACCGCTGGCCCAGCTACCGCAATTCTTATTGAGTCCTGGCGAGCACAGCTTTCCACGTCAAAGGGCTTCGCACAGAATACAAGTCGTTTTTATCCCATCGATCATGTTCTTACCCCACACTTCGAAGGACACGGCTACTGATATATCCCCCTTGAACGGGATGAATTAGCTCATGAATCTATGCTCTTCGACGCCGAGCGCACGCGTCTGACACACCCCTCTTTCTTCCCCGCACTCAGAAGTTGGTAAGCAGACTTCTACTTCTCACATTACCCCACACTTCGATTAAGTTCTGTGTATAAAGATAGCTACAGCACATGAACCATGTGGCCTAGAATAAGAATAATAACAGCACTCGGTGTGCCTCCTCTACCGCCATAATCTAGCCCGAAAAGCACCAGGCTGTCAATCCCCTTGATTCAATCACGGCCCACTCTAGATGTTCGGGGCGTCGTGTCAACTGTGCGAACAGGTATGTGCAGGCCGTTGAGTATCCCCCTCGTGTTTCTCATGAACTTTGTAGACCTAACCTTGAGCTTGAAGGCCAGTTTAGACATGTCTTCGCTGGAAGCTTCGACATAATTATGATTCATCGACGCGTGGCAAATGGGTCCAAGCATTCCCCAAAGTCACGGCGATCGACTCGAATTTGGGTATGTCATGGGTATATTCTGAAATGCGACCCAGCTCATGTTCCTCCATAGGAAAATAAAGCGACGCGTTTAATTCCACGCCTCAAATCTTTATATGTTTTCTGACAGCTTCTGGAAATCGCCACGAGGAAGGTATGTTGGACTTTTAATTTGCGACTTGAGATTCTCGACGAGATGTTTGTTCTTTCCATGTCTTCGTCTTTGTCTTATTGGTCAACGAACGACAAGGAACTTCAGGCAGTCAGGCCCGAGTGCTCTCCTAAAGAAAAACCGGATACAAAGCCGACCTATGAGTAGGTTGGCCACAGTAGGTGGCCACACTACTGATTGCCTGCACCGCGTTCTCACCGATCCTCTCGTTTGGAAATAGGCAAAGCATGATCCAGTGGGACCAAGTAAATCCCGATGGCTTATTGATTGACCCCCGCTGTCCATTGTCGAGGCGCACAATCTACAGGCACGCCCTTGTTCATTGCACTCCCGAATTTTACAATATTGAAACCGATCGTGATCACTTGGAAATTTCAAGGAAAACAATGCGAGGTTTTTTCCAACGACCCTCGATGCATCTCATTCCCAAGCTTATCACTGTGCTCGGGAGGATGGAACGGCGGCCCATGGGCGCCATATGCGCACGCGTGTACTTCAGGCCCGATAACGCAGACGACCCCGAGTTTCGGTGGCCACATCTTGCGTACTCCGAGTATGTTATGACAGGTACCCTAATCTTCTACTTCTCCATCTTCTCCCTACGCATTCTTCGCCCTTCCCTTCTCCCTGCGTAGATAAACCCACCCCCGGTCCTCACTCCGGTGGCACAATTGCAAAAAAGCCCCAGCGTCATCGGCTGCCAGTGCGTCGTACACATGGCCCCAAAAAAGCCAGGGGTCAATTAATAGCTTTGTATTACCGGGTTCGTGTGTGCACGGTGACTGAGCCGTGGGTTGTACACGTATATATTGAGGAATATCCCAAGTCTTTGAAGGGAATTCGCGAATCCGAAAGAAACGTACTGACCGTACCGTACGGTGTCCGTACCGTTGCTCCAGCGTCCATGCTGTGACATGTCCCCTCATAGAATATTCGCAACGAAACATCGAACAATCAAGGAAGAAAAGCCTGAGGCCTGAGCCCCTCAAGAGGACGTGCGGGGGAATGCGAACGTTAGTGGATGTATGGAGACTCTGAACATTATTTTAATGTTTGGGTTCATGATAATATCATTTTTTGATCGGACTTTTGGGTCGTGCACGCTGGTCATTCATCTTTTTCCTTCTGTCCCCGACTTAATGCCAACGAACAACAGGAGCTGGTATCCAGGACCAGGGAAGGTTGTTGAGGGGCTGTGATTGAATTTTGTGGCCATGTCGGTTGGACGGAGACAACGCCTCCCCTGCCGCAGTGGCTTGCATGCATGCATGCATGATTCACGTCCGTCCGAGTCGATGTGCCCCCGTCCGTGTCCCATTCCGTGTTACAGTCAGGCTTGCAAGCTTGGTTGCTTTGTATGATCGAACACAGGGATTCCCCTGCAGCCATGGCTTGCCAGTGAAAGCTTGAATCTCGAACGTTCAAACGTTCACGTTTGACCTCCCGAATGAACCATTCACTTTCCCTAGAGCTAAAGTCCGGAGTGACAACGTTCCGTTCCTCGCCAAAAAGTGAGGAGCAGTACTGAGCTAGTGCCTTGCCTTGCCTACCTGGAAGGTTAGTATGCAGGTCCCGTATGCGCATGATCCCGTGCATAGCAGCACTCGTGCTAGTACGTATTAGCAATAGCATTCACAGAATCATCCTGCCAATGCCATGATCCAAGGCAAGCTCGAGCTTAGGCTTGTCCCTCGGAAGCCGTGGCCAAGGGTTAACCGAGCCCATGAAGTACTGGCACGAAGCAAGTACTGGCACGAAGCACTGGCACGAAGCACAACCTGTTACTGTACATACATCGGACTCGGACATCCTATACCAAGTTGGTTCTAACTTTCCTCAAGCTCGCGATCGACATTACAGTGCGAGTGTAATCGAAGAAGGGCACGCAGGACCACGATGAAGAATTCGAAGTATGATTCATGAATCATGAATTGCAATTGAATCAAACGATGGATGAATTGAATAAAAATCCGACAATGAATTGAATCAAACGAATATTCATTCGTATTCATTCATTGCAAGCACTTTTGCATTGCATTGCGACTAAGTAATGTATGTACTGTACTAAGATAACCACGAACCACGACAACTTTTTAACCTACAAAGAACCACCCACACCCACACCCCAAGGAGGAGATTTACCCAAACCCAAACCCAAACCCAAACCAAGGAAGGAAAGGAAACCCAGAGAGCGATGACGAAAACACGATAGCGCGAGAGAGAGGAGACGAGAGAAGAGAGAGATCAAGTACAGCGAGGGAGAAGAGAAATGAGAAAGAAAAAAAACTTGTTGATTGTAATTGTAAAAAGAAGCGTAAAGTACTGTAAAGTAATCTGTTGTGTTGTGTCACCATCGATATCTCAGTAGGTGAGATAGATGATCGAGTTAGGAGTGGTAGTACAAGGACAAGCCCAAGGAAAGGCGACCGGGAGAGGGAGAGGGTAAGGATGAAGGATATTGGATGAAGGGAAAGAGGCGAAGAGAGGCGAGGAGAGGCGAGGGCAGGCGAAGGGAAATACAATATACACATATAACGTACAAGAAAATACAAGTTATGGTTATGGCACAGTTCGTTCACGAAGACCGAAGGAGACGAGGGACGAGGGATGAGGATGCGGACGAGTATGAAGATGAGGATGAGAGAAAAACGCGTATACGTATGGACTTTTGGGCCACGGGGGGCATGAGATGAGGATGAGACGACGGCATTAAGGTTGTTGGTGTGAGAAGAAAGGAGTGAAGATGGTATTTGGGAGTGCGTGAAGAAGGTAAGGATAAGGATAAAACGCATGCATGAGGGAGGCGAGGGTCGTCATTGGTCGTTATAACATGAGACGTAAGGTATCGATTGGTTGGTTGGTTTCGGGAACGATGACAGTAAGAGTCCGGGGTATGGGTATGTTGCGTTGCAGGGAATATTGACAAAATGAAATATATGCAGAGGAGCAGGATGCGAGGGAGGAGCGTTGGCGTTGGCTGAATGCGAGAACATGTCGTGAGTCCATTCGAATCAATTCTCCGGGCGACGACGATTCCACTCGTCCGATGAGTCCAGGCGACGACCACGACACCACCACCACGACGCTCACGACCGATCAAAATTAAACAACCTCTTAAACTCCGGAAACACCTCAACCTCAACAACCCTCTCCACCTCCACCCCATCTTCCCCCACCTCCTTCACCGTCCGCTTTTCTTTGCGCGGGACGGGGGGCATGACGGGGTAGGTTTTTCCGGGGAGGTGGTCGTAGGACCATGAGCGGGCTGTGGGGGGGGGGTGGTGGTTAGTATGTTGATCAGGAATCAGGGGATTGAAGGGATGAGGGGGTAGGGGGATGAGGGGATGAGCAGGGGATTGAGATAGGATGAGGGGAGGGGGAGGGGAGGGGGGGTGGGTAAAGGGGTGGGGATGGATGGTGGGTAAGGGTAAGGATAAGGGAGACTCACGTTCAACAGCAGGCCTCCTCCGAAACTTGGGCAACGACGTCGCACTGCGCACCACCTCCGCATCCGCATCGCCATCCTCACTCGAATTCGAATCGCTGCCCGATAACGACAACGGACTGCGCATACGCATCCTCCTCGACGCGCTAGCACCCGACGCACCACCCGACGCACCAACACCAACACCAACACCCGACGCACCAACACCTGACGCACTAGAACTCGAACTCGGACCAGACCACCCACTCGACAGTGAAAGACTCGAACTAGACCCCGACCGACTCCCGCTCCCACACATCGCACCCTCCATCACCAACAACTTCCCCTCCGCACCCGGCAACAGCTTCCCCTCCGCACCCGGCAACAGCTTCCCTTCCGCACCCGCCCCCGGGCGTGGTTTTCTGATTCTGAAAGAACCAGATGGTGCAGAGGACGATGATGATAGGGAAACCCGGGATTCAGACCGGCGAGTGAACGACAGAGAGTATTTACTCATGAGTTCCTGCGTCTCCTGGCGTTGGCGTTGGAGGCGCTCGGATTCGGAAGATCCAGATCCGGGTGTGGTGTAGGGTGTAGTGTAGGGTATGTAACTGCTTGAGGTAGAGAATTTGTTTTCGCCGACAGTTGAATAGACACCGCGGGACGACCGATGTGGATGTGATGAGGCGATGTAGGAGCCGTAAGCTTTGGGTTTGGGAGGGGTGTACGAGCCGTCGGTGGTGGTAGTGGTGTGTTTCTGTTTCGACGAACTCGAACATAGACTATAAGCCTCCGCCCTCCACGCGTGCGAGCCGTCGTTCCACCCTGGGATGATCTTGTGTTCGTGCTCTGCGGCGTCTGTCCCGTAGTTGTAGTTGTAGCCGTAGTTGCCAGGTTTCTGAGCAGGCTTTGGCTTTGGACACATGGAGGCGAGGCGTCGACCGGCCATCATGATGCCGCTTGTGTATTCGTTGGCGTTGGAGGGGGAGGTGTAGTCGGAAACTGAGGATGAGGATGAGGATGGTTCGGAAGGGAATGTGGGGGCTGGGGGGGGGAGGGGGGGGAAGTGGTATTTGGCGGCGAGGGTGGCGAGGGAGGGGGAGATTTTTGTTGTGGGGGCGGTGGTGGTGGTGGGGGAAGAGGAAGTGATGGATGATGATTGGGAGTCGAGCGAGGAGGAGTTGTATCCGCTGCTGGTGTCACTATCGGTTGATACGAAAGATTTGTGTGTGTGGGGGGGCACAGTGTCCTGATCACGATCTGGACGGTAGTTCAAGGGAAGCCCGCCATGTGTATTGTGGAGGTCTGCCATTCGACATTCGTCGGAGCAGTAGAGAGGGAGAGGGCTGGTGTCGATGACCTCTCGGTACTTTATCGGGGGAGCGGGCGCGGCATTGGGCGCGGTGGAGGACTGGGAGGATGATTTGGAGTTGGAGTCGGAACGTTTTAGGGCGCCGTTTGGGTTGACGCGACCTGTACCGCGGACGAGGCCACCTGCTTTGGCGCGTATTGTTCCGCCCTTTGAGAGACGACGCCCGCCTGCTTGTGAAGGTGCGTTCGCCAGTGTCTTTGTGGCTGCAGCAGGCGAGATGTGTTAGTTTTGAGAGTTGTAAAAAGATACAAGGTACTCACGAGAAGACTGGGGTGAACTTGGAGGAGGGGCTGGTGTAGGCTGTTGTGGGGGAGGTGTCTTTGGTACTCTGAAACGTTTTGGAAGGATTTGCCTGTCGCAGACTGGGCACCATGAAGTATCGTAGTCCATGTTGTGGAGGGGAGGGGATGGTTGAGTTGACAGGGGACGGGGAGGAAAGGGAAATTGATGAAAAAGAGCGAGTTTATATGAAGATGACAGTGGGATCCTAATTGGGCGATTGCCGAGTACCGACACGCCACTCGCATTCGGTCCGTTTGTATGTTCTCACGGTTATCCGTATCTTTTAGTCTACCGCGGCCATCCACTCTTCCCTCGGCAACATCCATTACGGCACCCAGTTCAGGTCAGTTCACTTGATCAGTTCAGTCAGCTCAGTTCAACTAGCTCAGTTCAGACTCAGTTCAGACTCAGTTCAGCTTGCGACTCGCCCGTGCTACTGCCACCCGCCGTGCCACCCTCTGCCCCAGCCAGCCATCTTATCTGCGTACCTGCTACCAGCTTCTTCCTGCCTGCTATCTGCCAATCTACCAGCTCTGCCTAGTAGTGTGCGCCGCCTACAACAACGGAGTCCTGATCATGACAACCGTACGTATCCGGCAATCCCCGTACAACATACCACCGTTTCCATATCTCTTGTGATTGGCTGTTCCTTGTATTCCCATCCGCCTCGCCTCCTTGATCTCCGACTCCGTAACCGCTCTTCCCAGCGCCTCCCCTCCCCTTCCCCTTTGGCGGCTCTATCCACTACCCGGCAAAGTCTCAATCTAATAACGTTGACGTACATTCCCCTTGTCCAATCCTCGATCTGCGCAATTGCCCGAATATGTACTCCAGCACGTATACTGTTAGCGACGGTCCGCCTCTTACCCACTCTCACCCTGAGGCACTTTGGAATATCTCTGCTCCACCCGTCGACTCCTTGTGTGCCCACCTGGAAGCGACTACTTTCACCCATGTTATCGCGACATATCTCTGTAAGCGTCTCGTATGCATCAGCGTCTGCGTCTCTGTACATCACTGTATGATTCATCATCTCTGTACGCCTGTACGCCCACCCTTGCCGGATCATCCTCCTCGCGCGCCAAAATTCCCTCGAACTCGTCCATCAATCACAGTCTCAGATACTCGCGGTATAGATGTAACGAGCATATGCATATGCATGTTCTTCCCATCCCATCTGGGTAAAACAACCACATCCACATCCACATCCAGCGTGTACGCTTCACTTCACTACTACAGGCTACGGCTACTACAGGCTACGTACCTCCACACTACTGGCTACGTACCTTCACATGAGGCAGGACGGACCATCCATGGCGACGTACACATAATCTTAATCAAACGCACGCGACGGAAATCTGCATCCGTATCGATAATGTGCACAGTGCACAGTAGCAGTCGTCAAGTGCCTGCCTACCTGACTCGTCTCATCGTCAACGTGCATTGCCCGGAGGAATATTAATGACTCGATGATCCCTTCCTCCCTTTCACACTCACATCGCCATCGCGCGCCGTCGATTATTTTTCTTCAGGCGTCTCTTGACCGGGACCCATCGATTATTTTCTTCGTCTCGCCTCATCATTTCAAATAATCAACAGCAGTAGCAGCATTTCCGGATCCGAGCCAAAACCCCCAAAATGAATCGTCAATCCAAAATGCAGCGCTTTTCTCCGTCCCCGTCTCCGTCTCCGTTGTCTGCTGATCTCAGGCTGCTCCCCAACTCGACTCGAGCTATGCTATAGTAGGTGCCAATGCCACAACTCGAGCTAGTGCTAATGCCAACCCTTGCTGTCTATATTCTATACTATACTCGAAACAACGCACCCACCCGGACCCGGCTCCCTCGCTATGTATGTATGTATGTTCGAGTCACTGTTCAGAGTCACTGGTACTCCTGTTTCCTTCCTCGTCGGCTGACCTACATGGACGATCCGCGCTCGCTCATGCTTTGGCTCTGAGGTTTGGCTTTTTGGTTTTGGTTTTTGGTTTTTGGTTAACGCATAGCCTTACACCTTACTCCTGCACACGTCCTCATAATCCACACACACCGGGCCGCCGTCTGTCTTTGTCTTCGGGGGTTTTCCAGTGCTTGTGCTCGAACGGGAGCTTTCCACTGCTTGTGCTCGAACGGGATCTTTCCAGCACTTGTGTGCTCGATACGATATCAGGTGCGTGCGAACCGACCGTGTACGTGTATTCCCATAATCCATATCTACGCTATGCACCGCCCATGCCCATCCAATTATCCACATGCATGTATACAGCAATCATGATTAATGTTTGCAGATAACGCATGTATGCATGGGTTACTTTACTTTAACGCCTTTAGCTCTCGCTTTCTTAATCTCGGAACGCCCCGAACGAACGAACGGGATAAACATGATGCATGCAAACGTTCACAGTCGTTATCTCAAGGTCCGGGTTGCCCTTACTACTTGCTTTGCTGTGCACTGATAATCGATACGCGTAGGTAGGTAATAAGGATTACCTTTCACCCTTCATACATACGTGCATTGCCATGTCATTCTCATGTCCGAGTTTCCCAGAATCCCAGAAGATTAATATAATATAAAGTAAAATGATGTGCACTCGACTTGGACTTGGTGCTTGGTGCTTGCAATTGTGCTTGCAATGGTGCTTGGTGGACGTTGACGTCTTGCATGTGTTTCGTAAGTGAGTGCAGTGAAATGAAGACTCGGGATAATAATAATGGCAGACTCGGATACGGATACAGCTTGAATGCATTCATTTATGCATTGGAATTTGAATTTGGCAGTAGTAGTAGACGACGCGACGACGACGTATGTATGTATGTACGTGAACGAACGTACGGGCGTATGCATTGCTTGAAGCTCTTGCCAGTGAATCATGATATCGAGTTTTACCTCCGTTTGCCCGACTGCAGCGAGTGGCATCTGATTATCGTATCGTGAATCTTTTTTTGGACTGACTGACTGACCGGCAACATTGTATGTAACGCGTAATATAACGTCGCTATCCTTCTCCTCCTTGCCTACCGTTTACCGTGTACCCCCACTAGCAACTAGTTACTAAGTAGATAGATCGCCCACCCTGACGGAGTAGGATGGAATGGGCGTTTATTGAAATTGACGCGACTCGGACGCGACTCCGCATTTTAGGCTCTCCTCCACCCCCACAAGCTAACCCCGCACTAGTATGTGGTACCCGGGTACCTCTCCCCCTCTCTGCTCTGACGTCAAGAATCAAGATAGGACTTTGTAATTGGTTTGCAAGCGCTCTCAAGTGTAGAGATGATCAGACGCTGGAGTTGGACTACTGAATGGGTTTCTCCATCTATAGCTAGCTAGTCAAAACACTGATCCTGCCAGTCCTTGCTAGTATCTATCATCAAACACTGAAACTCCGAGTCCGTGCTTTCGACTACCATTCAGTCAAAGGTACCATCCCATCCCATCCCCTTTTCTTTCTCACCGGTCGAGAAAAAACTAGCCTTGCCTTGCCTTTTCATTCACTTGTCTGTCTGCACTCTGGCTCTGGCTCGCCGATAACTCTATCATCCGAGTCCGAGTCTGGTTCGCGATTCCTTCCAAGTCCAAGTTCCAAGCTTCTTTCTTCGTGACCGCTCTCAACTCGAAGTGTACACCCAAAATCCGACGCCGGACGGCTTCCTCCGCTCTCGCTCTCTCTCGCTGTTACTGTAACTGTTATCGGGAACTCTATATATAGCTGGAGAGACACACAAATCCAAGCTATCTCGCCAACCAATTGGCCTCTGGGACCTGGTATTAGTGGTAGGCTTCTCTCACCCCGTTGTTTCCGTCACGGACACGGAGATGCTTCGGAGTTTCTTGAGCTCCTTCCTGTTGTTGGCTCGAGCTCAATCAGCAATCAGTTCCCTTAAGCTCGGATCTTTACGAGTGACGACTATCTATCTGAAGGGAACGTTCGTGTTCATCGTCGTCACGTCGCAAAGCACTACTTTTGCTTTTTTGCAATCCGCCTGCCTGCCTGTTTACTGGGTTGATTGGATTGTTGAACGGCTCGGACGGGAGAAGACACAACTTGAAGTGAATCATCCGCCGATACTGGCGGATCCCGAGTCAGACTCTGAATCTCTTGACTCTTGTGTCACCCGGGAGCGGATGGATGGTGTATTATTGCATCCTCCCTCCGCGTCCGTTATTCTGTGTCCGTGTCCGAGTATACAGCTTGACTCGTAGCATTGCATTGCATTGGTGCCTCATACTACCCCATGACCTCTATCTATGATCCTTGCAAATCACTAATGCTAACGCGCATCTCATGACGCGCTGCGCGGTACAACTGAGGTAGCACCCAGGTATATCATATTCATAGCCTCCGATATGCATACTCAATAGCCAACTTGCTTGACTCGGAACGCTGACAAGTGTCAATGCTTAGTACTCGAACTGCTTACTCAGTCGCTCGGCCGGTGTGGGTGGCCCACTGCTTATCGAATACTGATTTCGATTGAACAGTGACTACATGCATACCCCGCCACAAGGACTCCGGATCCCCGTCAGGCTGTATGGCATCTGCTGTATGGAGTTCGAGTTCGTTTCGTCCGATTGCACTTTGTTGTTGCCATCATCATGATGCAGATAAGTAACACAGGACATGGCATGCCTGCTGCGATCTCTGCAACGTTCGTTTTATCTCGTTAATGTCTCCTGTGAAATCCAGTCCGCTGACCCCATATCACTGCTCTACTGACCTAACAAGTAGGGAGGCGGGGAGGGGCTAGAATCGAGGCTAGTGCTAAACATACCTTACAGTGCCAGTGAGTGGCTATATCTATATCTGCATCGAGGTTTGATCTATCCTTACGCACTTAACTGTAGGTATTCTTAGCTCTTCAAAGCAATTTACGCTACATTCCGGACCAATCCTATCCATGCCTTCCAACGAACAATGTTCATTCATGGATGGATGATCAGAATTGGATGATCTCTTTTAGATTTAGATTTCTGTCAACTTTCAGGTGCATTATGTATGCACTGGCATACGCACGTTGATAGCAAAACGGACTCTGGACGCGGAGCTAACGGTGAGACTTTTGCCCGTGGGGTGGTCTAGTCCTGGCTAACCAACACCTTGGTGCGTACCTACGTTCACCAGGCATCCTCTACGGAATGACAGGAATGAATGATTTGTAGAGACTTGCTCTATTGACAGCATGCATATGGAAGAAGGCACGCCAACTAACCGCTTTCGCGTTTACCTCGTATCGTATCCTATGTGCGCTTAGCGCCCATTCATCTCTCTCGTTAAAACTGGCTTCCATCTCGTTCGCCCGCTCGTCGACCCACAAGCCCTACAGGATCGATACATCCCAAGCTGGTTTGCCCCTGACAGTGACACTTTACCCCGCATCGTCACCCCCGCATTTTGATTTTGCCGTTCCAATATACTTTGTTGGCAAGTACGTATACCCCCTTACGATCCAAGCGTTTCGATTCGATTAGTTGACTGGTCCATTCAGAACGCCCAACACCGATCATGACGCGTCGACAAGCGACTAAATACCCCACACATCAGAGATCATACGACAGAAGACGCTCAGTGCTCAGCGCTCAACATTCAACAATGTTCAACACCTCGTATGTTACCGTGGATATAGGTGAGTTTCTCACAATCTGTATCCGCTAGCATCATCATCGTCATCATTTAGCTCGATCCCTCTCCAAAACACGTTGTTTTCATTCTGATGAGGTGTCCGCGGATGAGAATCAACGGACTCGCTTCCCCCACTTACCCCGCATCCCCCGCATCCCCCGCCGCCAATCGCCAAATAGCCTTCTCTCAAACCAACCTCGGCTCCGAATATTGCATACATAGGCTCTTCTGATAACCGAATATCCTTGGATCTTGCTACAGCGTCGCACGGGCTTTAGTTTCTAACACTCAGTGGACCCACTTGCATCCGCATTTTCTGGTGCCACGTTATGGTTACTGTATCAACTGCATTGGTGCGATTGGCTAGTGCTCATGTTTATCCCGTCGGGCTCCGATCTTGGTTTCTAACGACAACGGGCTACTCGGGCAACACTGTGCCTACACCAATCAACATACGCCGTCGACGATGCGAGTACATGAGTGTGATTTTGCGTCTATCACCAAGGCCCGTGCTATTATCGTCGACCACGTCACAACTCTTGATTCCCCTGCATGCGAATCTTCATGTGGTACAAAACTCAAAGCCCCCTCGCTGATCCCCACGGTCTTGCTGTGTACGACATCCAAAACACGACTAGCTGTATGTGTATGTACTCTCAGGAATATCCCCATCAATTTTGACGTCTTGTCTCTGCTTTTAAACGTGGAATTACTCAGTTGTGCCGTGGATACAACTTCAGGATCTCACGGGTTCTCGTCCCTCAGCATATAACCCGCAATTTTCATCAGAGAGATTTTTGCTAGCTTCCTGCTAGTGTGCCGTCTCTTCTTCCGTCGTTCCGTTTTCGCCACATAATCGGCGCGGGGCGAAGCAGGCCTCGATAGCAAGCTGTAGTCCTCACCGCAAAGGGCCGTTCCGTCTGACCATGTACACTCTCGCTTGCGGCCGCGATCTCACGTTACTGAGCTGAACTAGTTTGCGGACCTAGTGCTTTGTATAGATGGCTCGCGAAGCCAAGATAACTTGATCCTTCTGGTTGCTCCCGTGCCCGTGTTTGGCAAAGGATAAGAGACCCCTTCTGAATCCTGCTCGGACTCGGAGCCATTTCTTCCGCCTCGGAATCAGTGGAACAAAAAAGATACCGTTCTATTACATCTCATGATTAACTGCCTATGATGGTGAGACTGGTCTCATTCCCTGTCTTCATTTCCCAGCAACGTTTCACGTCGCAATGAAGGTCTGTGCTCTTGAAGTTATGGTGCCTCCTTGTCTCGAGCGGACTCAAACCGGGTTCGAATTATTGCATGCGTCAAGCTCATGATCACAAAAAATTGAGAGTAAAACCCGGAAGATTCATGGAGGTAATCAAGTCGGGGTGCTGATCCTGGGACCGGGAGGTCAGGGTAGCTACGATAGTGTACTTGATCTTCTTGTCAGCCTTGCCGCAGGCATCTCTGAACGAGATTTATTTCTCCGATCAGATGTGTTCTAAGTATGCCTTGGGCCTTATAACTCGAGATCTCATGCCTATGCAAAGACGGTAAACCAGCTTCTCGTGATATCAAGAACGGTTGAAACGCACCGGTACAATTCTTGGATATCTGCGGGTTACCATAATGGATTGAAGTCCATTGTTGAGTCTGGATCGCGTAAAGATATCTTTTGAGGTCCAAGTCGAATGAAGACATATTATCTCCCAGCTACTATACCGCAAGCCTGGGCACTTCTTTGAAGTGCAACCCCGGTTTCCACGACTAGCCAGCGTCTAGATATTCCGATTATACCCCAAAAGGCCTGTGGCTGACCGTGGAGGTACATCACAGAACGCAAGAATAAGACAATGCTATTCCGCCGGTAGGTCCACAGCTGTCCAGAGACGAGAGGGGAAATATGAGACTAGCTTCACCTGGTATGTATTGGCGTTTATTCGGGATAAATGTCGGATTTAATGGAAATCAATCTATGCAGGGGACAAGTGATCATGGAGGTCGATCGGCGATGGTGGACCGACCGAACATTATTCTGATCAAAGACAACAAAGCTGGTATCTCAGTTAACCAATTGATGACAGCAATGTCTGATAACGCTGACTGTTGTGGCAAATACAATAATCAGTTATCTACCCAGGAAACGACACGATCAACGTACCAAGCAATTATGGCAAGTTGGCTCGTATCAGGGAATACGAGAGAAGCTGAGATTTCACGAGGCAAGAAACAATCCGAAGGCGAAAGATCGACCCAGAGGCTTCCGCACTTAAGACGTACAGTTCGGTCGGCGGACCGTGCCTTGAGATATTCAAGGCAAACTGAACCGCGCGCGTTCTGGGGTGAAAGGAACTGGAGAGGGGAATCGTTCATTCCACGCGATAGCACGCAAGATATCCGAAATTACTGAAGCGTCTTGTAGAAAGTCTCTGGACATGCTTTGAAGAATTATGATTGGTTAATGACCGCGGCTTTGCAGGCTTTACACCGGGGAATTGCTTACCTCCAATGAGAGGGCATCGATTCACAAGAGCCAATCAGAATATCGAGCCTGAGCTTCAGTTACTTTTTTTTTGGTGTCCGAACTCTGTATGAACGACAGGATGGTTCGCATGCACTTCGAGCAGATAATGAAGACGAACCAGAAAGGTTCACACAAGCTCGCGAAATGAGACCTGAGTGGAGTACCAGCATGGCAGCAACAACAGCGGAAGAAAGTATGAAGCCTGAACGCAAGAGATAGCATGATTGGTCCAGGTGTCAGCGTATCTAATCGCGGGAATTCTAGAGATAGCAGATACGCGTCATAATGCATAGATTCAGAGTTAAACATTTAACTCTGCTTCGATCGGAACAAGAGAAAAGGATCTAAAGAATAGAAAAGGGATTGGCCTCCGGCAACCTGAGGCTCTAAAAAGTCAAATTCTTGGTTCATATGGGATGGTTTCAAGTTACCGACCTTGTCTTCAGTGAGTATTGACGTGTGTCGTGTTTGACCGAAGAGACCAAAGTCTGGACACAAGATCGTACCAGTTCATCTTCATGTTTTCGTAGCTCAGTAACGCCATACGAACAGAACGAGTGAACATGAATATGGGACACAAGCTGACACAAGTCGGTCACTGTCGGCGAGAGACCCGGAGAAGACAACGATTCAAATCGTCCTTTTCAAATTCGGAGTCTTGGACCGGGTGGTAGGTAACGGTGGCGTCGCTTTCCACCTTTCCCCCAACTTCCACCCGGTAGTCAGTCCGGCTCTCTGACCGTCACTGCGGATATCTTCACCCAAGTCTCTGGATTATGAACAAGACCAGGGGTGACTTACGACCGCCTGGATCCTGATCCTATTCTTTGTGCGATTAACCAGCATCTTGTTCAACAAATCTCCCAGATGGACCAACTTCTCACCAGGTAGCCTGGTTCCTGGCTTATCCGTCATCGACTCATCATCAATGAGCAAGTCATCCTGAGCCCTATGGAGCGCAACTTGGCCTGGATGGAGCTCTTGCAGGTGGGCAACAATCCCTGTTGTGCCTGCGCATTCTTGAGCTCTCCCATTCTCGTCGTATCACAAACTGATTAGTCTGTCCGGTTCGTCGCGTTGATTGCGCGTCAACCAACCCTTGGATGATCCACGAAACCCAAGCTTGTGTTGCTGCTGTAGCGCCTATCCGCGGAAAGCGCCAAGAGACATGGGGTGAAACCTGGCCTTTATTGTTCTAGCTTCTCGACAATATCGAGAATGAACCAAAGCCATGCTCTGGAAGAGACATAACGCAATGACTGCCTAGATAGCGAGACAGATCCGGAATAACGAAAGAAAGACGGTAACAGGTCCGATGTAACTGGCATGAAGAAAGATTCAGACTCGGAATTCGAAGCCGAGAAAGATACTTCGATCTCCGCTCAGTCTCCGCTACAGTGGCCTTGGCCGGTGGTCGGCGCGTCAAGCCACTACCAGTGCCAACCCCATCTCGAAACTTCGAATCCTTTCGTCGCCGTCAGCCCTTGACAGGACGTCCCGAAAATGTCGCTTCCCCGCGATGTCCAAGAATTTCTAGATGGCTATCCACAGAAAGGAGATCACGAGTCTCAGTCGGCGAACTTGAACTTCTATTCGAACACCTTTCGTTGTCGTCCGGACAATCTTCTGATTGAGGAGATACACGACCAGTAAGCCTACTTGACCTCTATCTACGCGTATGACCTGAAATCCTTCCAGATGGTTCGGCGATTACACGAAATTGGAATACAAACACGGATACATTCAGTGGCTGTAGGTTAGCTTTGATTATTCGTATTCGATTGACACTAGATGAATGCACCTTGGGGCTCTAGATTCCCTGTCCGAGAACATGGGATGAACTATGAGTCGCAACCCCTTCAACCACATGAAATCGACGCCATGAAATCTGACCCCATCATCGTGGAACGGATTGTGGCTTCATATCGCCTGATGCTGGACTTCTATGGGATGCGTCTTGTATCTCTTGAGACAGGTTTGATTGACCGATCTTTGCCACCCCGAAATTATCTCTCCCGATACCATAACCTCGTTCGTAAGTGGGATTCCGATCCGGAGTTGCTACCAATCTAGGACTGAAGCTATGCACCGTTTTCATAGGATCTTCTCATAACAATTTGCGGATATCTCGCATCTTGAAATGTCTGTCTGAGCTTGGGCTCGAGCGCTTGAATGCGGGTCTTCTGCTACACGTTCTCCAAGAACAAAGTGAGAACAATGAACTAAACACTCAAGGAATTCGTGGCAGTATGGATAGGTGGTGGGCTAACTGCATGCGCAACGACGAAGAGAGAACGTGGATCGGTGAAGCAATCAAGAAGGTTCGTTCTGTAGGGGATGGCTACGTTTTTACGAGGGATATGTACAAGGATGCATTGGAAAGACGAGCGAAGACGGGAAGTTTGAGAGAGGAAACCGAGTCTTGAAACATATCAAAATTCACCTGTACTTTGAATAGAAGTGTAGCATCTCGTGATAGCTGCAGGGCTCGATGATATTTTGGGAAGGGCATTCGAAAGGACCAGTCTAGAGATATTGTTCGTGTCAGCTTCCGCGACGATGTTGATTGTACAGTACTATATGGTACAGTAGGCGTTAAGAGAAGTATGTGTCTAAGATGTGTCCGCTGCGATAAAAAATCGAGTAAGTATGTTGTAGACAAAGATGCGGCGCATCATCTCACCTATCCAAGTGGATTGAAACTCCATCCAAGAAGAAATAAGGGTATGCCTATGATATCTTTTCCAGTTCGTGAACCAAAAGCTCTTGTCTCTTCTTTTCATACAGAGGGCTTATGGATTGAAGTAGTTGTTCGAGACTTTCGAATATTTTCCCTCGGGGGCTTTTGGATGTTTCAATCTAAGAAGACAATGATCAGCATGAAGCGAGCCGGGCAATTAACTGCGAATCTCACAGTATAACCACGAGAAGTAAGCGAGATAGTAATAGTGTTCCCCTCTAATAATGTCACGAATGCTGCAGCTCGTAAAGACGTTGTGGAGGTCGTAAGATGGAAGGTGCTGATGCCGAACTTTTGCTCAAGGAGCGCTTGGTGCAGCTCGGTCGTGAAGAAAGTGGAGGGTATACCGGTAGAGCACATCGTTTGGAATGGAATAAATTCGAGGGGATTGAATACGCATTGCGCAGACATATGTGGGTTAAATAGGATCCAGGGAATTCGAATTGTAGCCCTTCCAGACTGGAGTGGAGCCTTCTTCTGGGTAATTGGACTGACGGTGACGGTTTACCGGTAATTTGCTGTTTGAGGAAGAACAAACCTGAAAAGAACAGAAAACGTACTGATGTGGACGGGCTAAGGGAGGCTCCAGAAATCGGAGTACGTGCAAAGACGATCGCTGCCATCCCGATGTGTATTTTAGCCCCTCATTATAGATATATTTTCCGCTAGTCCTAAGTAAATCGGTTCTAGCTTGCCTACTCTTGAGTGCACATTGGAATTAATTCATTCACACCGGCCTTCATGTAGAGGTCATCCCCGCACAGCATCATGAGGAGGAAAGCGGGGTAGTTTGAGCAAGAAGTTCCATACATGACGATCAATCTATCATCGCGTGTAGAATTACTCTAACCTGTTTAATTTCCAACACTCTCAGGTCATGTTGGGTATCTGAGAAGACCTGAGAAGTCACTGTCGAAAAAAAAGCTACCCACGAACAGGACTGGCAGGTGGAAGATCTGTAACGGAAGACCAAATCGAGCAGCAGCGACCACATGAATCTGCGCCACGATCCGAAGGACGCATACTGGGCTAGATGGAGAGAGGGAGGATGCGTATCAAGAACTTCTGTCTTCATATCTGATATAGAGAAATCGTCAAATGTCATGAGCAGGAGACGGACAACCGCAGAAGACTCGCCTAAGTATAAACCCTTGATTTTTAAACCTCGCATACGTAACCAGAACTAGTGATTGGGTTTCTAGCACCAATCATTAGTGAAAAGAACCATAGCCTACCACGGACGACTGAACGTTGAACGAACACCAGCAGATTATCTTCATTGTATTGAGCTCGGATGGGGGTAAACACATTCGATTTCGCGTAGAAAATCGACAGAATCTAGCCAAGATGTAGAAGCATGTAAACGAAATCGTGAGCTTCGAAGATAGTCGAAATTTTCTATCAGACGCCACGTCTTGGAGTACACAAAGAACACCGTTGACAGACACCAACTCCGAACAGAATGGAGCGGGATTCATGAGAGCCCGATAGATACAGCGAAGGATCAAGTTCAGCCCTGCACGTCCATGGCCAAAACTGACGCTAGTTCCCGCAGTCGGACTGTAGAGGACAGAGCTTGATGTCCGAACATGGACAAGAAAACCAAGCCTGGCCCAGCAAAACATGGATAAGGCTAATGATAGACAAGAGTATTCCCTGTGAAAATCGCCATGACCGAGCAACGATCGTCAATTGGCCAGCCATATCATGATGGAAAGAGGTTCGAATGTGAGTGCGAGTCAACTTCTATGAGATCCTGATAAAAACATATCAGAGAGAGATAATAGCAAGTCCAGAATCGAATGCATCCAGGGTCTAGTGGAGAATAACTGGAGTGAGGAATAAATTGGCTCTCAGTCGGAGAATGAGAAGAGAAGCGCATGCGTGACTAGGACTTGGGTGACCTACTGTGACCCAAGTTGCCAAATGGGGGAAATCATATAGACGCCCAAGACGCAGTCACCTCCTCCGTCACTCTCTCTCATTCCACCACTTGCATGCTCGAACACAGGCAGGACTCACAGTCCAGATAATTCAGACTATATAATCTCTATTCCGTGAAAATCGGTCGCGATGGACGTGGTCAAAGCAGTTGAGACCTACATCAGCAAGCTCGTCGCAGTTCCATCTGCCATGAAGGTCTTGCTGCTAGATACACACACGGTACGTCTACACACCACCGTGTCAAGAAAATAGATACAACTGTTTCACAGACACCAATTGTTTCCCTGGCTTCTACCCAATCAACTTTGCTTTCGCACCAAGTCTATCTGACCGACCGGATAGACAACAAGAAGAGAGACCGTATGCCTCATATGAAATGCGTGTGCTTTCTTCAGAATAGCGAGGACAGTCTTGAGGCCTTGGAGGCAGAGCTTAGAGAACCCAAGTATGGAGAGTACTACTTGTGTCAGTGGGTGAATCATTGGGACGCGTAACCAATATGTTCGAAAATATGTCTTACATCCTATTACAGACTTCAGCAATATCCTCACCAAGACGGCAATAGAGATACTCGCCAAAGCGGATGAATACGAAGTCGTTCGGGAGGTGCAGGTGAGCCCGGCATTGCTACATGCGAGTTTCGTATAGCCTGATCCATATCTCCAAGGAATACTTCGCAGATTATGCCCCGCTACTGCCGTCCTTATTCTCCTTGAACCATATACCTTCCCTTTCTAAGCCGTTGTACGGTTCCACACCAAACTCATGGGATCCCAAGGCTCTAGAGCGCTCTGTCCAAGGAATCACCGCGGTTCTGCTCAGCCTGAAGAAGAAACCCCTTATCCGATACGAAAAAATGAGCGGCATGGCAAAGAAGCTTGCTGTAGAGGTTCAGGTACGCGTCTTTTCTTGTCGCTGTACAAGATATACGACCGACAGTCCTCCCACAGCACCGTGTTCAGTCTGAAGCTTCACTGTTTGATTTCAGGCCAACACAGCCATCCCCTTTGCTCCTTATCCTTGATCGACGGAATGACCCGGTCACCCCACTTCTGTCTCAATGGACTTACCAAGCTATGGTGCACGAACTTCTCGGCATCCAGAATGGCAGAGTCGATCTAAGTTTAGTACCTGATATCAGGCCTGAACTATCCGTGAGTGCAGGTCATGCTTCACTGTATTTAAGTACTGAGATAGCCCTCAGGAAATCACCTTGACTACTACGACGGATCCATTTTTCCAAGCACACTTCCTAGCTACCTTTGGAGACCTGGGAACTTCTCTGAAAAATTATGTCCAGTCCTATCAGTCGCGTTCTCTTGCCCAGTCACCGTCGTCTATAAACTCAATATCAGATATGAAACGCTTTGTCGAGGAATATCCTGAGTTTAGGAAACTGGGTGGCAATGTCAGCAAGCATGTGGCTTTGGTAGGTGAACTGAGTCGTCTGGTGGGTCGGGATAAACTGTTAGAGGTGGGCGAGGTCGAGCAGGGACTGGCGACGAGCTCTGGTGCCGATTACAAGGCAAGTGTCAAAAATATATTGTCTGTTTCTTCTCTGACATCGTGTTCTACAGAGCGTCCAAACAATAGTCACCGATGCCGGAGTTCCAGCTTGGAACAAATTACGCATCGTGATTCTGTACGCCCTCCGATACCAAAAGACACAGACGATTAATATCGCGTCTCTCATCAATCTCATGCTGTCAAATGGAGTCTCACGGGAGGATGCACGCGTACGTGGCAACAGTCTTCCCATCTTGTTCACAAGGCGCTGATCTCAGAACAGTTAGTCTATGTATTCCTGAACATAGCGGGAGCAGATCAACGGCAAGACGATTTATTTTCTACCGAGTCTTTGCTTGCGAAAGGAAGATCGGCCTTGAAAGGTCTCAAGGTGATATTTTCTGATTCGTGTCTTTTCTGACGGAGAATTCATCTCATAAATCGCAGGGTGTGGAAAATGTCTACACGCAACACACACCGCACTTGTCTCAGACGCTCGAAAACCTTTTCAAGGGCCGGCTGAAAGAAACAAGTTATCCGTTCATCGACGCAGGGCTCAATGCTGGTTTACAGCGGTTCGTTCTACTTTATATTCGAGTACGAAGAAAGTCATTGACCTCCTTATCTTGACAGCCCTCAAGATGTGATCATCTTCATGATTGGTGGGACGACGTATGAAGAAGCACGAACGGTAACTCTGTTCAACCAAGATCCTGTTGCGGCCTCCAATGGTGGCATACCTTCTGCATCTGGTACGCGATTATTACTTGGTGGAACATGTGTCCACAATTCCTCCTCGTAAGCCATTTCGTATTCCTACTTTAGCTTCTGAGTATGCTTAATCTGTTCTACCAGGTATCTTGAGATGGTTCGGACAGCTGCAGCTTCTTTCCCAAGTTCAGTCTTTGAACCGCCCCCGGAATCGGCTACGAACGCGCCTTCTCTGAACTTGAACCTTGGTGGAGTCAATGTAAGCCTTGGGGGGCCAGGAGGGACTGGTGTATACAGAACCAGCGGGGAAGGAGTTGGAGTTCAAGCCGATGGGCTTAGAGATGGAATGAGGAACTTGCTTGGGAAGGTCAAGCAAGGCGTCGATCGGATTAGTATACAGTGATATCGTTCCATACATTTATTGGGACTTGCTAGTACTCGCCGTGTAATTTTATTGTCAGTTCTTATGCGGAGAATATCCGGGAAAGGTTTGGAGGCCCCGGATTTTGACACGTCAACAATCCACGTGAAGGTCGCATCATACACTCTCTCCGTCCGCTGCGCGTACTTTTGTCAACTTCTCCGTTTCTCTTCTCTTTTCTGCTTTCTTGCTGTCTGGTTTGCTTTCTATCCTTCGGGTTGTTACACAGGTCTGGGCTAGGTCAACATGGCGAAGGGTTTATTCGGTAGTCTCAAAGGCGTCGATGCCTTCGGCAAGGCATGTATTTTCGCAGGACACGTTCATCCGTACAAGTATTGACATCTTATGGCGGGATAGACTACGGAGGACGTGAAGGTCAAGACTCGTACTGGCGCATTCTGTGGGTCTCTACGATATTTCTGACATAGAGGAAACTTACGGTCGTAACAGTGACCATTCTGTCTGCTGCAATTATATTGGCTTTTACTACCATGGAATTCCTCGACTATCGACGGGTCAACATCGACACGTCCATTGTGGTGGACAAGAGCAGAGGAGAGAAGCTCACTGTGAATATGAATATAACATTCCCAAGAGTGCCATGCTACCGTAAGTCTATGATCCGTCTTTCATTTGAACCACTAATAACATTCCCTATCAGTCCTCAGTCTAGATGTCATGGATATCAGTGGTGAAACCCAACGAGACATCACACATAACGTCCTCAAGACCCGTCTCAGCGATCGCGGAGTACCCGTTGCAGACTCTCGCAGTGCACAACTAGGTAGTGACGTTGATAAACTCAACTCCCAGAAAGCAGAGGGATACTGTGGTTCCTGTTATGGTGGCACTGAACCTCCAAGTGGCTGCTGTAACACTTGCGAAGAAGTCCGTACTGCTTATGTGACTCGTGGATGGAGTTTCGGGAACCCAGATGCCATCGAGCAGGTATGCATATTGGACATATATTTCTCTAGTCTTGCGCTGAAAGCTCTGCCTTCATGTACAGTGTAAGGATGAAGGATGGGCGGAAAAACTGAAGGAACAGTCTGATGAAGGCTGTAATATCTCTGGACGCATCCGAGTCAACAAGGTCATCGGGAATATACACCTATCCCCTGGCCGCTCATTCCAGACTAGCTCTAGAAATATCTATGAGCTTGTGCCATACCTCCGAAATGACGGTAATAAGCACGATTTCACTCATACCATACATCGGCTGGCGTTCGAAGGAGACGACGAGTACGACATTCAGAAGGCGAAGACTAGCCAAGCTATGAAAGAACGGATGGGATTGAAGGTCAATCCCTTGGATGGAGCGTTTTTCCGGGTGGGTTCTCTTTGCTTCGTTCGGTTTGGTTTGTTCTCTGTCTAATCATCTCATCCTATACGTGCGATATAGACTGCGAAAGCCCAATACATGTTCCAATACTTCCTTAAGGTCGTGTCGACCCAATTTCGATCTCTGGATGGGAAAACTGTGAGGCTGTTTCATACTGTGATTCCAAGACATTCTCACTTCATGGGTTTACCGAATTTTAGGTCAATACCCATCAATACAGTGTGACACACTTCGAACGGGATCTCTCCGACGGCGGACAAGGAGACACTGCCCAAGGAGTTCACCTCCAACACGGTGTATCTGGCGTACCAGGTAAAATCCACTTAATATCCGCTCAATGTTACGTTTGATTGCTCATTAATTCGCAATTTCCTACAGGCGCCTTCTTTAACTTTGAGATATCGCCGATATTGGTCGTCCACTCGGAGACCCGACAATCCTTCGCCCATTTCATCACATCGTGAGTCAAGCATTTCCTTATCATCCCCTTTTGACAGACTATCAATGTTGACTCTGGTCTACAGGACATGCGCGATTGTCGGAGGAGTACTAACTGTGGCATCGCTCCTGGATAGCGTCCTGTTCGCTACCAGCCGTGCACTGAAACTGAAAAAAGCAGCAGGAGCCACGGCTAATGGCCATGGTCCAGCGCAGTACGGATCTGGGAAACTCATGTAGAGGTAAACACGTATGTGTTACTTATATATCTCTCTGCGGAATGTAATTTCTAAGCTATACCACACCGATAACGAGAACAAGAAAGCAATGAGAGGACTCGGAAGATGTGTAAAAATACAAGGCAAATACAGAAGGGCACCCAGAACATTATCTTATGTATAAATACACGCACAAGCAGCAGAGAAACGGAGAGTAGAGAGTACAGTGAGGGCGGCGGTCATTGACGTCTGCGATTCTTAGGCAAGGGCTTTTCATGTTTCTCATCGAGATTCGCATTGGCGACGAGTTTGCGTTTCTTGGGGCTGCTTGCTATCGTTGGAGCCTTTTTCGCGGGCGTCTTTGTTCTCGTCGCAGCAGCCTTAGGCTGAGGATGGGGTATACGATGATCCTACAGAGAATGAGATATCTGCACAAGAAGAAAAGCGGATAGACCCACCTCAGCACGAAGCATCAATTCATCTTCCTCTTCAGACTGCGCTTCCTCTAACCCTTCTTCGTCAATGTAATTCCCGCTCTCGTCATTATCCTCACCGTAACTGAGTTCCAACTCGTCGTGGTCGTCATCCTCAATCCTCGGTCTCTTTCTCCCTATACTGGCGCTCGTGTTCGCGCTCCATGCTGCAATAGCTTGCCTCGAACGTGGACCTTCATCATCGTCGCTAGGAGTGAATAAAGCATTGGCGTCTTCTTCTTCATCCTTGATAGGTACTTGTATTACTGCTTGTACACGACGGATAAACGTCTGTCGAGGTGGTGTGGGTTGTCGAGGTGATGCTTCAGGAGATACATGTTTCTGGGTAGCTGGCGCTCGTGGTGTGGCTTTCTGATTTTTGCCTTTGGAAGTAGATGCCTGTGATTTGGGCGTTTTCGCGGTTTGTTTGGAGGGTGCTGGACGTGTAGATCGTTGTGGCTTATTGGCACTGATTGTCGCAGGGCCATCTTCACCGCTACTAATGGGCGCAACAGATTTGTACGCAGGTGGTGCTTTGGAGCTCGACGCCCTCTTCGTAACGGATGAAGATGGTATTGCAGAGTCGGGGTTCACGTCGGTATAATTAGGTTTCGGGGTATATGGTGTACTGGTAATGACGGATCTGGTCTGCTAGATGTAGTTCAGTGATTCCATTTAGATCAATGTCCTTGTCGTCCATGCTTACAAGCAATTGTTCTGCCAAGTCTTCGTTTCTTGTGGATAGTGCGCACCTCTGTTGCTCGACTCGAAGGAAATGCTCTTGCCAGTTCTGAGATTGGCCCTTCCATTGAGTTATTTCGCGATGGAGCTGCATGATTGTCTCAGCTTGGTGGGCAATCTATCCCAGAATGAGAGAGTGAATTAGAGGCTTGAATATAAGAACCTACCGTAAGTTCAGCCTGCTCGAGCTACAGCAAGACCGAGGGGTGTCAGATCCGGGATGGATAGACAATCAATGATAAGCATACCGCGGCACGAATCTTCACCAGTTCCTGCGTGGCAAGTGACTCCTCTATTTCGAGGGTGTGTAGTTTATCTACTGCTTCGTCGCGTTCACGTCTTGCTTTAGTCGCGTCGGCGACAGCTCGTGCCACCTCAAGTCGACTTTGTTTTTCGACATCTGCAAACTATATAGCGATCAGTCCGACCACCCCACTGAGATTGTGTTGTTGCATACTGCTTCGTGTACAGATTTTGATAGAGTGGCTAACGATTCTGCGAGGAAACTAGATGCTTTGGTGGTCGGAGCCATGGTGATGTGAGACAGTGAAGGTGGACGTGACTTCCGCAGACGCGGTCACCCCTCCTCGAGACTTGCACCTGTCCAACAACGTCCGACGCTCTCGAATTCTGGCTTTTCTTGCTACGTTCATGATCATTTTGAAACCAAGCTACAATTAACAGGCCCTCCAGTTCAGAATTCCACTATTACTATGGGTCTCTTGGTATCTTTGCTGTCTGAAAGCTTCCCTCCGCCATCCAAGTTTTCCATAGACGATGTTCCTGACCTCTCGGGAAAGGTGGTTATCGTGACTGGGGCAAACAGTGGTATTGGAAAAGAGACCGTGAAGGTGTGTCGTACCTCATCTGCTACTTTGTCAATCTGATTCCCTCCCCTGGACGAAGGCTTTGCTTAGTCAGAACGCCAAAGTATACGCTGCCTCAAGGGACCAAGAGAAAGGAGAGGAGACTGTCCGAGATCTGCGCTCTGCCACTGGGAAAGACGCGCATTTCCTGAAGTTGGACCTCGCAGACCTTAAGGCTGTTAAGAGGGCTGCGACCGAGTTTCTGAGGTACGTTGTTAGTGCTAGTGTCCATCAACTGTGTTTTACAAATGTGTATATCTAGTAAAGAGAAAGAACTCCATATATTGTTTAACAACGCGTATGTGCGTTCGACTCGAAAAGTGTCTCTGTAAGATTCTATGTGTATATCGTAGGGGTGTCATGGTTCCTCCAATTGACTCTCTCACCGCGGATGGATATGATCTACAATTTGGTACCAATGTTCTCGGTATGCCACCTATCCGCCTGGCCTTGCCCTTCGTGTTTTTAGCCTGACTGCGAACGACTTTGCACAGGCCATTTTTATCTCACGAAGCTCCTTCTCCCTGCTCTCTTAGCAGCTGCCCAAACGTCGCCCGATGGAAAATCTCGTGTCATCAACGTTTCGTCGTCGAGGCACCTGCTGTCCGGCTTAGACTTCAATACTTTCAAAGACGGGCCAGCGAGAAGAAACGCTGGGACTCAGCAACTTTACTCCCAAAGTAAAACGGTCCGTCGGTTTTTCTTCTGATTGTATTACATGGCTGAGGTTTCAGTTTTACATAGGGCGTTGTTGTCGCAGCAGCGGAATGGGCTCGTCGATACGGGAATCAAGGCATCGTGTCGACCTCTTTGAATCCAGGTAAGTCCATAAACTGATGACCTTCGTGAATTTGAAGCTGAAATATATGCAGGTAATCTCAGGACTGGTATCCAGCGAAACCTCGCGGGCTTCAGAGCCTATGTCACCGTACGGTCTGATATATTTGTTCCCTGCCGGTAACTGATTTATTTTTGAAGAATTTATACGTTTATGATGTTTCCTATGGAGCTCTGACCCAGTTATGGGCTGGTACGTCTGCAGAAGGTGCAGGTTTCAATGGAAAGGTGTGTCGCGTTTGGGGACCAGAATCGAAAATGTTCATCACTCATCGGAATACTAGTACCTCATCCCGTGGGCTAGAATAGGATCTCCCAGAGCGGATGCGCAGGATCCGTCCACAGGCAAAGCGCTCTGGGATTGGATGGAAGAGCAAGTCAAAGATATATGAGTCTCTTGAATCATGTTCTCAACCATATCCGTAATTTTCCAAAGAGTTTTCTAGCCTAGAGATTCCATTCAGGACCAGAAAAAACTCATGCGTCTCCGCTCGGGAGGAGGATTATCGACGCTGTCTTCAAACATTCGGTGGCATATTACCAGTGACTACGCCGTAATTAATCCCACCAAAACCGTCGTGGACTCCCAAAGCAGTACTTTACTCCCGGGCCGCTGCAGTGTTCAGTATGAGATCCCGTGCCTCAGCTGAGCGAGGGGTGATGGAGCATTGAAACGGTAGCGGATGACTGTGGAGAGACATTAGCTGAGGCCAGTTTTCGAAACTTGAAAGCAGAAGTCCATACCTGATGAGACCGTCCGTATATTTTGCTTCGATCTCGATCTCTTCACCTGCACTATCCTTGGCCTTTGCAATATTAAATGTGGCCAGGACAGAAGCGATCGTAGCCCAAACCGTAGGGCTAGCTAAGTGTCGACCGACACAGATCCTGAGGGCATGGACAAACAGCATGTCAGTGATGATCTAGGAGATGGGATGTATCAATGTCACCGTCGTCCAAATCCGAATGCTACTACATTATCGTCGTCGTTGAGCTGCCCATCGGCGTTGAAGAATCTTTCGGGGATGAACGCCTCTGGGTTCGGATAGACTTCGTCGTTGTGGGTCATAGCCCTGGAACATACTGCGTGTCAACGGGGACCTATTTTTCTATATAAGTCATAGATACCATATATTGGCTATGACGGTGGCGCCTGTCAATGTGATGAGAGTAGGAAAATGTCGAGGAGACGAAACCAAGCTCACCTTTCGGGATGAAATAACCGTTGTAGATATCGTCGGCCATAGAAGCATGCGCAACACCGAGTGGCACTGCTGGACGCCATCTGATCCAGACGTTAGCTCGTCAACCCTCTGCGTGCGTTCATTCATAGGTAGTAGGCATACCTCATAAGTTCACGGTACATAGCTTCCACATATGGTAGATTTGCTCTGTCCTCGAAATCTGGTAATCTGTGAGGACCAATGACAGTGTCGATCTCCTCTTGGGCTCTCCTTTGGGCTTCTGGGTTGATGCACATAGCAAGGAAGAATGATGCGACGGTAGAAGCGGTCTGATGATCTCGAGAATTCAGTCGCTAGAACGCGTAGACAAACTCGATGCGACGCTCACAGTATCAGCTCCAGCTTTGGGGAAGAACGAGATGATTCAGATAGGATAATAAGAATATATGAGACGATTGACTCACCGGCATAGGCAGTCGCAGCTACCTGCTTGATAAGATCCTCCTCCTCTGCGATCCCCGGGCCCCCCTGTGCATCATTCTTTGCTAAAAATCTAGCTACTACCGAAGAAGTATCAGTCCCAGTTTTCTAAAATTACGCGGTCAAATCACAGACTTGAGAGCACTTCAAAAGGAACTTGTTTCCTCTTACCATTTGTGTCTTGACAGCTTGCAACGGAGCATTTTGCATATCCGCCGTCAGCTTTCTAGTCTCGAGTGCATATCGTTTAAAGCCAGCGCCGGGGAGCCATGCAGGAAGGTGACGGAGCACAGGGAAAGCATTGACGGCTGCAGCACCAGGAAATATGGAGTTCGACAGCATGGCGGTAGCCTCTTCGGCTATTAGGACTAGATGGTCGTCCTTCGGCTGCATGTCATGTCCGTACATGACAGACATTAACACCGCAGCTCCCAGGCTGTATGACACTCGTCAAAGACCCACATGATTTGTGACAAAAGTTTACGCACGTCTTATAATGCTGCATGAAGTCTTCGGGACTGGATAAAAGGCCTTGCAAAAAATCGAGCATCTTCCTGGACTGAACAGGCCTGTATGTGAGTGATGCTTGAGGTCGGAAAGTTTGGTGGAAGAGTCTCCTGTGCTTCCGCCATCTGTCCGAGTAGGGCATGAATCCCATGTTGAACTCCCACCCCATCCTGATTGACTTGCATAAGCTCGACCAGAAGTAGAATCTAAGTGGAATGAACTGACAATTCTATCATTGGAACCACTGGCCTGTCCGAATAAACGGTCGATCGTTTCTCGAAGAGATCGTTAGCGACTTTGACCGAGTTCACAATCACAACATGCTGTCCCAAGACTTGTAGATGAATGAGATCGCCGTATGTCTTCTGCCACCCGGTGAATGTGACCCATGGCTGCGCTGAAGGAATGTCAGCTAGATTGCCAATGATAACTTGACCTTTAGGTCCTGGAGGAAACGGCGGTCGGCTAGCATCTTGTCTCCGGATGGTTTTGGCGATTATCAACGCGATTGTGATGCAACATAACGCAACGGCGAGAATGAGGTCCAAATTGTTAGGAGTATGAAAAGTCATCGATAAGAGCCAACAGGCGATGGCAAAAATCTCGTCTTTATGTTTCCTGCTATTTCGTACTCACCCTAGGCCTGGGTACATAATTTGAGAGCCACGGTGTCAGGAAGGGACGCCACCGCGGAGATGGATTGGATTGTAATATGAACATGGTCGACCTGTCAGAAGAGAAGCTCGATTTCGCTTGCCCACGGTGCATATCATTGACTTGAAGGAGAAGGGGTAGAGCTCGACACGGGAATTTTATTCCTAGAAGCCTGAAAACTTTCGACAGTGATCACATTGACAAGTCGGGGATCCTGGATAGAGCACGTACCCTCCAAGTAATTTCGGCGACACGAGGATACGCACATCTGCTTGGTAAAGTCGTTGTCGTGCCTCAGAGACATGTTCAAATTGCTATACTTCTCATGCCACGGGTTACAATGGAACTCCCTGATTCAGTTACATATTCCATCATTCTGTCATACCTAGATATGTAGACGGAGTACGGAATCGCCGGCTGCATAGCAGTGTCAGATGTGCTACGCGAGTGCCACAGTCAACACGTCCGAGAATCAGAAGAGTCAGATGTACGTACTTCAAGAGGGATATCACAGACTTGAGACAAGGTGCTGTGAAAGGTCCAGGAAAAACGAATATAGACATCGTTCGCGTCAGACTGATTCCGCGGACTTGGACAGAGCACGTCGAATGTCTTGCATCACGTGTTGCAAAGAGGTCTTCTTTGTCACGAGGATGAGGAGGTCACCGACGCGGTCCTTTCGAATCTAGACGAAGAAAAAGTCAAGTCTACCAACCTCGAGTTCATGAGGAAGTTGCAGCTGCAAGCGATCCAAAAGATCGCGGAAAATGCGATGATTAGACTTGGAAGCTTGCTTGCTTCTGTTTTGCGGCACCAACCGGCACTGAACCGGCCTTCTCGGCCTTCTCGGCCTTGCCGCCTTGCAAGCCTCGAAAATGTTCAAGTCGAACCTCAATAATGGGTGTTTAGGTTGAGGTCTGCATATATGACGCCTAGAACACAGAAGTTTGAGTATATAAGAGGCATGAGAAGATAGTATACAGGATGCGTGTTCAACGTAATACGTTCAGCCTCGAGCGTTATCGAAATGGGAGTGGATGACTACTCTGTCTATCAAACAGATCTGATTGACAGACAGAGTACTGAGGACCTTACTCCCGGGTCGCTGCGTTTAATATGAGCTCCCGTGCCTCTGCTGAGCGGGGTGTTATGGAGCACTGGAACGGTAGCGGATGACTATAGAGTAACTTTAGCTGAGGCCAGTCTCTAAACTTAGAAGAGGTTCATACCTGACGAGACCGTCCGTATATTGTGCTCCAATCTCGATCTCCTTACCTGCACTATCCTTGGCCTTCGCAATATTGAATGTGGCCAGGACAGAGGCGATAACAGCCCAAACCGTAGAGCTAGCCAAGTGTCGACCGACACAGATTCTAAGAATAACAGCAATTTCAGTATTGATGTTGATTCGGGCGATGAAATGTATCAATGTCACCGTCGTCCAAATCCGAATGCTACCGGATCGTGGTCGTCATTGAGCTGCCCATCGGCGTTGAAGAATCTTTCGGGGATGAAGACATCTGGGTTTGTATAGAATTTGTCGTTGTGAGTCATAGCCCTGGAAAATACTGCGTGTCAACGGGGACTTGGTTTTCTGAATAAGTCGTAGATACCATAGATTGGCTATGACGGTGGCGCCTGTCAATATGGCGAGATTAGGAGGATGTCTTCAAAGAGACGAAAATAAACCCACCTTTCGGGATAAAATAGTCGTTGTAGATATCGTCGGCCATAGAAGCATGCGCAACACCGAGTGGCACTGCTGGACGCCATCTGATCCAGACGTTAGCTCGACAACCCTCTGCGTGCGTTCATTCATAGGTAGTAGGCATACCTCATAAGTTCACGGTACATAGCTTCCACATATGGTAGATTTGCTCTGTCCTCGAAATCTGGTAATCTGTGAGGACCAATGACAGTGTCGATCTCCTCTTGTGCTTTCCTTTGTGCTTCTGGGTTGATGCACATAGCAAGGAAGAATGATGCGATGGTGGAAGCGGTCTGATGGTAACCAATATTTTAGTCGCTGGAACGCGTATACTAATTCGATGCGATGCTCACAGTATCAGCTCCAGCTTTGAGAGGGTTCAGATAGGGAAAAATAATGTAATTTGAGACGATTAAACTCACTGGCATAGGCAGTCGCAGCTACCTGCTTGATGAAATCCTCCTCCTCTGAAATTCCCGGACCCCCTTGTGCATCGTTCTTTGCCAAAAGTCTTGCCACTACGGAAAAAGTATCAGTCCCAGTTTCCTGAAAATATACGCGGTCAGAAACACAAACTCGAGAGCACCTCAAAGCGAAATTGTGTCTTTTACCATTTGTTTCTTGACAGCTTGCAACGGAGCATTTTGCATATCCGCCGTCAGCTTTCTAGTTTCGAGTGCATAGTGTTTGAAACCAGCGCCCGGGAGCCACGCAGGAAGGTGACGGAGCATAGGGAACGCATTGACGGCAGCAGCACCGGGAAATACGGAGTTCGACAGCTTGGCGGTAGCCTCTTCGGCTATTAGGACTAGATGATCGTCCTTTGGCTGCATGTCATGTCCGTACATGATAGACATCAACACAGCGGCTCCTAGACTATAATAAGCTCGTCAAAGACTCAGATAAGGTGTGGCAAAAGGTTACGCACGCTTTATAATGCTGCATGAAGTCTTCGGGACTGGATAAAAGACCTTGCAACAAGTCGTACATCTTCCTGAGCTGGACAGGTCTGTATGCGAGTGATGCCTCGGGTCGGAAAGTTTGGTGAAAGAGTCTCCTGTGTTTTCGCCATCTGTCCGAGTAGGGCATGAGTCCCATGTTAAACTCCCACCCCATCCTAATATAACTTGCGTAAGATTGAGTAGAAGTAGAATCTGAGTGTGACGAACTGACAACTCTATCATTGGCACCACCGGCCTGTCCGAATAAATGGTCGATCGTTTCTCGAAAAGATCGTTCGCGACTTTGACCGAGTTCACGATGACAACGTGCTGTCCCAAGACTTGTAGATGAATGAGATCCCCATATGCTTTCTGCCACCCGGTGAATGTGACCCATGGCTGAGCTGAAGGAATGTCAGCTAGATTGCCAATGATAACTCGACCCTTAGGTCCTGGAGGAAACGGGGGTCGGCCAGCATCTTGTTTTCGGATTTTTCTATCGATTAACAGAGCGATTATGGTGCAACACAGAGCAGTGGCGAAAATGAGGTCCAAATTGTTGGGAGCGTGAAAAGTCATCGATAATATCTGATAGGCGATGGAAAAATTTCGTCTTTATGTTTCCTGCTATTTCGCACTCACCCTGAGCCTGGGTACATGATTTGAAAACCACGGTGTCAGGAAGTGACAACGCCACGAATATGGAATGGATTGTAATGCGAAGATGGTCGACCTGTCAAAGGAGCTGCTCCAATAGACGGACTACTTCCATTATCTGGAATTTCGCTTCGCCCACGGTGGTTATAATGAGAAGGGGCAAAGAAGGGGGATCATGTCAACATGTGAATTTCATTCTTAGGAACCTCTCCACTTTTGGTTGTTCAGGCTGACATTCTAGATATAGCTTAGTAACTTTTGAAAAGTCAACACGTCCCAGAACTGGAAGAGTTGATTGTACGTACTTCAAAGACTGAGCGAGCGCTGAGACAAGGTGCTGCGATTGAGTATAACGTAAATGCAATGCGATATAAGCCATCGTTCGCGTCGACCTGGTTCTCCGACAGAGCATGTCGAATATCTTGCATCCTATGCTCATGCTAATCCGAAGAAAAAACATGATGACCGAAGTCACGGTACTTGCTTTTGTTTTGCGGCACGGACCGGCACCGGCCGAGGACCGGCATCCCGAATCACTCCACCAGTCTCCTCGTCGCGTGCAACTGCAACACGTTCAAAGTGAATCTTATTGGTGGCTTTCATCAGGATTTGGGGTAAGGTCTCCCACCAAAAATCTAGCATGAGGATCACCACTCCACAAATCACGATCTTACCACGATGGTCACGGTCAAACGGTTCTCCTCATGCCCATCCACTCACAAATATCAATCTCCCAGAAGCGCCCTGCTGAGCTCTCGTTTTCTTACGAGCCAATCGTAATCAACCTGACTTGGGATTGGTACACGTAGTTGTAGTTCAAAAGTGCCCTATCAGTGGCAAGCTTGACTCCAATCGAAGCCCGGTCACAAGGCTCGAGGAGTTCCAAACCTTCGAGACCTCGAGAACAGGTAAGTATCCTTTGGTGACTGGATCTCCGTGTGTATCCGAGGCCCCAGAGAAAGTTGGAACTTTGGTGCAAAGTCGTTCCGAAGCATGGTGCTACCGTCTCATTCCAAGCAGATACTTCATAAGCGCATCTGATTTGTTACAGAACGCTCACCGTTTCGCTCTTGGATCTTAACCTCATCTTGTTCGCATGTCGCGACAGCTGTCTTTCCGTCCCTAGGCAGCGTCATGACTCCAATTTGAAGGCGCTTAACTGGCCCTATAAGATGCCTAGCACGCGGAAGATTTAGCATACAAGAGATATGAGAAAAATATACAAAAGTCGGCGATGGGAAGTATTCAATATTATACGTTCATACCTCGAGCCACCACAGTGCTCAAGACCAGTCTCTCCGTTTCAGCAGATCGAGGTGTTATGGAGCATCGAAATGGGAGTGGATGACTGATGTGTCTATTAATCAAAGAGTCGATGATACTTGTATCTCAAACACATACCTAAAGAGACTACCTGTATAGTTTTCTTCAATCTTGATTTCCTTACCCGCATCATCCATCGCTTTCGCAAGACTGAACGTGGCCAAGACGGAGACAACGGTCGCCCATACCGTAGTATCAGCGACATAACGACCAACACAAATGCTGGATGACGGTT
Organism: Sarcomyxa edulis; assembly: GCA_009761415.1. Classification (NCBI taxonomy): domain Eukaryota; kingdom Fungi; phylum Basidiomycota; class Agaricomycetes; order Agaricales; family Mycenaceae; genus Sarcomyxa; species Sarcomyxa edulis. The sequence goes on along the minus strand of QUOL01000014.1, from coordinate 695,955 downwards.
CAGAGATTTCTCAGTTACGAATAGGAAGGGACTGTACCGTCTGCCAAAACCAAATGCAAGTATCGTATCGTCGTCGTTGATCTGTCCGTCAGATTTAAGGAATCTTTCGGGTATAAAGGCGTCTGGGTCCGAATAGATTTTGTCGTCATGCGTCATAGCCCTGGAAGTACGAGTCAATCCACAAGCTACTGATACAAAACTGATCATCCAGTCCATCTACCATATGTTGGATATGACTGTGGCACCTATCAAGAAATCATGAACAGAAAGAACGAGCGCATGAGACTCTAGGTCACCTTTTGGGATCAGATAATTGTTATAGATATCGTTGTCTATGGTGGCATGAGCAACTCCCAGTGGTAATACAGGATGCCATCTAGTAGAGTGGTTATTTAGCGACAATATAGATTCATCAAAATAAACAGCAGACATACCTCATAACTTCGCGATAGACTGCTTCGACATATGGCAGATTTGGTCTGTCATCATAGTCCGGTAGCCTCTGAAGGCCTATGACGGTATCGATTTCTAGCTGTGCTTTCCTCTGAACGTCTGGGTACATGCACATCGCAAGCAGGAATGTTGCAATAGACGAAGCGGTCTGAATAACAAGTCGTGAAGCAGTAGGGATTATATCCAAAAAAAGGAGCTCACAGTATCGGCACCAGCTATCATATAGAGGGACTTGTGTGTGAGATAAACATAACGAGAAGAGTTGCGGGCAAATTTTTACCGGCATATGCAGTTGCTGCTACGTGTTTGATCGTATCTTCCTCCTCTATCGGTCCACCCTGAGCGTCATTTCTCGACAGCATCTCAGCAACCACAGAATGCGGATCAACTCCAGCTTCCTGAAATCTGGTGGTCAGAAGGAGACTTCGGGGGAGGTTGTTCAGTTTCGCTTCACCATTTGTCTTCTGACATATCGTAACGGATCGTTTTGCATTTTTGTTGTCAGCTCCTTGGCTTCTAATGCGAATCTTTTGAATCCAGCACCGGGGAACCAGGCAGGAAGGTGACGTAGTACGGGAAACGTGTTGACAATGGCAGCACCTTGGAATACAGACTCTGAGAGCTTTGCGACGGCCCCCTCCGCGATGATCACAAAATGGTCGTCTTTCGGCTTGACTTCGTACCCATATAGAACGGCCATTATCATCGAGGTTCCTAGACTATGTCACATCCGTCAAAAAAAATCGAGTCGAACTGCGGTACAATCGACCGGTATGACCACGTACGTCTTGTAATGAAGTACAAAATCTTCGGGAGTTGACAGAAGCCCTTGTAGGAATTCGTGCACTTTCCTGAGTTGAAACGGTCGATAGTTGAGTGACGCCTTGGGTCGAAAGGCTTGATGCATAAGTCTCCTATGTCTTCGCCACGAGTCTGAGTAGGGCATAAGCCCCACGTTGAAATCCCATCCCATCCTATTACAGGATTTTTGAGCCAAAAAAACAAGCAACGAGAATGGGAATGGTCGCTCACAATTCGATCATCGGAATGAGGGGCCTATCAGAGTATATATTTGATCTCTTGCCAAGAAGCTCATGAGCGACTTTCACCGAGTTCACAATGACTATGTGCTGTCCATATACTTGAAGATGAACTAGATCGCCGTATTTTTTGGCCCACTTGCTGTAGGCGATCCATGGATGGGACGAGGGGATATCACCAGCATTTCCTACAATCGCTAGGCCTTTGGGACCGGGAGGGAAAGGGAGGGAACCTGAAATATGTTTTCGAAGGATCGTGCGCAGTATAACCGCGACCGCGACCGTTAGACAACACACAAGAAACACAGCAATGTTGTCTACGTCGTAGAGAGAGTGAAAGGCCATGAGTATATCGACAATCAATGTATAGGACAAGTACTTACCTTCCCTGAAGACCAATCAGAGCCACTACCAACGTGACATGGCGCTGGAGAACAGCATGCAAGACAGTACTTCTGAGAGATAGAAGTGGTACTACATGCCACCCCTTTACGTTCCCTTCATCACGGCGAGGATAGATGCCCGATTGGTTGATTGATCAGGTGGAGAAGCGACCAATATTTGGAGATACGGGAGAAGGGCGAAGTTGGAGCGAAGTTACGAAACACGGGACATGCATCTCGACGAAATCAAGAGAACAAAAAGGTGCTCAGCGCTGCTTCAAAGGATGTCCGAATTGATAATGTGTTAAAGACCTGAAGCAAAAGGAGCACTGGAGCGGCACAACGATTGTCCACGCCGGATACGATTGTGGACAATGCGTAATCATAACGCGCTTTCGCGTCTCCGATCGAGGTCTTATCAGGCACCGGCATGACAGTGGCAAAGGGCAAACATCGTGCGGGGCCCGTCAACTTCTTCCTGTACCGTCCTCCGAACCTTGCACTAAGAACAATGCAGCAATGGATGGAGCAGTTCAGATAATTCACTTGGGGTTCATGATAGCTCAAATTGTTTTCGTAGAGACAGCGCGCAGTATCGGCCACCTGTATAGATGAGGCAACTCTAGGTGAACCGGGATCGTGGTAATCCAAAGAACATGGTGCTTACCGGCATATGCGGTCGCATCTACCTGCTTGATAACGTACTCCTGTGCAGGTCAGTCAATTCCCCAACTGATACTAGGTTCGAAAGTCAACAATAAGAGAAGTCTGAATCCGCAATAATCAAGGGTCACATCAGTATTGACCCACGACTCTCGTCTTGATCTTGGTTTGCGATTAACTGCATGGCATAGACACATGATATCTTGACATTTGAGACAAGGGACATGACTTTGTTTCTGGAAGTGTGACTGTACAACGCATGTTGGCGGAACCTGTGGGAGAACATGAAGGGACTCAATCTCGCGCTGCTATAGTGCCCAGGATAAGCTCTCGCGCCCCAGCGGATCGAGGCACAATGGAACATTGGAAAGGCAGAGGGTGACTACAGAGGGTCAATAAGTAGAAGCCGACTTCTGGAATTGGAAGCCCATACCTACTAGCACCATGTGTGTATTTTTCTAGAATATCGATTTCTTGGCCTGTAGCATCTTTTGCTTTCTCAAGACTGTATGTGGCGAGGACAGAAACGATCGTGGCCCAGATTGTAGCATTGGCCATGTACCGACCAACACAGATTCTGGAATTATTTTAGCAAGTGTTCGATAAAGAGAATGATTGATGTTACCGTCGCCCAAATCCGAATGCTAGTACGGTATCGTCGTCATTGAGCTGCCCGTCGGCATCGAAAAACCTTTCAGGTATAAATGCATCAGGGTTTGGGTACATTTTGTCGTTGCGAGTCATAGCCCTGAAGAGAAAAGGTAAAGCAGGGGTAGTTCATCCAGGTCTACCAACCATACCATATATTGGGTACGACGGTTGCACCTGTTGAACGAGGGTGAAGGGATGTAGCTAGAAAAGTAAATGGCCGAAAAAACCTTTCGGGATGAGATAACCACCATAGATGTTATCCTCGGACGTTGCATGAGAAAGACACAAAGGTAGTACCGGGTGCCATCTAGAAAGAATGTCACCTCAGTGATTTCTGGGATGACGAGCAACGGGCACACCTCATGACTTCGCGATATACCGCTTCAATATATGGTAGACTTCGTCTATCATCCCAATCTGGTAACCTGTGAGGACCAACGACAGCGTCGATTTCCATTTGTGCTTTCCTCTGAACCTCTGGGTAGATACACATAGCAAGGAAGAAAGTTCCAACGGCTGAAGCAGTCTATTTGGAGGTTGAATATCAGACCCTTCAAATATTCAGGCTAGTGGACTTACCGTATCGGCACCAGCTATGTACGCAGATACAGAAAATCTATGTAAATGAATAGTTAAGAGCAGAAAACGGATGGGCCTACCTGCATACGCAGTCGCTGCTACGTGTTTGATAACATCGCCATCTGTCCCGCCTTGTTTTATCAACATTTCGGCCACCAGCGAATCTGATTTATTTCCAGTTTCCTGGAAATCAGACGGTCAGAACGAAAGCCCCAGATTGCCACTTTTCTTTTCACCATTTCCTTCTTCGCAAATTGTAGGGGGGCGTTTTGCATATCTGTTGTGAGGATGACGCTTTCTTGTGCGAGCCGTGTAACGCGAGCGCCGGGGAACCATGAGGGGAGGTAACGAAGAAGAGGGAAAGCGATAGCCACATCACCGGGGAGTAGATGATTCGTGAGCATGGAGAGCGCTTTCTCAGCGATGCTCACAAAACGATCGGTATCTGTGTGGAGTTCGTACCCATATACAGCAGACATTACGATGGAGGTCCCCAGGCTGTATTGCATGCGTTAACGCCTCTCGAATGATGTCTTACAAAAGGCCACGTACGTCTTGTAATACATTGTAAAGCCTTCGGGGCTCGATAGAAGATCCTGCAAGAATTTGTGCACCTTCTGAAGCTGAATCGGCCTATAGTTGAGCGATGCCTGCGGCCGAAAGGCTTGGTGGAATAATCTCCTATGCTTCCGCCATGTGTCTGAGTAAGGCATCAACCCTACATTGAAGTCCCATCCCATCCTAGTTTCGCTTTGAGAAACAGTTGAGAGAAAATAGAAGATACTGACATGTTAATCATCGGAACCACAGGCCTGTCGGAATATATGCTTGATCGTTTCTCAAAGAGGTCGTTGGCGACCTTCACCGAGTTCACCACGACGATGTGTTCACCGAAAACTTTGAAATGTACGATATCGCCATATTGTTTCTGCCATTCGGTATATTTGAGCCATGGCTGGAACGAAGGGATGTCGCGTAGGTTTCCAATGATAGCATGACCTCTTGGACCAGGTGGAAAGGGAAGAAGTCCATCTTTAGCTCTCGATTTCCGAATGATCTTGTCGAATATGCACACAATAGTAAGGCAGCATACTGCGAAGGCAATAGTGATATGTGAGTCGCTGAGAGGGTAGAAGGACATTAGGCGTCTTCCAGGTCACGAAACGCGACTGCGCATATAAAGCCCTTGAAGAGACTTTAGAGTTCCTGCTACTCCTCTCCAACCCGAATTGGATGGACAAGTGGGAACTGACCTGGTCAAGTGAGAATCGCATTCCGTCAGAGGCGAAGAACGTTTTATAGATAGGAATGAAGCATCATTGAGGCCGTGAAGCCTTCCCAGGTCGTATTGAACGTTCCTACGAGAAACACCAGAAGCTGAAGAGATGGAGCCATCCAATTTGGATTTCTGATTACGCATGGTGGGCACTGTTATTCAAGTACATGCCCTGAGTGATGGAAATACTTACCAATCAATGCAATCCATGTCTCCCAAACTCAGTCATAGAGTGAGTCCCAAACAGTCTTTTGAAAATCTTGATCGAACCGAAGGTGCATCGTATAACAAGACACCAGTATCACATCACCAATCTGGAGGATGATGAGACGACAAGTACGATGGACATAAGATGCAATATCATGGTGGTCCTCAAGTACAACCATCTAGAATCAATTATCAAGCTGAAGATGGCCCCGAATGTACTATCGTGGTATCTGGCCAAGGATTCTGCGCAGCTAATACGCCGGCCTCCCTTTCAGCACCTAGCTGGAGAAGTCGTTCCTCCGCTGGCGACAGAGCGAAGAACGCCGCCTTTTGTCTCAAAAACCATCGTCGTGGCTAACACCAACATCCAAAGTTTAGCACACCATATGATTCTAAACGGAATGAAGCTCACCGCCTGGAAAACATGCTCGCGATCTCCGTGGTCATGAATGAAGACTGAGTACATGATGATCACTAAATGCATGCTAATATCAGGTACATCTGAGGGGGAGGGAGGGGTATAAAGGGGATATATACGTACATGGAGGCATCACAAACTTGAGGAAGTTCGTTGTTGTATAAACCCAAGGAGGGCGAGAATCAGTCGCGTTGGATTCTGCTTCCGTTACCGCTGAGGCGCGTCGAATCTCTTGGACTCGACGTGATAGCTTGGAAGCATATCTTCTTGTTGTCGGGGGTCGTGGAAGTGCCCTTGTGGGACGCCCGAGACGTTGCATTAGTGTGATTAGTGGGAACTCGACCGTGACCGTAGGGAATTTGGGGAAGAAGCGGTGTCGACAAAGTTGGGAGTATTTGGCAGCAGCGTCGGTCAGGAGCCTGAGGATCCTTTTCATCTCTTTTCAGGTTCTCGCTCCTCCGACTCTGTTTTCCTACCATAACAATCGCACTGGTGTATGATTATCGCTGAGCATATATGCGACTTCTACGCGCTGGAAAGAGGCTATACCGGTACTGGACCCGAGGTCGCGAATGAACTCAGAACTGGAAGAACCCTAACTCTATCGAAGTCGCCGTTGTGCTATCTCAGTCTGTGGTCGTAGCACTAGTATGTTCTCGCGTCCTCCCCTCAGTTCCTGTGGTGTTTCTGGCACTATTTAATACACGAATGTGCGACCTAGATATAGATGTTATCTGCACTTAGCAATCATATCCTCTGATCATCTGCCGTCGACTCTCACTCTCAGGCTGTCATTGACTAGGACTCAGGAGCTCGTTCAGTTGTCGAAATTACCTCGAGAGTCAAGACGTTATATAGGGATCACAAGCTGCTATAACTGTGACCATGCTATGGGATGTGAAGTGGGATAGAAGCTATCTTTCCTGGTCAGACCGACACGATGTAGCGAGGCCGGGGACGATTATATATTTCGATCAATGCTAGCGCCGAGTCCTGACTCCTGGTGCCGTTGCACCACTACTACCACCACCTGACCCTGGGTTATTTTTCTTTGCTTTCCGGAATTGGCATAACCGTTGACTTTTCACTCTTCCAAGATCTCACCCCAGAACATAAAACATAACATTGCAGTTGCGGTGAGTTATCTGCTTCACGATCTAGGCCGCATACTCTTTGATCTACATCGTCGTGATGGGACTACCAGGTCAAATGCATCGCACCGTGCAAGCTAGTTATCGAGCAGGTCGAACCTTTCTTGGAACGCAGTCAAAGTCAAAGTTATGGTTGCGGAGGCATAAGTTGGCTTTCATAGGTGCTACGTACAGGAAAGCCTAATCCCAGAACAGATATACCGATCTTGGCCGGCCGAGGCGGTGGTGGCTGCTTTGTATGTATACACCTTCTTGTGATGTGATGCTCATTGTGGGTGGGTACCACCGTGACGGTATCTATAAATCCCACACGGCACATCCCTTGCCTGTACAGTTTCCGAACGGATACTCTCACTCTCACCAGAAGATTCGGGTTCGGGTTCGGGCAGTCTGTTTTAAACAATAAGCTTTTCATCTTCACTTGTGTTTTCTGTCCTCACGTTTTTTCAAATGGTCTCTGTCTTCCTCGAGTTGTTGTTTGCTCGGCCAGTGTTGCGTTGTTCGGAAGGCGAGGATGTGGGGGTGGGGTGTTCATTTTTGTGTGGTCTATGCGAATTGTTCTCTGCAGTCTAAAGTCTAGATTTTTACCTGTAGACCTACGATCAATACGCGAGAGGTCTAAATGCTGATAATCTAGTCATCAAAGGTCCCGTCCTAGAAAGTCGTTCCCAGCTGAATCATCGCGGTCTAAAAATTGGAGTGTTACAATTACTGCAGACGCAATAAGTCTTGATACTGCAGACGCCATAAGTCTTGATTTTCGAGCGTACAAATTCTAAGCAACCATCTTTCCTTTTTCCCTCTATTCAAACAAACACACGCACTCCAATTAAGGTGCCAAGCCGTCGATCTTCCACTGCGCACTGGCAGAACTGGCAGAAGACTCGACGGTACGGATATAGCGAACGCGACTATGGAGCCGAGACGGTTTCCCGCACCAGAATTCCACCTCGCTAAGTCCGAGAATCAGAAAATCAGAATCAGAAACTCAGAACCCGGAAGAGGTATGTATGGGAGAACATACTCGGGAATCACTCTCCAACCGCCCCAGAATTCAGGAAGAGGAATATCAGCCTCTGTGTCGCCCTCTTTGACTCCGAATTTCTCTCTGATTCTGTCGAGACGAGCGTTTACCTCGCCCTCGTCTACGACAGAGCTCTGTTTACTTGCCCACGCACCAAGACGGCTGCCGAGTGGTCGGGATTTCCAATATTCTTCGCTATCTTCTCTGGATACTTTTTCGACTCGCCCGATGATCCTGACGGACAGGTGGACTTCTCTCCAATAGAATACAAGTGCCGCGTTAGGGTTCGCGATTAGTTCCTGGGATTTTCTGGACGTGTAGTTTGTATAGAAGACAAAGCCGGTAGCATCGAGTTGTTTCAAGAGTACGACCCGAGACGAAGGGATACCCGATAGTGTTGCGGTGGATAGTGTCATCGCTTCGGGTTCTTTGACGATACCGCCTTCTACGACGCCTTTGAACCATGTACGGAATTGATCGAGAGGAGAGGGTGCGACGACAGAGAGAGATAGGTTATTGTTAGGGGTTTCGTATTGGAGATGCGGGAGTACTTTGAGTTTATCGGGGGTTGGCTGGGAGATTACGACGTCCATTGTTGAGTATCTATGTCGAGGAAAACCAAGGGAAGAGATGGGATGGGATCGATGGACGAAACAGCGACGAAGACCCAAAGCTGCAGTCCGGTCGAGAAACATTGATGGTGAGATGCCGCATTGCCGCATTCAGCGTCCGGCTCTAATTCAAGTTGCCACGTTTCTCATCTCTTCCTCCGAGTCCCCATCGTCACGTCGAAGTACATGTCGACTCGGGGAACGTTATCTAGGAGAAGAATTCTCGGAGATTGCAGTACCGAGGTGGAGGCTCAACTCCGACTTGTGAGCTTGCGAGCAACGGCAGGAGTTCAGCAGGGGCTTGATAAGTGCCACGTGGAACGAGGGTGTCACACACGAGTGTCCTTGGCTTCCAGATCATTCGATGGTCCGTGCGAGACTCAAGGTCTAGGCGGTCAGAGAAGCAAGGACACGTCTTTATCCCCTTCTTCTCTTCCCTCTCTGATTTTGCGCGACTAATTCCGCCAAAATCTCAACCAGTCACTCAAATCCTATTCGATCGCCTTAAAGTCATCCGACATGTCGACATCACGTCCTAATGGAGCCTCCGGCAAATCGTTAAGGCCCAGATCACACTCAATGACTGCCGCCGGGAATATTTCAAATTTTTCCTTGTTGCGCCCATCACCTATCATTAGAACGAGAGAAGAGAAGATCATCGAGAATGCTTTACGCACCACTCGGAACGCAGCTAGAGCTATACGCAGAGCAGCTAAAGAGCCCGGCGTTCCAGCAGACGAAGAATTATTTTTTATCACCCCCGTTGGAGGTTTTGGGAATGCCCCGTTTAACTTTAACGGCCAGAACGGACAGACCTCATCTTCCTCCCTTAACTCCATTTTAAATACATCATCCATCCCTGTTAATACCTCATCATCATCATCATCATCATCTTTATCATCGATCAATGCTAATTTCACTCCCACGCTCACTCAAACTTACGCCGCTATCGCCGCCACCTCTCCTGGTACTCAGCAGAAGATATACGAGGTTCTAGGCAATACTCTCACGAAGCAAGCTCCAACTCCAGTTTCTGAAAAAATCTTCAACGAAGAACGCGAAATTTTCAAGAGTAAATCATGCCTCGAAGAGATTCATCCCATCCTCATCGACGTTGCTTCTCAAGGTTTCTACGTCCCTCTATCTTGTTTCACCATCGCTTCCACAGAAACCCTTTTTTACAACACCAACTCGCTTCCTATGAAAACCAGGTATCTCGGTAACAAGACGAAAGTCAGCGTATATGACTTGTCGCCGCTAGGTGACGAGTCCGCTTTGACTGTAAATTTGTTTCACGAGGCGTGGGCTTTATATGCCACGTATATCGATCGTACTTGCACAGAAGCTATCGCGCGACGATGGAACATTGATCACTACAATTTCTTACGTCGTCAGGAACCATCCCTTTTCCCCGCAGTCTTACAATTCGACATCGAAATGCGCACGAAGTATTTTTCTGATTTTCAACCATTTGATTCTGAAAGTTATCATCGAAGATTCGAGGCGTTGAAAACAGATCATAGGATCAAGATGCAGATGCAGAAGATGGACATCGCGAGTTCTGCTCACAGTGGCCCCGATCGTCGTCCGCGCGCTACGTATAGGAAGGATCCGTACGAGGTAGGAAGGAAGGACGACAGGAAGGAAGGTAGCAGTGGTGGATCCTTTCGAGGGAGCACTAGGAGAGACGGTCCCGCTGCTATGTGCCTCATCTGCCAAGGAGATCATAAGTTCGCGACATGCAAGATCGAGACAACGCCGCAAGGCAAACCGACGTTTGCCAAGTATGTCAATCGCCAACTCGTTAAACGTACCGGAGGAAACATCATATGCCCCGGATATAATCTCAAGCGTTTTTACCCCTGCACCGCCGATCACCCCGAACAACACATCTGCTCTTTGTGTGGAGGAAAACACGAAGCCTGCGCTCGATTGTGCTCCAACTGATCATTCGTCCTCTCCGTTATACTCTTGGCAACCGCTCATTGATTCTCTCTCTTTTGACACGACACCCATCATTGACGATCACCTCCCGTACTTTAATAATTTATCTCCAACTGCATCAGCTTACGACGAAGACGTCGATTATTCTAAAATCAATACTCCTTACTCACCCGAAGCCTTCAAAGAATATCTCACGAGGGCGGGGCTAATCGATCGTTACCCAGAATTATGTTATAAACTCAGCCATGGCTTCCCATTGGGCGACTTAGAGCCCATCATAGAATCATACACCCCTTCGAATTTGCAGTCATCCGATATCCATCACGAAGTAATACGCGCCTACATCTTGGAAGAAATTGCGCTGGGACGCGTTGTAGGTCCTTTCACGAAAGAAGAGTTGGAGAAAAAGATTGGGCCCTTCCGTTCGTCACCGGTACAGGTAGTGGTGACGGAGGGGGGTCCGGGGAAGCCGAACAAGTATCGCTGTTGCAGGAACCTCTCATATCGTGGGACGTTGGGGAAGTCTGTCAATGACGAGATAGACTCAGATGACTACCCGACAAAATGGTATGGGGCAGAGGACTGCGCGCGCATCGTGAGTTTCATATATATACTTTCACTTCTGTTATCGTCGTTTTTTTTTTTCGCACATCGAGCATACATACGGCCATAATCTCGGGCCCTTTCATCGCGCATCTATCTTTTCGTTCATCATTGTGGTCGCATACATCCATCGATTCGAGCCACCGTTATATCCGTTCATAATGAAATAAACGCGCCTGTTTTATCGCATCCATCTTTTTCTTGAGCACTCGTGGAGATATTCGATCTAGTAGGGAAGAGGATGGAAGTGCTTCGTGGGGTAGAGGGCTTCGGTCTAATATCCTGCTGGAAGTACACGTTTTCGGATCTATGAGATGGCTGGGATATTCTGTCACGTTGAGGTGTAAAAAGAATAACATCATCTGACCACATCTATCTATCTTTGCAGGTCGAGAATGCTCCCCCAGGCGCGCAGGCGGCGACCTTGGATGTGGAGGGCGCGTATCGGACGGTCCCGACGTTGCCAGATCATAAACGATACACCATTATTCAATTCGAGGGCTTGTTCTACATGGATCACAACGTACCTTTTGGGATAGCGAGCGCGCATGGTTTGCAAGGAGAGGTAGCGGATGCGACGGTGGATATTTGGCACAGTCTCGAGGTTGGTCCAGTGGTGAAGTGGGTGGATGATTTCGACGTTTTCAGATTTCCATCGAAGGACGGCCCGTACGAAGGTGTATCGGCTGGCGTCATCTATCGTTACGACTACGATTTGACGAGGATAAAACATATCATTTCACCATTGGGCATTCCTTGGCATACTACGAAGGGCCAGGAATTTGGTGATACCTTTGCGTATCTGGGCTTCGAGTGGAGTCTGCCAGAGAAGTGCGTATATCTATCGGAGAAGAAGAGGGTGAAACACCTCACGAAGGTCAGTGAATTCTTGAAGGTGCATGCAGGGACTCCTGCGCGGAGAAAAGACGTCGAGTCCCTCATTGGTTCACTCTCTCATATATCCTTCGTTTATCGCCGCGGAGCCTCGTATCTGAGGGGTCTGATGGATTGGTTGCGGACGTTCACTCAAGGGGAGGAGTTTCAGAAGCGATGGCCGCCCCACTCTGTGCAAACGGAGTTGAAATGGTGGGTGGGTCGTTTGACGACGACGGGTTTTGTTCGCTATTTGCGCCCGAAGGGCATGACATATGACTATGACATCTGGGTAGATGCTTCCACCGGCTGGGGTGTGGGTGTCTTGTGGGGTGGTCGATGGGATGCTTGGCAGACCAATGCGACGTGGAAGGCAAAGGGTCGTGACATAGGCTGGCTGGAGTGTGTCGCGATTGAGGTGATCATACGTATTGCGGACGCATACGGCATCGAGGATCACGACTTTCTGATTCGAAGCGATAATGAAGGGGCGATAGGAGGTTATAGGAAAGGTCGGTCGAGGAATTTTGAGTCTAACCTGTGCATACGAAGGTCAGAGGAGATTCTAGATAAGAGGCGGTTGACTTTCACCCTGCAGTACGTGGAGACGTCGACGAATTTGTCGGATTGTGTTTCTCGCGGAGACCTTCCACCTGCCTCTCAGCGTATAGACGTCGCGTACGGTTTACCGGTCGAATTGGCATCCTGGTTTGATCATGTCTGACCGACTCACGTTGTCGGACGTATTGGCGGGCGTGGACGTTGAAAGGGAGCTTTCTTCGCTTCGGGACATCATGTTTCAGAGGACATTCCCGGTACAGGAAGGTACGAGGGTTCGTCTTCCGAGGCGGCCCAAGAAAGGTTGTGAGATAGCGCCTTCGGTTTGGCGTCCTCACGTTTTGGCGAGTGACCGTCTACATCAATGGTTTACTCCACAGACCGCAGTCTTCCACGAATCGATATCGGGGGCGTTGCCCGACACAACTTTGCGACGTCTCTTCGAGGTCATGGTATATTCGCTTGATCAAGGTACCAGAGATGGTTATGGGGCGGGTCTACTTCGCTTCACGCAATTCTGTGATAGGAACAACGTACCGGAGCGGAGTCGCATGCCGGCGTCCGAGGTCCTACTGTCGTCGTTTGCCGCTAGTGCTGCAGGTACCGTGGCGGGGACTACGGTGGATAATTGGTTTGCGGGTTTGCACTTCTGGCATATGATAAACGGTGCTGAGTGGCACGGAGAGGATCTGTTGAAACAGACGAGGAAAGGTGTGAGGAAGCTCGTTCCTATATCATCGAAGAGGGCAAAGCGTCCACCGGTCACCATAGAACACATGTACACATTGAAGGCGGGACTGGATCTGTCTAACGCTTTTGATGCGGCAGTGTGGGCAGTAGCTTGTGTTGCTTTTTGGAGCTGCTGTCGGTGAGTTCTAACATCTATCAACTTGATCTATCACATCGCATTGGTTGGTGGGGATCAAGGGGTGTGAGCGGACATGCATATACTCATTATCGATTGGCCATTTCGTCTAGGCTGGGAGAGCTCACGATTCCGAGTCCCAATCTCTTCGATCCGCAGAAACATGGTTCGCGGTCCGCACCGTTGTCGGAGGGTGTCACGGGTACAGGAGTGCCTTTTGTCACTGTGCACATCCCATGGACGAAGACGACGGCGTCGGACGGGGCGGATATATCGATAACATCTAGGGATGATCCTTCCTGTCCTTATGAGGCGTTGGCACATCACAGGCGCTGTAGTTCAGATCTACCGGCTGAGGCCCCGCTTTTCGCTTTTGAGACGGAAGGCGGAGGTTGGGCTCCGATGACGAAGGGGTGGTTTATGGCACGGTGTAATGAGATATGGGTTGCGGCAGGTTTACCGGACATGCCGGGGCATGGTTTCCGCATCGGAGGCGCGACTCAGTTGTTGTTGATGGGGACACCACCTGACATCGTTCAGACGCAGGGAAGGTGGTTGTCGAGGGCTTTTATGGCGTATTGGAGGCGCATTGAGAGCATCTTGCCTCTGTTTATCTCGCAGGCGGGGGCCTCTCGCATAAATCTTGTCGAGGATGCCATGGAAGGTTATCGCGCTCGCTTTCAGTTGAAGTGAGGGGTTCTGGGTCTTCTTTCCTTTGATATATCGTCCTTATGTGCTTGGACAACACAAATTTTGGGTCGTACAGGTGTACGTGAATCATAACATATATCGCTTGCTCTTGTTTGGGGAGTCGGGGTCTTCGAAGAAGACTCGACTAGTTGTGAGCTACGCTTTGAGGTATAGTCTTGTCATTCTCAGACCCTCCTTGTGGTCTTTCAAGAGTACTTGGAAACGCTCAAGGCTTTCGGACTTTGTCTCGAAACTGTCCTACAGACTTCGATCTCGATCGCATCCCGATTGGGACGGCGGCTTATTCCGAGATTCGTCTCTGTGTGGAAGTTTGGATCGGCGTCACGTGACCCCGAGACTTCGTCCGGAAACTTTCCCCAAACCTTGGAAAATAGGATCCAGCTGCTAACTACGCTGGACTACTTTTCATTGTACTCAAACATTTGAGATACAATCAATTCAGTATCTATCAGATCTGAATTTCCTCTCATTATCACTGTCACCCGCACACACAGTCTGCACGATCATATCAAGCTGGAGGCTCAACTCCGACTTGTGAGCTTGCGAGCAACGGCAGGAGTTCAGCAGGGGCTTGATAAGTGCCACGTGGAACGAGGGTGTCACACACGAGTGTCCTTGGCTTCCAGATCATTCGATGGTCCGTGCGAGACTCAAGGTCTAGGCGGTCAGAGAAGCAAGGACACGTCTTTATCCCCTTCTTCTCTTCCCTCTCTGATTTTGCGCGACTAATTCCGCCAAAATCTCAACCCACCCATCCATCCCATTATATATATACATATATAATCATAGTGTTTCCAGTTTGGTATAGTCTTGTCATTCTCAGACCCTCCTTGTGGTCTTTCAAGAGTACTTGGAAACGCTCAAGGCTTTCGGACTTTGTCTCGAAACTGTCCTACAGACTTCGATCTCGATCGCATCCCGATTGGGACGGCGGCTTATTCCGAGATTCGTCTCTGTGTGGAAGTTTGGATCGGCGTCACGTGACCCCGAGACTTCGTCCGGAAACTTTCCCCAAACCTTGGAAAATAGGATCCAGCTGCTAACTACGCTGGACTACTTTTCATTGTACTCAAACATTTGAGATACAATCAATTCAGTATCTATCAGATCTGAATTTCCTCTCATTATCACTGTCACCCGCACACACAGTCTGCACGATCATATCAAGCTGGATTTATAAGCTTATCGGATTGTGATTCTGCCGCTACTATAAAACGCCACTATAAGTCAGTAATTGGACGTGACTCTGATCCTCTATACTGGAGCGCCGAGTACGCAACACCCTATAAGCGCATGCCGGCCACCCAACTCCTCCATGTCCAGCTTCGCGAACGCCTTCCGCATTATCCCATGATGTATCAATATCAAGAGAAGTATGATATCGCGCTGTTGTCGGCTCTTGAACGTATAAGCAGACGTTCTCAGGACGCCACTCGACCAATTGAGCGACTAGCCAGTCTACCTGACCGCGACGGTCATCTTAGGTTTGACGGTGCTCATGTCACGGATAATCGATAAGTATTGTCAAGTTGGACTCACAAGATATAGGCTGTCGACCGACTTCTGAATGTTCATCACTGGCGGCATGATTTTGATCATGATCATACCTGCGTGTTCATTCAGACAGTCTTTGATTCTTCCTAGTTGGTCTCCCCAACCGTCAAAAACGACTTACGTTGAAGGCTGTAATTCGAGGGCCCATGTGTCCGCAGCGTTATGCAATTCCAAAGCCATTCACCCTAATTTACCCCCTTAAAGTAAGAGTATACATAGACATATGCAATACATCCCCTTAGATGATCTGAATTGCGCGAGATTCTAGGAACTAGGAACTAGAATCCCGAAGAAATTCGAGAGTTGATGGAGACGAAACCATTTATCCCGTAGAACTTGGACCGCCTATGGCCGACGACCAGCGGCGAGCGCCGACCTCGAATCTCCTCAACCTCAAATCCGACAATTATAACTAGTGCTTGAAACGCCACCGATGTAAGTCGGCCGCTCTATCATACATCGCTCTTGTGTGATTTATATCAATGATATATATCGATAAACCTTGGTGGGTAAAGATGACATTCCGGGGTTTTTGGATCGACGAAGTCGCGTACATAGTCGCGTCTCGAACGCGAGTGAAGACACGAGGTTAGCGTACTAGCGCGTTTTAGGCAAGCCGTAAGTACATACTCCCAACCTGGGCTGGGAAAACACACTGAACTTCCAAGTCAGCATCAAATTCGCCTGGTCGCATAGTTTCCACGATGGTCTGCTGCTCTCCATACATAGCCCCGGCCCCGAAAGCTTGTCTTCGCTTGATGGGAACTCCGTAAACCTGTATATTTGGACGTACTTACCGTACATTTCCCCCCGTTTTCTGAATCCATCAGCGAAACGCAGAATCCATATGTACTATGTAGTCGCAGCAAATCACGGATGGGAGAATTTGGCGTGGACAGATTCTAGAGCCTGGGATAGGTTCCCGAATGGTTCGATGTTCGACGGTGGAAAGTTGTAGTTGTGGCGCAACGTCGCGACTTATGAGTACGTGAGGTCGTGGCAGGCAGAAGACAGTTAGCGTTGCTATACTGCAGACTCGATGATGGGTGAGCGCCATTCTACGGCCGATATCGCATCAGACAGTCAGCAAGCCACATGATTTTTCCCCAGTCAAAGGAAGGGACCAGTCAAAGGAAGGGATCGAGTGCGATACTCGTGCACTCTTGTCGTCAAAGTGAAGAGAAGTGGGTTCGTGTTCACGCCCACGAGAAGATGCCATAATCAACGGTAGAGCTTGGCGACAAGTGAAAGTGGTCAGAATGGGAAGACGACATCTCGTAGGAGCACACGCTTGGAATAAGGCAGTGAGAACGAGACACGTTTTCCAACATGTGGCTCTGGAGTTTAAGCTAACGCTTAAGGTCCGAATTTATCGCAGGAGTTGAATAAGTGCCGAGGTGAAGGGGATCATGGAGGAGCTTTCACTAACGTTCCTAGATAGACAGGACAATGAGTAGACTCGAGAGATGGACGGAAAAAGAGATGAAAAACCCAGTGAATTGCGAGTAGAATATACAGGAACTGAAAGAGAGAGGTTGGTTAAAAAAAATATTAGCAGACAGGTGAGATCAAACAGCAAGGGATCTTCCGAAAAGGGATCTTAGATCTAGTTTGGAACTCAGCACTCATGATAGATCTACTAGCAGCCCTCCTCAGCAACTCTCCATCATCCATCCCCATATCCATCCCCTGCGCTCTGAGTGTACCGCCATGCTACATTCCATCTCAGACCTCACCACTTTCTGTCGAAAGACCACCGGGGATGTCCCAGCAAAACTCGTCGTACGTCTTCGACTCTAAATCCTGTCACTAATAACCCTCTATTCAAGTCTGTTTTCACAGGGGGCATCAACCACGGTCGTGGGTTCCAAGATGTATCTATTCGTGAGCCTTGAACCTCTTCATCACCCCCCAGCAATGCAAATGCAATGCCCTGACGATCACACCCTAGGGTGGACGACTCGTCTCGGAGCGCAGGATGGTATCGGACTTGTACGTGTTCGACATGGAAACGTTCGTTTGGGAGAAATTACCATCGTTTCCGGAAGACGATGTTCCAAGAGCGCGTTACTTCCATAGCGCTGATACCTGTAATTATTCCAGTCCAGTCTTATTGATATGATTGGTTCTTGACTCACACCGCGACTTTTATTCCAGGGAATAACCAACTCATCATATTTGGTGGGATGAGCAACAGGCTTTCGTCTCCAAACCCCGATGATCTGTGCGTCTTGAATGACGTCCGTTTCTTCGACCTGTCCTCCCGTCATTGGCTGCCTGCATCGCTCTCGAACGGGGTGCTCTCCGACACGGGACCGGAGTCGCTCGTTCCACGAGCTCGGTACGCGCATTTGGCTTCGATAACAGCCGATCGATTGTTTATTATTGGGGGCCAAGATTTCGACAACGTCTGGCTGGATGACATATGCGTATATGATTTAGTGGCCAAGGCCTGGGTTCAACGCCGTAACCACGCACGCCGATGTGGTACCTATCGTGGTGTAGCCATTTCGTCGAATATGTGCGTACGGTTTCCTGAAGAGGAACGCGAGGCGTCCCAGTCTGTTGCGACGTTGGGTCCTCCTGGAGCTCGCTTTAGAGAAGACAAGATACCACCTCCGTCTTCGGAATTCAACGGCACCTCTCCAGACTCCCTCAACCGCCTACCATATTCTACGTTACCCACCGAGGACCACCCAAGTGACATTTATTTGTATAGTAACTATAACGTACGTAAACTATCATCCATTCCTCAATCCTCTCCTTTTTAACATATCTGTGTCTTGGTATAGTTCACAGATGTTAAACGCGAGCTCGAAGTCATCTCCCCACTTCCCGAATCTGGTTTCACGGTCCAAGACAGATCCACTGCCATGTCGGGTGCTTCTTTTCCACCCGGTCTTCGATTTCCCTCCGGAGCCGTTCTGGGGACCCATTTCATAATCGCGGGTACTTATCTCGCCCACACGTATCAGTCATACTCGATTTGGGCACTCGATCTTCAAAGCCTGACATGGTCTCGAATTGATCCTGGTAGCGCCGTAGCAACTGGTTCGTGGTTTCGAGGATGTTTGTGGGCGGAAATGAGCAAATTCCTCATCTTCGGTAACCGCAACGGTAACTTGGTCGATGACTATAATCGGCGTCTCCTCAGTTGGGACCATGTCGCCGTCGTCGACCTGGAGGCGTTTGGGATTTACCAGCCTCCAATGCTCCGGTTGAACAATCGAATGCAGGAGCTTGGCCTTGCCGCTCTGGAGGAGAAGGTGCTCACCGATTTCGAGATTATATGCGACGACAAGCGTAAAATTGCTTGTTCGCGCAAAATTCTAGAGGAACGTTGGCCGTGGTTCAAGGACCAGCTGAAGAAGTACAATCAGTTAGCATATCATACGTTGGAAACTCTCCCAAACTCTCCTATGCACGTGGGTTTGCCAGAACTCCCTGGCGTTGTCTCTGCCAACGACCCTCGTCCTGATCCCCGACTGACCCCTCGTTCTTTCCACCTCTCGGAACCATACCCAATTACCCTAGCACTGTTACAATATTTCTACTCGCTTGCCCTGCTAACGCCACTGCAACAAGCCCCCGCAGTTTTGAGCCAACTCCTAGTCCTTTCGACGACCTACAAAATCACTCACCTCGAGTCCCTTGTAAAACATTCTATGCACCGCGCACTCTCCAATTCAACTTCGGTGGGCGTCTATGAAGTGGCTACCCTGTGCAGCTGTAGAAGTTTGCAGATCCGGTAAGATTGGTCTTCTTTTGTGATTGTATGTTTACTGACTTACTGGGAAATATCAGGGCTCTCAAGACTGTTATGGTAACTTCCATTTTGCGATCTGAGAATGATTGAGTCCCTAATTATGCATTGTAGTCTTATAGTCAGAAACGCCCATCTCGTTCGCGGAGCGAGAAAGACAGTGGTAATGGAGACCGCAATCCTGATCAGAACGGTGGTGGAGGCAGTCGTGGTGTTGGTGGGAAGCCTGGCGAAGCACCATATACAAGGCCACGAGGGACTTCAGATGCGCATTGGCGTAGCGGAACGGAAAGCGGTTCTAGTTCGAACAGAGGATACCCACAGAGAACCAGTTAGTTAGACATGATTTTTACTGCTTTTAGACTTTTAAGAAATAACCGAAGACTGACTTCTACCAGATGTTGCCAGCAGTGATGGCCGACCTGTATTTTTACCCATTGTGGAAGAAGGCTCTACACCAACCGACGCGTATTACCAACCATCGTCACCTCCCTCGAAGAAGCGACCAGCCCTGCATCATCGAGCTGTCAGCAACGTTTCAGTATCAACTGACCGAGAAATATGTGCTGTGGCAGAATTGATGTCCCCATCCATCCTCGATTCTCGTAAACCCTTCAATGAAGATGCCGGCACCGAACCAGCGATCGACGACTCTTTCGATAACTTGCTCGAACCATACCTCTTCCAGGAATCAGAGGAGCCTGATAGGCCGGATACCCCAGAACTCATTTCTAGACCAATCTCGCGATTGGACTTCCGAGAAATCTCCTCTGCTCCCACTTCACCTCTAGCAAAAGCTAGGTCAAGGTCGTCGGAGTTACTCAGATCGGGCTCATTCTCAGATTTTGCATATTCCCCTGCATCACCATCTTCCAAAGCCACGTCTACATCCTCCGAATCTGAATTTGACTTCCCCGATGATCATTCTTCATTCACCCCCACTGCCTATGTTGCCTTTCATCTCCCTCGTCCGCGTACGCGCACTGTATACACCGGTGCCAGCGACAGTGATACACCATCGTTGGCATCGACATCCTTCAGTTCCCTAGCCAGTACTAGTCGGTCGCAACATCATCGAATCTCACCTCTTACTCCAGTATCTGCCTCCACTGAATATGGGTCTGGTGGTCCTCCACATCTCGCCATGATCGAAGAGCTCCATCCAGAGGATTACATTCCGGGTCGGCTACAACGTGAACCTGTCGAAAGTCCCAGTGCTATCACTATAGTCCCAAGAGAATCCGATGGGATATCGTGGCCGAAGCAGAAGCCCAGTTCTCCTGAACCCATACTCTCTTCGTCACCGAGTCGTAGCTCTGGAACGATGTCCCCTTCCCAATCTCCAAAGACTGCGACAAATATGCGGATGGGCAACCCTGTCTCTATTTCACGCTTCCTGTCCAGTTCTAAAAAGGACAAAGACGCCCAAAAAGTCCAGGCGAAATTGGACAGGAGCGATAAGACCGCGTCCAAAGCCAGTTTCGATTCCGGGTTTGTGAGCAGCACTCATCCTATCGACGCTAAGGCGTTGAAGGCAGACGAGAAGAAAAGAAAGAAGGCGGAGGCGAAAGCCAAAATCGAACAACTTGCCCTCGATCTAAAGGCCCGTGCCAAGGAACGTGCTGCTGCTGCGGAGGCGACCTCGGTACACTCAGGCTCTGGAAAGTCCGGAAAATCGAATGGCGTACCTCGAGAGGAGGTCGCTATGTATGGGGGAATCCCCACAGGACTCACCATGTAATTTATATCATCTATTCCCTATCTATATCCCCATCTTCTTCCCTATTTTGTTGTTGTCGAATCTGCTCTGCTCCCTTTTGTATGCTAGTGGACACTGGCTTGAACGCTCGTTCATTGCACACGTCCTCTTACTTATATATTCCGTTGTTGTACGGTATCCAGTGTTTACTTACTATGCTCCACGACAAAGGAATATAAAAATGTGTCTCCAATCACGATTGTGAACTCCTACTGGCATAAACTATGAAATCAAATCAAATCAAACAAGTGAAGTAGAGTAGAGGTAGAGGTAGAGGGCACTCCCGACTCCGAACCCGATGTTGTGATAGCAGGCGTCGCTGCTGAAGCCTGGATCCCGCCAGCAATCTCATCGGCAATGGAAGTCGTAGATGTCTCCAGCTCAAGGTCTGCAGGTTTGCTAGGTACGATTATATGGTTGACTGTGAGGAACGAATGAATTAGGCCCATTCGAGAGGAAAAAGAAACAGATCTACACTGACATTCTCGTGCATGAACTGCATATAGGTGAAACATTAATCAGAACTCGAGATGGTTGGGATTCCTTCTAAGTGACATACCTAAGTCTTTCTGACGCCCACAGTCATTTCCGTCCGGGCAGTCTTTCCGGCTCATCACAGATTCCTCGAGGAACCCCTTCTGTCTCTCCCTTACCCACCATTCTCGCAGACCCCAGAGTAGAACCTCCGTGGCGCAGACTCTGCAAATACTACTGCGAGGGGCTCTGGGATCAAGATCTACGCCTCCTTCGCTGAAGAGGCGGAGTTCAATCAAGGGGGCAAAACCTCCGGGTTGAGATTCGATATGGGCCACAATCTATTGGAGAACAAGAAGTGAGGATGTGAAGTAGTGAAGAATGAGATTTGAAACCAAACCTCGCGATAAATATGTCTAGGGGTGAGCCGTTGAGCTGTCAGATAATCAAGCATTATCTCGACCTCGACTGTGTTGCTTTTGAAGCACTCATAAACATCCGAGGACTAGAGACAAAGGAAAACATGATCAGCTTTATGTGGTCAGAGTGAAAGATGGATTAAGAACGACATACCTGGATCAGATCACCGACATCTGACATGCCCTGTGGGTGCTGAGAAAGAAGAGGTGCAGCAAGACAGCGACCTTGCACGCCGATCCCACAGAAGAAAGTTTGACACAGATCGCATCTGGTCGTAGACGGAGCACGTATAGCAAGAAGATTTTCGCTATAAAACGTACAGACAATTCAGGTGCTGTCTATAGATATAACAGTGCGGACACTGACCAGTTGCCACAATGAGAATGACCCGGCGGCAGCCCATCTTCAAGGTGCCATGCATGTTCTGGGTCGAGATGAGGATCAGCAATAGGTTGAGGACATCTCCAGCCGAATGGGTTTCCGGGTGAACAATGAGGACAAGGAGCTGCGAATTCAGTGCTATCGTTTAGGTTTGGTTCAGGAGATGCCTCTCTAGGTACAGGGAGCTATGACGAATTTCGTTAGACCCGTCGTAGTTTCAAATCGCATAAGTGGACTCACCCGCATAGCCGTTCCAGCCTTGTATATTTCATCAGCCTGCTGCCTCTCCCTTTCTGTGCGGGCTTTATGGGGGGCGGCGCGGAGGAGGGCATCGATTATAGATTGGATAGAGCGAAAGGGCGTGACTGTGGTAGACACTCCACGACAAGCAGGACAGTTTGTACCACCGTTCTGTATGGATTGTAAGTGAGCAGATCGTCAAACACAGAAAGGCATTAGACGGATGATAAGCAGACTGATCTCCCAGGCGAAACGCCAAGTCTAGGACGAGACAAAGGTGGAAGTAGCATTCCTGGAAGCTGACACGCAGATGCTACAGTATCGTTCCAGCTACGGACCAGATGCCCCAACGGGTGCCACCACACGGACAGACAGATAGCTGATCGATAACTCACACGAATCCAAAGGACGCAGCAGCTATAGACAGGTCAAAGGGTCAGAATGTCACGAGTACTAGGAAACGCCACGCCCTCGTACCTTCCACAAAAGAAATGTTGGCAAGGTGCTACCAGAACCGGTCGATACAC
Organism: Sarcomyxa edulis; assembly: GCA_009761415.1. Lineage (NCBI taxonomy): Eukaryota > Fungi > Basidiomycota > Agaricomycetes > Agaricales > Mycenaceae > Sarcomyxa > Sarcomyxa edulis. The sequence goes on along the minus strand of QUOL01000014.1, from coordinate 672,827 downwards.
GAGTTCCGAGCAACACCCGCAGCTTAACTCCTGGACCAGATCCTCAATGAGAGTATGATTTGTAGTGATCCCGCTGCCGGATCCTTCACTCGTACTTGGAGCATCTTCCGTGTCTTCTTTGATCCTCTTGCGGCTGGTGTCCTTTGGTATCTCAAAGGTAGGTGAAGCTCGCCGTTTCAATGAAGGGCCAGGATAGAGTTGAGAGAAAGTCATGTCCATGGATGAATCTGAAGATATAGAGAGTCGTTGAAGATCTTCTTCAGCCATGATATTGGAGGTGATGTTGAGAGATGGATGTGTTGGTCAAGTGGTGGAGGGTTGAGACAAAGTGGGGGACGGTGGAAGTAGTCAGAACCGAAGCCACAATTCCCGATCCGGGTTTGATCATATAGCGTGACCAAAAAACGCGTCAATTACACCCGGGCCCCAAAGTGAAAGCTAACTCTACAAACGTACATACTCAAAAGTCTACTTATATGTCCGAAAGCGAAATGATGTCCACAGCTCATACACAGTGAAAGACGCGATATAGGTTCAGATCAATACTACCTCAGGCGAAAGAGTCCAGTTAGGGGGAGGGGGAGGAGGCACGCCAGAAACGCGACACGCGTCTTCGACCTGCGCGCGGATATGTTTGTATATCTGCCTTTGTTCTGTGACGAAATTCGGTCAACGAAGAAGATTACAAATGTTGCAAAGATCCCACTTACGCTGCGATGGCCACAAAGCTGTGAGGTAGTCGGTCGGTGCAATCAAAGCTTTGCAGACATCGAGAGCCGTGATTAACGTGGGGTCACATCGCCACAAAGTCAAGACACTATCATCAAATTTACATTGAGTCAGAGTTAAGTGAAATTTCAAACATTGTAGACATATATACCGTGACATTTGGCCCATGAACCAAAAAACAAAGAAAGGTCTCCCGGACAAAAGACTGTTAACATTGCCAGTGACCGTGTGTAGTCCATTCATAAACTGGTGAGCAACACCAGCTTGGTGAGATACTAAGAATAAGCCATCAGTATACGTGTCAGGCCTAGAATAACCACAAAGACGTACACCACTCTTGTGCTTTCTTCACGTGTAGTTGAGTATTCGAATTTCTGTACAACAATTTGGCATCAGCAGACAGTGGGGTAATTCTGGCTTGTTACGTACGTTGTAGTGACCATCGGAATGAACCGTCGAAATTCGTAAGATATGCTCATCCGCATGCTTAGTATTTTGGCCAGGTCAGCTAGCGCTGGATACAGAAATAACAAACTCACTTGAAGAAATATTCTCGTGCCTGGAAGATGAAAGTTTTCTCGATGCCACAAGTATGTCTATTCAACGCTGCCTCGATGGCATCAGCTTCTAACCAAGCCGTAACCCCGAAATGCGCCTTCTCTGCCTCTGTCACAGACGTATCATTTCGCATCCGCATACAACTATGTGACAGGAGAAATGCACGATCATACAACGCCCAGATAGTATCCTTTGAAGATTGTCTAGGACCTTGTGAGATAGAAGAACGACTGATCGATTCGCCAGAGAAAAGGAGGGCATAATTGGACGGGTCGGCGACAAACAAATCCGAATCGCGGCCGCTCATCGAATTCCCGTACGATACGTAGGCGGTTGCGAGGATCATGGAGCTCCAGCAGAGCCTCCGGCATGACTCCTTTCTGATATCGCCTTCGGACCACGAGGGATCCCAAGCAGGTGTAGAAGACCACAAGGGCGTATACTCGTCCACAGCAGCCCAATGGCTCTTCAACGTCATTGATAAACAATTACAGCCGATGTCCTCGTCGGTCCCGCTATGTGAATGTTGGAGTAGAGGCCCAGAATAAGAAGAGGGAATAAGATTGAGACCATTGCTATATATTCCTCGAGGTTCCTGTGGAGGCTGAATGGCTGCGACACTGCGCGGGGAGAATGTTGATGTTTCTGGGTCGTCTGCGTCAAGGTAGGTCAAGGCCATACTCCGGATGAGAGAATCGAGTATTGTCATAGACGACCGAGCGCGGGGGGGAGAAAAGTTCGGATGCGCACACACTTCGTACATGGCTAACATCTGAAAGCAGCGGATCGTCTAGGGTGAGCTGAAGCAAAAGATAGAAAATAGAAGCAAGTCACCCATGCAGCTTGAGCGAGTGTCTCGTCAATCCACCCGGCATTTATACTCTTTTCCAAGGCGTTTTGAGCTTCTATCCGGAAGACCAACGCCCGCGTTCTGCCTTCTCTCCCTCTCCCTATTTCTGAGCTCTGCCAAAACGTAGAGAGCGCGAGAGCGGCCAGCACTAGCCCTGGTTGCACGTGCTCTCTCTTTGACGAATCGAGCAAGTTGCCAAAGAAAGTGGGGACGTGGAAGAAAGAAAACCAGTACATCGATACACGGAAAAGAAATCGTAAATCGGCGGTGAGATGCGTGACGGCTTCTTTGCGCTGTGCAGACGTGTGACGGTGATTTGGCTCAGGTGCATACAGGTGTAAGAGATAGTCCCACCAGGTTTTTCGAGTGAACTCCAAGGATGGCTGGGACACGATCACTTCTTGTCCATCTTGATCTTCACCGTTGTGCTCGTAAGAATCCTCGTCGAAAGGTTGAGTCGAGCTGAGCGGCTCATAAGTGTGTAAGGGAGGTGTCCCATCATAAAGTGCCATCTTCGTCAAATCAAGACGGTCTCGTCATTTTGCTAGTTATCTTGAGAGCAATATGGATATTACCTGAAGCGTAGGAGACCTCGGGATACTACTAGAGGCATCGTTTAGCTGGGAAAAATCGTGTTGAACGTGATCCGGGAAGTTAGATGGGTTGGCCACATCATCATGATGCACATCAGAGACTAGTGCCTCTGGACGTTTCTTCCTACGGCGAGCAGGGCTTGACACCTTGTCGGTCTGACGACGCAGTTCCCTGGCTAGTCGTTGACGTGCACCTGGGGTCTTATCCGGACCACGACGTTTCGGCAATGGATCGTATGTGCATTCAATACTCCCACTAGCCCGATTTGAGCAATTCCAACAGCTATGAGAATGCAACAGTCAGCACATGCTGAAGATATATATTTTAACGAACCTAGGTTTGGCACCGTCGCAGCGGATTTTTCGATTTCGACTACAACTACATTAGCTAGCGTGGTCGGACCGTCAATTCGAGACAAAAACGTACTATTGCGCACAAGCTACATACACGCGTGCGCGTGGTGTGCCTTGGGTAGTCAGTGGCTGATCTGGGGCTAGCTCGAGACGGGGCTTCTCCCGTCGAGTTTTGCGTGGTCGTGTAGGACGCTCTGACCGTGCAGAGACGTCTAACGCCGAAGGGCCTGGAGTCGATGATTGGTTATAATCGATAAGAAGGGAATCATGTGGAAGCTGTACTGTATGTTCGTCTAACGGATAATAGGAAGCAGGTGTCTGGGAATTGACCAAAGAGTCAAAGTAGTCTCTGCGTGTCTGAGAGATGGCAGGAGGCGTAGTCTGAAATGATTCATCCGGATCTGGGGAATATGGGAACCCGACGGGTGTAAACCGCGGTGTCTGGTACTCATTTTGGGTTGGTACAGGAAACATTGTCGAGCGTGAGACGTGCTGGTCTGACAAGGACGAAGTGCTCGGATGATTGTACGAGCTTCTGCACGAATTGACATCGCGACATGTAGAATACGAACTCGTGTCCGGGTAAGAATGAGAGTTCACTGGCAAAGTGGGAAGTCCTGGAATAGCGATGGTGCTATCTGGGTATGAGACCGTATGGGTTTCAGACCGAGAACCGCACGACTCTTGGTTTAAATGTGGGTCCATGGTATGATACTGATGAATGCAATATTGTCAGAAAAACATGGACCAAAAATTGAAGAAGAGGTGACAAACGCGAATAGTTGCGAGTCTTGAGGAATGAGAGTGTTATATAGAAAGGCTGTGGGGTGAATGGGGCACGAGTGCAATGCATACGTACGAATAAAGAATCGGAGATGGTTTGTTGGAAACCCTAAATTTAGAATTGGAAATTCGTCTGGGACGTCTTCGAGTCCGTTGCTCGCACCTTCAATTGTTATTTCTGCCTTTTCACTGGATGCATATTTTCCTGTGGACCCGCATCAAGGCCTGTTACATCTTCTATGTCAAATGAGCGCTAGCAGCTAGCTTGTGCTTCAGATTCCTGATGGTGACCAGCAGAACCGAGAAGACCATTTGGCTTGAACTTGGCTTTACAGAATCCCCGCTGCTGGGATCATGATCATCGATTGACTTTGCGATTAAACGCCCGTTGCATCAACGTTAACTTGGATGGAACGCGCAGATCGAACCCTTTTCAAGACCATGGGTACGCGTTGCATCCTGCACAGCTATGGCACTGGCTGTCGCTCTGCCCTGCCAGTGGGACAACTTGAACTCATGTAGATCTCTACGTCTCTACGTCTCATCTTCGTCTCATGACTTCAGATACGCCAAGCCGTAATCTGTGATCAACACAATCTGTTGCTGTCCATCATTTCCGTGGATACATACTTATATGTTGAGCATCTTCTATCAATGTCTTTTCTCGTTCGTCCTTCCGACCCATTCCTACCTTCCTTTTTCCTGTCTTGGGCGAGTCCCCTGCCTTGACGGCTTTTTCGCATTCGTTCTTTCGCTGGCCTTTTTCTTTATACAGCACTTAATATAATTACGGGGTCGACCAAGATGTTCTCTCTATTGTTAGTCTTACTTTCTGTTTCCATCGGTGTACTGGCTGCTCCTACTCCTCGTCAATTGGTGCCTGTGCGCCGTGCTGATGCCGTCACGTCACTTTCCGTGAACCAACTCTCTACGATCGTGCCGTTCACTCAGTTCGCTCGGGCAGCTTATTGTCCTCCTGAAAAAATTCAAGGATGGCAATGCGGAGGTATGGAACAATCTTTTATACGATAAATCTTAGCGGCATGCTCAGGAAAATACAGAGGCTTGCGACGCATTGCCTGGGTTCAACCCGACACTTACAGGTGGCGATGGGAACGCAGAACAATTTTGTGAGTTTGACGTATCTATGCAAGTCAAGGCTATGGTGATAAATTTGCTTATTGTTTTATATATATAGTCTTCGTCGGTCAGTTCGGGTTCGATAACAAGATGACGCGAGGTTGACGTTATCACGATATTCAAGGACACTTCCCGCAAGACAATTCTGTGGTTGTTGCTCACCAAGGCACCGACCCAGTGCAATTGTAAGTTAGGGCATGTTGATAGCGTCTGCATTGCCACTGATTTATCGTGCCGAAAGGATGTCGGATCTGACCGACCTCAAAGTACTTCGTGGTCCATTAGACGCGACCCTTTTCCCAGGATTACCGTCTGGTGTAGAGGTTCATACTGGCTTCCGCGATGAGCATGCAAAGACCGCGTCACAGATTCTCGCGGAAGTCAAGAAGCTGTTGGCTGATAACAACTCAAAAACCGTAACACTTGTGAGTGAGACTGACCCCATCTACCTTCAATCACAGATCACTCACGTCAATTGACTTAGATTGGACACAGTCTGGGCGGTGCCCTGGCAGAATTGGATTCCTTGTTCATGACTCTCAACCTTCCCAGCGATGTCGCGATCCAGGGACGAACATTTGGCACTCCTCGCGTCGGGAACGATGCGTTTGTTCAATTGTTCAATTCCAAGGTCAGTCTGCTGTCGTGCCGCATTGCTGTCCATCTTGTTAACCCGCGTGATGACAGGTCCCCAATTTCCAGCGCGTGAATAACGAGAAGGTGAGTTTTATGTGAGAGCGGTGTCAATCACGCCACTTATCTTTATCTCTCCAAGGATTTGGTTCCGATAGTACCTGGGAGGTAAAAATACCTCAAACGTTCAACGAAATCATTAGACTGATGTTATCTGGCTTTCTGTAGATTCCTAGGTTTCGAACACCCTCAAGGCGAAATTCACCTCGTCGACTCCAACACGGCTGTTGCGTGTCCAGGTGAGATGATTATTCCTTGTCTAAATTTCGCAGTCTGTATTTTGACACGCACATAATCATACAGGAAACGACGATGCAGACGATGATCAATGTCAGATCAAGACTGTACCCAACATCCTCGAAGGAAACATTCTGAATCACCTTGGACCATACCAAGGGATTTTCATTGGCACGTTGTTCTGCAACTAATAGCAGGATCTCTTGTCCTTCTGTATTGTACCATATTCATCATCTTAATGGGTCGTTAATGTTTTTGGAGGGGAGCATTACAGCAACGCGGGGAAATTTGAAATTCCATGATACTCAACGCTGTCACAGTGTGACCGATCTCTCTTTCTGCAACCACTGCGAATTCGACTTGTTCGGATTTCACTTTTGCACCTGTACTCGCCCGCTCTTACTCCTGCTCCTTTCTCATCTATACCACTCTGGGATATCCGTTGATACGTCTCTGGATGTCAAAAATGAAGCAGAAATCACGTCCCAGCATAAACGCGACGGCAATATGGGATCGTCTCGTCCTCGCAGCTTTTCTGGGATGCCTTCTATTACTGGCTCACGCTTTGCTTGGCCTCGGAGAACTTCCTCTATCAGAAAACTCTCTGTTTACCTCCTTGAACTCATCCGGAACAGGAACTGACCTGGAGTCAAATTCGACTGGCGGGGATGCCTGGGGATCGTCCATGGCGCTAGGACATACTCAGGATACACCAATTGTTAGAATCGATCGAGTGCATGATTACGAATGTCATCACGAGCCGGTAGCATCAGTCTCAGCCATCAACTATTTCGTTACTCCGACCCCCACCGAAACTCCTCTCCCTGCTGCTTCTGTCAATTTGGTAGATCTATCTTACGAAGATTTTCAACCGAAACATGACCGACGCATTCCTGTTGTCGAACCGCGCGACCACCCGGATTCCTCTGCTGGCAAACGCCGGCATCATACCTACGACTTTCCACTGGACCCTTTTCTTGTTGCCGATGAATACGACAACGACGGACAGCCGTTCGCGCTCAAGGTTCATCTCAGGGAGATATAGAGGGAAGGTCGAGTGCTCTATTTTACTGGCAGGGGTTATTGGTGTTCTGAGTTTTGTTTTTGGTGTCTATTTCGGATCTATGTTATCTTTCGAGGACCGTGTGTATATACAGTATTATTGATGTATGCATCTCTTTCTTGAATTGCAGACTAGTTGGTACAAAATCCGAGATTCTGATCTCCTATAGAGCTCCAAATTCGTCGAGTTTGACTTGGAGGAGGACTGCGTCCGCCGTCGAGAAAATTCCAGTAGCGCACGTGACTGCTGCCGATAGATGGACGCGTCAGTGAAGACTCTGGAGAGCATTTTCAATTTTGTACCTCGACCATCAGATTTCATCTAATCCACTCCCCGAATACCCGCTAATGTCTAGTCCTGTTCAGCTCTATGTATACGATCTGAGCAATGGCATGGCCAAACAGCTTTCTCGTCAGCTCACAGGGAGGCAGATCGACGGCGTCTGGTCAGTCCGTTACAAAGATTGCAACCTCGCTCAATACTCACTGTACGCTCATAGGCATACCTCTGTTGTAGTCTTTGGTAAGGAGGTATTCTATGGCCAAGGAATCAGTATTACTCAACCTGGAAGATCGCACGTATGTCCTCTATTTCTCCAAATGATATTAATATCGAACGGCATGATCAATCTCGTCTTTCCATCTAGCATGGCCAACCTCTTCAAATTGTAGACATGGGGGAGACCGCTATTGATGAAGACACGTTTGAGGAATACTTGACTGAAATGAGAGATCATTATACCGCTGATAAAGTGAGTAGTTGTATCATAAGTTCTTTGAACAACCTCGTATTAACCATTCAATAGTACCATCTCCTAGGTACGCATATCGAACCATGTTGGCGAACTAGTTGATCCTGACGAGTGCGCTCAGACTTTAATTGCAACTCCTTCACTAATGACTGCGTGGGTTTCCTAACAGGAGGTTCCATCCCTTCCTTCATTAAAGGTGAGTTCGTATGACCGTTCAACTTTCATTACTCTATTACTCTCAAGCTGCCAGTATTTGATTGGCTGAGCTTCATTCCAATGCGCTAGATCTTCCCGCAGACTTCCTTTCAACGCCTTTTGGAGCAGCGCTCCGTCCAACGATCGATTCCATGTTCCGAGGTCCTGGGCCTGCTACCGGAGCCCCTACACCCCCACCAACTACTGCAGCTGCCGCGCCATCCCTTGATCCACAGCTCACTGCGTCGATCCTCCAAGCTGTCGCAGCGCAAGCCCAGTCTCAGGGTCTGCCCACACCTCCCCCCACTCAATCCCCCACTCCTACCCCCTTAACGGGACTGACGGCACCCGTTCATCCGTCGACAAATCCCGCGTCATTCAATTCATTCATCCGGACTCATAAAGCAGTCGTTGCGTTCTTCACATCAGCCACGTGCCCTCCATGCAGAATGATAGAACCAGTATTTGAGAGTCTAGCAAGCGAAAAGGGTATTAAATCTGGCATTAAAGGTGGAATTGGTGCAGCCTTCACCAAGATTGACCTTGGGGTTGGGTTGGGGAATAATGTTGCGGGTCAATGGGGCGTTCGGGTTACACCGACGTTCATATTCTTCCTGGATGGAAAGAAGGTATTTGTTTATCTCCTATATACTTTGATATCATGCTCAATATGATCTTTAGATACACGAAATGAAAGGTGCTGATGCAAATGAGCTTAGAACGCAGATTGATCTCCTGATTTTCCAAGCTTATCCACGTATGTTCTGCCATGTCGAGATGTGCCCACTCGTGCTGATGAGGAAATTATTTTTCTCCAATGAAGCACACCCTCATAAATCGCTCAGCATCCCCGCCATCCAATCCATATCACTAAACCCCATCCTTTTCGCCCAGGTCCCCGTTCTTGATACAGTCCTCAACAAACTTGTCTCATTCGTGGATCTTGCTCCTCAAACTTCCTGGTCCGCATCGCTTTCGAAAACCCCGGTCCAAGTCAAACAAACCTTAACAGATGCCGTTGTTCCATACCTCAAATCAAGATTCGCCGGGGCTAAAACAGCCACACCTCCTCCTAATTTACCGTCAGCGACACCTGCATTGCTAACAGCATGGACTCAAATTACCGTCACTTTGATACAAGTCTTGCCTATCGAATCTCTGTTCCCCCTAGTAGACATGTGGCGTCTTGCGCTTCTGGATCCTGCCGTAGGGTCGTGGTCTGCTTCAGTGCTTGATCCCAACACGGACCCAATATCAATACTATTGACCAAGGCGAATACCGCTGTGCAAACCTCGGCGGCAAACTCGAGGAACTATATCTTGACTGTTCTTCGGCTGCTTTCTAATGCATTTTGCAGTCCGCCCTTGGCTCGCAAATTATTGTCGAGAGCGCAATCGAAAGGCAATTTGACGAGTCTGTTAGTTCCGACCCTGTTGCACGCGGATTCCGCGGTGAGAACTGCTGCTGCAAGTTTGGCCTTCAACGTGGCGGCTTGGACGCAAAAGGGACGGGGTGGTGGGGTTGGGCAGGGCGAGGAGGAGGATGAGGATTGGGAAGTCGAAATGGTTAGTGCTGTTGTTGAGGCTCTTGATCGAGAGAAAGGGAGTGAAGAAGTTGGTGAGTAAATTCTCTTCAGCAGGGCGTCTGGACTGTCGAATGCGTACGAGATACTGACTTGATTATCCCAGTTCATCGGCTTACTGCTTCGTTGGCTCTCCTGCTTCTTTTTTCACCGTTCTGGGAGTCTCAATTGTCGTCGTTGCTCGACGTCCTGCAGGCTCAGACAATCTTGAAGAGTAAATTGGTGAAGGGAGGCTGTGGAGAGCTTGGTGTAACTAAGAAGGAGGTGAAGAGGCTGATTGATGAACTTGCGGGTAAGTTGTGCCCTTGAATCGGTTGTATGGCTTGTATTATGGACTATGGCTGCTGCTATCTTTCTAATATTTGACTGTGGATGTACTATTTATTGCTTGTAGACTGCATGGTGGAACATAATGGATTGTTACTTGGTCGGGTAATTTGATCGCGAACTTGATGATCGTCGTCATATTTCGATCAAAGTCACTTGTCTTCCACCATCCACCTACTTTCACTCAATCTCTATGAATGAACCACACAAACATTCTTCCAAGTCCAAACGAACTCACGAAAAGGACTCTGATCCAGAGAGAAAATCCAGGAAACGAAGCAAGCACGGCCATGACGAGACCAAAAGACATAAACACAAACGAACCAACCACGACGGCGATTCGAAACTCAAAATCGTCGACGATGACCCAGACGACGATGATATGTGGGTCGAGAAGAACATAGATATGGATGGTGAACGCGTGAGTTTGATGTCTCTCTGTAGTCTGGAACCATATCCTCACCTATGCATGTGTTCGAAAAGCCATTAGCTACAACAATTCCGAGTGCGGAGAGCCTCAAATTGACTTCTTCCGCTGTTTCTGACCCTTCTGGTCCAGCTCTTCCCCCGACTCTTGCTACAGAAAGTGTTCTAAAGAGAGATGATTGGATGTTACATCCTGGTAATTCAATGTCTACCCCTACTCGCATAGAAACACCGAGTTCCGGCTCTCGTGTCCAGCTCCCAACAGGAGACGAGTCATTCACGGACGATTATGGCGAGCCCAATGACAGTGCACGTAATCCCTCAGGTGGTGTAGACTTCTTCTCTAGCTTGGGAACAGATATCAAGAAGAAGAGGCCCGATAGACCTGATCCTGACAAGGTGCGCCACATCAATGCCTTTACAAAGTTCCTCGCTGAAAGCCGTTGAATTATATTATCATTCCAATACAGCCGGCCGTCAGTTACAGAGAGCTCAACGTAGACCTTAAAGAAGGCAAACCATTTGATCACGACGCGCCTCCTCCTCCTCCGAAACCTATCACACCAGGGGGCCCAGGATCTCAATGGCGCATGATGCGTCTCAAACGTGTCTATGAGACCGCTGAAGAAGAGGGACAGTCTATTGAACAGGTCGCATTAGAAAGGTTTGGTTCTCTAGCAGCATTCGAGGAAGCCAAAGAAGAGAGAAGGGTTCTAGACGAAAGAGAAGGCAGACGTTCTGACAGTGGGCGAGGCAGGGACTGGGAACGTAAAGGAAAGGGACGAGATGTCACACAAGGAGGCGAGAAGGGACTTATGTTTACAGACATAGGTGGAAGTGGTGCGTCAAGTCGAAGTGCTTCTTTCCGACGACCTGGGGAAAGCGACCCATCTACACCCTCACATCCTCCGAATCGTCGTCTTGACTCGCTACGCCTTCCATCGCAAGCTGCTTCTCCCCTCATGCAGTCTCACACCCCCATTCCATCTGTCATGACACCTACGACGTCTGCAGCATCTACAGGAAGAAGACCAATATCTCCTTCGAATCTCAATCGGCTGCAAGCTAAAGTCTTGCGCGCCAAGCTTTTGGGTAGCCCCGATGCTGATGCCCTTGAGCGTGAATATGAGGACTTGAAGAACAATGTTGGCCTCGGTGCTAGTTCTGCAAATACTGGCCGCGGTGGTGTACGAACTAAAGTGGTGACGGAAGTATTGCCGACTTTGGATGGACGAGGAAGGCTCTACGATGTAGGGCACGGGAAAGAAGATGATGCTATTCTGCCTGGGAATCGCAGGAAGAAGCCAGAAAAGGTACTATTCATCGCTGACTTGCCTGTCCTTCTTACTTATATGGTCATAGTTTGAAACGCATGACCCAAAAACTGGGGAGATCATTCGTTATAATGCGGATGATGACACAACGACCCTTGGAGAAATGCTACGGCAGGAAAGATTTGGAGCTGGTATGGCAGACCAGAAAAACCTTGATGCTCAGTTTGCTAGTGCAATCATGGGAGATGGGAAGTTCCGGGTAAGTTCTTTGTTTCATTCTAACTAATCAACAATACGAACGTCGACGTTTTCTTTTCAGAACGATCTGGATTACATCGATGAGAACGCAGAGAAACTTGGTCGACAAAAGATGAGATCCGACGCTATGAAGCGGCAATTTGCAGTCCATGGTCAGTAGACTTGCCTCGCTCGTTCCGGATATCTGGCTACTATATATATGTGTCTAATCAACTTCGGTGTTCTACCTTTTAGACTATAAGCGGACGCAACAGGCCATGGCATCATGCCAATTCTGTTTTGGAGAGGACGATTCTCCACCAAAAGCTCCTGTAGTGGCTATGGGCACCAGAGTCTACCTCTCGTGCACGGTAAACGACGAATTAGTGGACGCACATTGCCTCATTGTCCCTATCCAACACCATCTGAATATGCTCGAAGGCGACGATGACGTTTGGGATGAGGTCCGGGTGAGTACCTTTCGAGTCTTGACATATCCGTTCCGATGACTGAATTCTCTTTGGTTCCCAAGAATTTCATGAAATGTCTCATGCGCATGTTCGCAGAAGAAGACAAGGGTGTTATTTTCTACGAGACTGTCATTTCGCTGAAGCAGCAGAGACATACATGCATTGAATGTGTTCCACTTCCGTGGGATCAGTATGAGGTAATGCCTGGATATTTCAAGGTAAGTTCGACTGGGTGGCGTTCATTTCTTCTGTCCCTCATTATGATTGATTTGTCGTGTTTCATGGATGCAGGAATCGATACTAGCCTCGGAAGCTGAATGGTCTCAACATAAAAAATTGATTGATTTCTCAGCCAGGCCAGGAGGATTTCGCCGGGCTATGGTGCCGAATTTGCCTTATTTTATGGTACAGTTTGATCATAAAGGGGAAAGGGGGTATGGACATGTCATTGAGGGTACTGGAGGCGCTGTCGAAGAAGGTGAAGAAGGGATGGACGAGGGAGAGAAAGGCGGAGGCGATTTTCCAAGGTATGTTCTACGATGTCTGGATCAATTTTACCTTGTACTGAGGTTGCGTTTTTTCTGCGAAGGTATTTTGCGGGTGAGATCATTGGGAATGTGCTCGAAATCGAACCGAGAAAGTGGCGTCGACCGAGAAGAATCGATTTCCGGAGTAACAAAGAACGAGTCGCGCAGTTCAAGAAGAGATACGATAAGTTTGATTGGACGGGGATGATAGGCAGATAGGCACGCTTCCAGAGGAATCTTATTGTATCTATCTATCACAAGGTCACATTTGACAAGTACACTCTTCCCCCAAAGCTTTTGCAAGCATGATTCCGTCGATCTGAATAGTCTGAACGCGTACGCGGCTCTGACTTCAGATCGTGCTAAAAATAACCTTCGATAGTACCTGCTCTCAGACTCGTCTCCAACTCTATGAGGCATTCAGCGTATCTAATCCGACCAAATCCACAACACCTCCTGTTGTTCAGAAGGCTACCGTGTTCATACGCATCTCGACCCGTCTCCCGCAACTTCAGCATTGCCTCGACTCCAAATGTGGAACAGAACAGCGTTCGACGATCTTACCTCTATGTCCCAGCATCGTCCGAACGCATGCTAGAAAAATCGCTTACTACTAATTCAGATATCATCATTTATGACCTAGAGGATTCCGTCTCTCCGAATGAGAAGGACAATGCGCGACTGCGTCTTCAGAAGTTTCTCGATGTAAGTAAGCCTCACGTTCTGGTAATTCAAAATTGATCATGTTCATCAGCGAGGAGACATACCAGATCCTGAACGAGTTGCCGTTCGTGTAAACGATCTTCGCACTCCGTTCTTCCAGCGCGATATCTTTGAAATCGTAAGTTTACCTTGGATTCAAACTACACCTTCTACTACCATGGTTCACGTCCGATTCTCAACAGCTCAAATCGACTGCTGTCAGGACCTTGGTTCTTCCGAAAGTCCATTCCGCTGATGATCTACATCAAATATCCGGAAAAATATCGCTTTCATCAGTATCCCCTCTGCGTTTGGTTGTGAGCATCGAGAGCGCTAAGGCAATGTGGAATTTGGGTGCTATAGCTGAATGGAAATCAGGTCATAGTCCCGAGCAAGGCGGAGTCTTGAGTGCATTGCTGGTGCGTTCCTTATATGCTCTGTCTCTTGTCTTCTAGTGATGTTGTACGCTTCGCAGTTTGCTGCCGAAGACTGTAGTGGCATTTTCTCTCTCTGTATCATAGTTTTTTCATTGCGTTTTTGCCAGACTGCGCCGATACCTCCATAATCCGCACCGAATCGCGTCAGGAACTTCTTTACACGCGCTCTCGAATTGTGATTGCTGCAAAGGCGTTTGGACTAGATGCCATTGACATGGTGAGCGAGTTCTGTGCTCGACTGGACATGACTAGTACTAAAGCATCGCAAGGTCTGCGTCAACTACAGAAATCTGGACTATTTGAAAGAGGAGTGTCAAGATGGAAGACGCTTAGGATTTAATGGCAAGGTGAGCGATGCTTTAATAATTTGTGTCAGCGTCTTCTGAGTCGTATCTTCTATAGCAAGCAATTCATCCCACTCAAGTCGATGTCATACAATCTACATTTGTACCTACATCTCAAGGTAAGTGTATCAATTCAAGGCGATTCTGGGGTATTGTCAGACACTAATGACGAAGCACTGCCAGAGATCCTCCGTGCCGCCAAGATAGTGCATCAGATGGAGGTATCGTACAGCTCCCGCAAAGGCGCGTTCGGCTTGGAAATGGATGGTGATGGGAAGGAAATGATTGATGCACCGATGCTCAAGCAAGTAAGTTGGAATCTGACGACGTGCCAATCTCTCTTGACCCTGACGGGAAATTACGTGCAGGCCGAGAAGACGTTAAGGATCGCTAAAGCTGCGGGCTTGACTATACCAGATGTTTCATCTTGAAGTATATATCTTTGTACATCTTTGAAATACCGTAAGAAAGATAAAGACGCGTAAATGTACTCGCGTGGGCGTTCTGAGAAGCTACGCGCCGGAATCACGTGCTGTGAACAATTCTGCTCACCAGGCTCCCGTCCAGCCTGACTCAGTCAAGCTCATCCTTGACCTCGGCCACGGACTATAGGACTGTCCATGTCGTCCGACATTGAACGCTATATCAGCGACAACTCTCTCCGTGTATGTCTATTCTACGTTGAAGTCTCTGTTGTTGACTCACAATTTTACAGCTTTTCGGTCTCGCAGATCGCAGTATAATTGACTATGTATTAGCCTCAGGTTCGTCTGTTCATCTTCGTATATTTGTTATAATATAACTCATCTATGTATTTGAAGCCTCGTCTTCCAAAACCCCAGATGCCCTCTTTTCCGCCCTCAATGCATCCGGTCTACCAGATACACCAGATGCACACGAATTCATCAACGAAGTGTTCAAACGAGCGCCACGCAAAGCTAAGCACCACAAACGCTCGACAGATAGTTCTCACAAGCAAGCGGAAAAAGAGTCAAAAGCTCTTGTGTCGCAGAAATTTGGGTTCCTCCTGGACGATGACGCTGGTCCCAGTGACGTGACGGTCCTAAAGAAGGAGAAGAAACATAAAGGAGGGGAAAAAAGTAGCGGTAAGGATAAGCGAGACCGGCATACGCGAAAGAGGGAGTATGATGGGAAAGAGTGGGAAAGCGATGAAGAGGAAAAGTCAAGGAAGAGATGGAAGGGAGAGGATGAGGGCGGAAGTATTGACCGAGAAGAGGATGATGGGGATATAGAGTTTCCCGAGGATGAGGATGCACGAAAGGAGAGGGAGCGCCTGGAGGATCTCAAGGCACGAGATGCGTTTGCGGAACGCGTCAAGGACAGAGATCGAGAAAAGACGAAGAAAGTGGTAGAGGATCGTTCGTCCAAGAACTCTGGTGCTGCAGCAGAGGCTGCTCAACGGCGGCAACTAGCTGATGATGCTGAAGCCCGTGGCGTAGCCCTTCCATCGTTGCGCCAGCATTCACGGCAGGAGTACCTAACGAAACGGGAGATGCAACAAATCGAACTTCTACGCAAAGAGATCGCAGACGATGAAGCACTCTTTCGAGGCATGAAGATTTCGAAACGAGAGCGCCGAGAATTGGATCGCAAGAAGGAGCTTCTCAGGATAGTGGAGGAGCGCCTGAAAATCGACGACAAATGGGATGGGTACCAGCTACCAGAAGATTATATCACGGAACAGGGGAAAATCGACAAGAAGAAGAAGGAAAATGCTTTGTACAAGCGGTACGAAGAAGCCAAACCCAAGGACGACCAGTTTGTTACCGATGTCGATCAATGGGAAGCCAGTCAAACCCATCATAGTACATTCAGAACCGGTGCTATGGACAAGCAGGAGGTAGCTGATGATTACGAGTACGTCTTCGATGAAAGTCAGACCATCAAGTTTGTTATGGAGACATCGTTGGAAGGCATCGGCACTATGAGTGCAGCGGACAAATTACTTCAAGCTCAGATTGACGAAGCCGAGAAACGAGGTATGCTTTCTTCATATTCTCGAGATTGTATCATTATTAAGTCTTATTTCCTGCTCAGCCAAAACTATCGACGAAACGCGAAAGTCCTTACCTATCTTCGCTTTCCGAGAACAGCTCTTGGATGCCATAAAGGACCACCAGGTCCTTATCGTGGTTGCCGAAACAGGTTCAGGTAAGACGACCCAGCTCCCGCAATATCTCCACGAAGCTGGCTATACAGCCAATGGCCTGAAGGTCGGTTGCACGCAGCCGCGTCGTGTTGCTGCCATGTCTGTAGCCGCCCGTGTTGCGGAGGAGATGGGCACAAAGGTCGGTTACGAAGTGGGTTACTCAATACGGTTCGAGGATTGCACCAGCGATAAGACGGTGTTGAAGTATATGACGGACGGGATGCTGTTACGAGAGTTTCTGACGGAGCCAGATCTAGCTGGATATTCTGCTCTGATCATTGATGAAGCTCACGAGCGTACTCTGAGTACTGATATTCTTTTTGCGCTTGTCAAGGTGCGTCTTCGTTCTGTCTGACAACCTCGTATGTCTAATCTCGAATCTCTCCAAGGATATTGCACGTTTCCGGCCAGAGCTTCGCCTATTGATCTCAAGTGCCACCATGGACTCTGAGAAATTCAGCGAATACTTCGATAATGCTCCTATTTTCTACGGTAGGTTGTCCTCTCAAAATCTCGTTGTATGCACGCTCATCGTTACGGCTAGTTCCTGGGCGACGGTATCCTGTGGACATTCATTATACGCCACAACCAGAAGCCAATTATCTTCACGCCGCTATCACGACCGTTTTTCAAATTCATACTACTCAACCTAAAGGTGATATTCTCGTCTTTTTGACCGTACGTGATTGCTATATGTTGCCTAGCTATTCGACTTATTGATCTCATTGTATGATGCAGGGTCAAGACGAAATCGAGGCAGCGCACGAAAATTTACAAGAAACTGCCCGGGCTTTGGGAAACAAGATAGCGGAACTCATCATTTGCCCGATCTATGCCAATCTCCCTAGCGAGATGCAGGCCAAAATTTTTGAACCTACGCCTGAAGGTGCTCGCAAGGTTGTCCTTGCGACGAATATTGCGGAGACGTCTATCACTATTGATGGTGTAGTCTTTGTCATTGATCCGGGTTTTGTCAAACAGAATTCGTACAACCCTCGTACGGGGATGTCTTCTCTGGTCGTGGTTCCAGTGAGTAAATTGCACCTTCTTGCTATAGATTTGGTCACTGACGCCCATTATCTCTCTTTTAGTGTTCTCGAGCATCTGCGAATCAGAGAGCCGGTCGTGCTGGTCGGGTTGGCCCAGGAAAGGCTTTCAGGCTATATACCAAATGGGCCTTCAGCAACGAGCTCGAGGAAAACACTGTTCCTGAAATCCAGCGTACCAACCTGGGCATGGTTGTTCTTTTGCTGAAATCGTTAGGTATCAATGATCTCATCGGGTTTGAATTTTTGGATCCTCCCCCAGGCGAAACTCTCATGCGAGCATTGGAATTGCTGTATGCTTTGGGAGCCTTGAACGACCGCGGTGAACTCACAAAGCTCGGTCGACGGATGGCGGAATTCCCTGTGGATCCTATGTTGTCTAAAGCTATTATTGACAGCGAGAAATATTCGTGTACTGATGAGGTATGTCACTTCCAGCCATTCAACTCCATTCAATCGCTTATATCCATTGTTCTTCCTCTATAACAGATATTGACCATCATCGCGATGCTTTCGGAGTCGGCATCTCTGTTCTACAGACCGAAAGACAAGAAACTGCACGCTGACCAAGCTCGGCAGAATTTTGTGCGTCCAGGGGGTGACCACTTCACACTTCTCAATGTTTGGGAACAATGGGCGGAGACGAATTATTCGCAACAATTTTGTTACGAGCAGTTCCTCCAGTTCAAGAGTCTCAGTCGGGCTCGGGATATTCGTGATCAGTTGGCTGGGTTGTGTGAACGAGTGGAAGTCGTCATACAGTCGAATCCCAATTCGAATGATATCACACCGGTGCAGAAGGCGTTGACTGCTGGGTATTTCTATAACACGGTACGCTTATCTCTCCATCGTGTCTCTGATGTCTATTGAACTAGTATTCCTTATGCACAGGCGCAACTCCAAAAGAGCGGAGACTCGTACCGTACTTTGAAGACGAACCACACGGTGTACATACACCCCTCATCAAGTTTGTTCCAGTTCCAACCACCGGTGAAGACGGTGCTTTATTACGAGCTTGTTATGACTTCAAAATCGTACATGAGGTATGTGCTAGACTGTTATCTCAGAAAGGCTCCATTGCTGACCTCGTCCACGTCAGACAAGTCATGGAAATCAAGCCTGCGTGGCTTTTGGAAGGTAAGCCTCAAATTCCTTGGTCTTCAACGTCGTCGATACTTACCACAAACTTGACTTACAGTCGCGCCACACTATTTCAAGCCAGCTGATTTGGAGCAGCTCGCGACAGGTGACAAGAAAATGCCGAAGGCTATTGGCGCGTCCAGTACCGTTGGTGCTTCGAAGCCGTAGGACTATTTATTGTATTTGTATACATGTGGAGGTTTGCTTTGCGATCTTTGTATCAAGCTGTATATTACTTTTTCATCTGGACATTTTTACCAGGCTATTGATCGCTTGTTTGCTGCGCGATCTTCGTCTTCGAGCGAAGAGATTGGTCCTATCCTGAAGCTCCAGGTGCTAGATGCCAATGCCTTCATGACGTTCAGTTCGGACATGAAGATGCATGCTACAAGTTCGACCGCTCGATCAGCCATTTTGGAGCGCTGGGAAAACGCGTCACCTTTGCGATACGTAGAAAAGAGATTTCAAGTGCGAAGAGGGTCAGCAAGGTTTTTACTAACCCTCGCAATTCAATGAGTCATTGTCAAAGGCCATGGTCCGTATTGTAAGAGGATTCAGAGTAAATGGGACCTGGGTGGCATGCTGTCTCTCTCGAGGCGAAAATCATTGGGGGACTGGCCCCATCCAATACCAACTCTTACAATTACAATGTGATTCTCGATAACTCGTACACTCAGCAGAAGGATGTCTATCGGTCACTCGATAGTGACCTTGTTCTGTATTAATCGCAGCTGAGTATCCTAGAAAGCAGCCTACTGTTTGAACGACGAACCTTGTAGAAAGCAACGTAGCCCTTGATGTTGTTCGCCTTTTCTTTTGTCTCGGGATAGTACCTGTATACGTAGATAATATAGACACATGTATGTAGGTAGTTAGAGATTGGAATGTACATACCAGGCGACGTCAGCTGTAGTCTTTCCGTCCACGGTCGCGTTGTAATACGAAGCCGTGCTGAGAGGTATATATATCAGCATATATGCGGTGCTTCAGCGGTCTGTCACCTACCCCTTCCAAGGACAAACGGTACTACATTGATCGAGTCGTCAAGAGCATTCGACCCGGTAAAGTTTGAGGCATCTCACCTGGTATTGGAATCACTGAAAAGGTCGGTCTTTACTGAATCAGGGGGGAAGTAGTGGTTATTCTCGACGACAACGGTCTTGTCTGACTCGGCCACAACAGTTCCATTCAAGGTGACTTTGACCATGGCGATGGTGTATATGAGGATCTTGAGAATGACTTGAAGGGCTGGTGATACTTCGAGTGCACGAACGCACTTCACGTGATGGTGAGACGCGTCTTTTGAACACGCGACGTTCCATCCCTCGGGCAACCCTCGGGTGGTTACTAAGACGCACTTATAATACTGAGATCTAACTTTAGAAAGCTCCTCAGAATTCTCTTGTGCTTCCGTGAAACTAGGAGATGGGAGATGACAGATCGGCCTATGTCAGCCTATATGTCGGCAGGCTGCACTTTGCAACGGGCAGTCATTGGAGCACCCTTAATATGGGAATATAATTTCCCTATTCGATGTCCGAGATTAATGTGTTTGAAATTGAGCTCAGATCTTCTTCGCCGACGGTCGTCGACGCCCTTCGACGCCGTGCTCTGCGCTGCTCTGCGTTTCTTGGGTCCACTGTCACCCTCCTTCGTAGCTTGTGCGCCGACGCCACAGATCACACGCACGCCATGTGACTTGATCGCTAGTATCCATGATTTTTTTGGTCAGATTGTGTGCTTCGTGTCTTTTTCACAAGATCGCTCTCATGTGCCAGAAATGTCCTCCAAATCCATCAGAAGCGGAACGCCTCAGCCTTGCAAATGCTCAGGGCCTTGTGCAGGGATATCCTCAGAACGGAGGATGTGGTTGGTTGGGGCGGTGAGACCTGCTAGTACGAGACGGGGAATTGGAAACACCCCGCTGTCAGCAAATTGCAATTGCGGATGAAATACTTTTTTTCGTTCGTCGGTCGCACGCGAGCAACCTGGCCTTTTCCTCATTTATGGCTCAACTGTAGAGCCCACAACGGTTTATGGCGTGTTATTCTAACCCATGGCATTGAGCTCATCGTCGAAAATGACGCCGCCGCCGCCGACCACTCTCGAGATCCAACGGGGGAGAGCGCCCATGACCACAAGGAGGAGGACGACCAGCGTGGACTTTGATCAGGAGAAAAGAGACTACCCTGATGCGCCCAACATGCCAACTAGGTTGTTCACGCGACCTTCTTTCGCAAGATCGACTTCCTCCCCGAATTCCCTCCCAAAGATATCCCCCAACACATTGACGACGCTCACTACCACTCCTACCACTCTATCAAGGTCCACCACACCTGCCAGTCCTTCATCCCCCTTACGACCCCCTCGTCCACCACGAAACCCAGCCCGTTCTTCGGTGCTGCGCACACATTCCGACACTAAAAGTAAAAGCACAAGGCCGCCGTCATTGAAGCGTCCATCCACTGCGACGAGCGTAGGGAGTCTAACTACTGGTACCGTCGAGGAAGTGACGCCTTGGGAATTATTTCCAGGGCCCAACGACGCCAATGCAGGCCCGCAGTACGATCATGACTTTGATGTCGCTCAGGTCGTGACCAGGTCTAGCCATCAAAACGTTTTTGTAAGTCCTGCCCAAATCCTTGATAACTCCATCTCTCCATCATTCTCTCGCCTGCATATCCGGCGTCAGTTATTTCATACCCAAGACTTATACGTATAACCTAATGGATATGTATCAATCCGCTTCCGCTCTAATTTCACACCTCATTTCCCTTCAGCGACCTTAAACCTATGCATCAACACCTTTATCTTCCATTCTCACTTCTGAACGCGTCAACAATCGTGATGCTGACCCTCTATAATCCCTATCCCTACTCTTCTTCTCCTATACAGCTCAAACAAACACCTCCAGCACCATCCGATGCAAATGCGCCCCAATCGTCATCTTCCAAGATCGTGGTCCCCGTACGATCGTCTAATGCAGGCACCAGCGTCCTGAATAATTTATCCGATTTTGCTCATGGTATTCGTCGTCGCAAGAGCACTGGATCAAAATATTCTAGTACTACCAGTGCTGTCAAACCCACCACCACCAAAACGCGACGCTCGAATACCAACGCAGCTCACCTACCACAACGCCCAAGTACACCAATCTCGTCCTATCGACCACCGAGGGCACAAGAACCCATCGCGTCTGGTTCGGGCTCAAGGTTACTCAAATCAGCACCTTCAAGTCCGCGTCTCTTGAGTAGGTCATCCGCAGCGCTAAAAACACCACCTCTGGAGTTTTTGCCAGAACCTTCATTGCCATCGCCGTTGTTCATCCTTCCTACGTCGGCTCCGTCAATCGGAATCCCATTGTCGCCCATCGCTGCGTCGCCTCCACGACTCGCTCCTTTCCAATTTCCAGGGAGTTTTCTTACGAACCCTCCTACCCTTCCTCCTCCTCCTCCACCACCACTTCGACTTCCGACTTCCCTCAAACCTCCACCACTCACTCAACTCGCAAGCAAAGTAAAACCAACGGTTGCAAAGCAGAGCGGGAATCCGACTATCCACTTCTCGACTGCAGATCGCACTATCCTGGAAGAACTCAAGCGGAATATGATGGCGCGCGAGGCGCAGTTTGTCTTGAAGGGACCTTGTTTCAGTACCAATGGGGCTAGTTTGGGAAGGAGACACCATCCGTATAGGAAAGAGGAGGTTCCGTATCCGAGAAGTTACGAGAGGGAGGTTCTGGATTTGTGAGTGACGCACGACTTTTGTTATTATATCCTATTATATCGTCGATAGATGCGTATGTCTCGCGTCTCGACCTTTCCTCTCAATTTTAGCTGGTTTGATGATCATTCACTGACTGGAATTGGATGGTGGCGGCGCTCTTCTTTGGAACAGGGATGTCTGGGAAACGGGGTTCTTACAGCAGACGTGCAGCAGTCTTACTTATCATGTTTTCGACACACCGCCCACGAAAGTGTATGTTTGTCGACTCTATTCTGGGCGCAGTCTTGATCGATTTCTAATTTTTTGGTAGTTTGGACATCGGATGCGGGACTGGAACGTGGATCCTCAATTGTGCAATGATGTGGCAGGTTCGCGTTAATTTTCTTGTGCCCATGATGTATCGAGGCTGATTATAAGCCTTTTCCCTAGGATTGTCATTTTGTTGGTATGTTCGATGTGTCCGATATCCATGTTGGTCGTTGTTTTGTTAATCCCGTAATTGGTGTAGGTCTTGACATTGTCCCTTTGCATCCGGACTTACAAGTGGTCGGGTCTTCTGAGCTTGCATCAAGGATTACTTGGGTGCAGTCAAGCTTGTATGTAGTCTCACTTACCGAACGTAAAACAGATCTGACTTTTGTCCAAACAGTTTGGAAGCTCTTCCGTTCCCAAATGAAGAATTTGATCATGTGTACGTTCTGTCCAAGGGATGATATCATATGCATCTCAAGCCCTTTGTTATAGACATATCAAGCGGATAGCCCTAGGAGTTCCAGAAGACAAGGTCAGTAAGCCTGATGTTCTGCACTATTCTGGAAACAATCTGATTTTTTTGTTACCTATATCTATCAGTGGGATTTTCTTCTCGAGGTCGGTGGACTATCAGATTTAGTTGATTTGAATGCCAAGTTGCTCATTTATATGAATTGGTCAGGAAATAGCTCGGGTGATGAAACCTGGTGGTGCTTTTGAGGTATTTGCAGTTCGTTCCTCACTAAAAGCAACACTAATTTTACTTCTAGATGATCGAAGAAGATCTGTTCTTCCCAGGAAAGTCACTGGACAGAGAATCGGACAGCGAATCCGACGCAGGCCAGAATCTCTCTCCCAATTCCTTTCTTCCCGACGAGACAGAATCTGGGGAAGGCATAGACATACACTCTTTGCCAGCTTCCAGATCACCGTCTATATCTGCTTCAGGCTCGCGTACATCGGGCTCACGCATATCAGACTCGCGCCGGTCGCATTCACCTGTTACACCTGCCTCGGCTACGCCTCCCCAATCTGCCTCGCCAGGTCCTATGCTCCCACATGAAACGGCTTTTCCTCACGAGTTAGATCGCTCCATAGCCGAGGAACAAGAGACTCTTGTTGGGCATTCTTCTCGACGCTCCTTTGGAGAGCGATCTGAATCTCGGACTTTGCTACCACCAAAATCCTCGCCAGCTATGCGTAATTCAATGCAGCCTCTCCATTTGAAAACACAGTCGCATGGACACTTCCACCTTCACCTCAGTTCTCGTGCAGCAAAATTTCCTGGCTCAACAGTTTCGTTACTAAGCGCTCTGAGTTCACCCGAGCCAGAAGGGAGGCCAAAAGTGCGGCGTTCATCTACTGCGGTACCAGTAGTCAACCAGACGCAGCGAACAGGTGGATTCAATCTGGACGATTTGCCTCCATCTCCACAATCCTCTAAAGTCAAAGCACCTTTCAATCCCTTCTTGCTCAGGACACCTACAAAACCGCCTCCAAATCCCAGAGATCATAGGCTTCTGGAACGTATATATACAGAGACGCAGGCCTCTAGGTTTATCAATCTTACGCCACTCTCATTGCTAGCGAATTCTTTGGGTTTGTATTTCAAAGGTGGTTATCTTCCTTGTTTCGATCGAGGTCATAGGCCGCTAACACCTATTCAAATTACAGATGTCCGGACCCACCCACCCCTCCAGTTCACATTTCCGCCACTGACAGCAAAGCAGAAAGCAAAGCATAGAGAAAATCGGGATATGGTCTCTGATTCCGAGACAGAGTCTGACATAGACCATCATCTTGCCCACTCTGGCCTTTCCCGAGCGCGTTCGACGACGACACGGCATTTACGGGCGTCTTCTATGCGTCGTTCGCAGACGCTACCAGAGTCGCAATCGTACTCGTCTGATCCCGAAGATGACATGGACATCACCGAGGAAAATCGATGGTTGTCGATGCAAGGTCTCATCGGACGAACTTCTGCATATGTGACCTTGGATGATTCTCGCATGTCTGCACTGTCACCATCCCACCAAGCAACATTCACATCTAAATCACCGAGTCCATCTGAGCGGACAAAGTCGCCCTTGTCACCCATTTCACTTGGTCCACAGGCGTTCCCCTTGGTCGGTGACTTCCCGCAAGACAGCCTTGGTCCGACACCACCCCTCAAGTCTCGCCTGCCGAACACCAACCTCTTGTTGGACCTTCGGACCTTGAACCTGCATTTGAAGCTGCGGACTGCGGAGATTTTGGCGTGTACAGAAGCCATGTGGGAATGGGTTCTGGAATACCAGGCAAGGGCTCATGCGCAGAGAAGGAAGCAGGCAGAGATACATAGGCAGTCGGCAAAGGCTAAAGCAGGCTCGCGTTCCAATTCTATCGATATACCTTCAAAGAACAAACCCCGACAGTCACATACGCCCCAAAACGCTGGGCCCGTAGATGCCATTCTAGAGCTAACGAGAGAAGATTTTGATGGTCTCTTGTCTCGCTTCGAATTGTGAGCCCAATTCAGCTTCCTTCCATGAAAGTTATATTCATTGATCCTCTACAGAGACATGCAAGACCATATGTCCTTGGGAGAAGCTATGGAAGAGCGCTTCCAGTGGTCTGTCATTTACTCAGCGCCACCTAATGATCGAGAGTCCTTTGACAAGGCTTGTAAGAGGTGGGAAAAGTGGCAGGCCGAGCAGAGATATCCACCACCATCGTCTCCTTACTCTGAAACTGCAAGCCGTCATCGACCAACGAACTCCAACACAGTACTATCTCTTCCTCCAGACGCCATACCTATTTCGGATCGAGATGACAGCAACGAAGGGCTCGTCCAACCGGATCCTAGTCGTCTAAGTCTCCCCGGTAATGTTCGCGAGCGAACACAATCTACATACACTCTCCCCACGTCGGCCCCTGCGTCGGCGCGTCTTCGTTCCCGATCTCGCGTTTCTTCGGCGGCGTCTTCGAGTATCATGATGCCGCCGCCCACTCGTCGGCTGAGTCGGGTTATGCGCGTGTTTGTCGCGTGGAAAGAGTAAAAGTTCTGACCCGTTTGTGCTGGGACGGGTCGGGTCTGGAGAGTCAGCGGGGATTTTTTCTATTTATTCATGATATTTAAACTCGGCATCCTTCAAGTGATGACTGAGAGGGGACTCAAAAAGGAGATATACCCCCCCGGGACCTCGCGCGTTACGACTCGGGCGAATGGAAGGAAGGATGACACCCCACCTTGCAATGACCGATATCGATATCGTTCACACATCACATGTGGCGCCACCCATCCCGTGGGCCCCGGAAATGCCGAGAGAGTTGTGAATGGAGAAAGGAAGCTCGTGATCTTCGCTGCTCGGGAATGGGAATGGGGATGGGTCTCGCGTTTCGCCCTCGCCAGTTGGCAAGTGCCGGGGTGAAAAGCTGATTGATGCAATATCTCCTCAGTGTTCGGGAGCAATCTC
Organism: Sarcomyxa edulis; assembly: GCA_009761415.1. Taxonomy (NCBI): domain Eukaryota; kingdom Fungi; phylum Basidiomycota; class Agaricomycetes; order Agaricales; family Mycenaceae; genus Sarcomyxa; species Sarcomyxa edulis. Next base: position 646,765 of record QUOL01000014.1, on the reverse strand, counting down.
ACATGTACATCAATGTTGACGTTGACGTTGACGCTGATTACTTCCTTCCTTCTTCGGAATCGGGCATACTTTGTCATTTATCCTCCCCTCCTTCGAATCCCTTGACGATCGCACGACCCGTTCTGTTGATTTGGCGTGCATGACATGATCTAATGGCTTGTCTACGATGATGATGACGTTCATTCATTCATTGATTTCCTTATCGGGTCGGTTACTATCGCAGAGGGTGAACCTGGTGAGTTGACTCCGATGCCGATGTGACAGGGCCGTTCACGACAACCATTACATTGATATCCTCGGGCATTTGTACATTGACCCCGACCCACTCACAATGTCGACAACTCACGCACGTTCAAGTTCACGCTCACCCTCATACGGATCTCCTTCACCGACCGCGGACCTCTCTTCCTTCTCATCATCACAAACTCATATATCATTCCCTCTAAATTTTCTGTTGTCTGTTTGTAACAACTCCGCGTACTGCTTCATACTCACATCCACATCCACATCCACATTGAATCCCTACACTCTAACCTTATTCCAAACTCATACTCATGCTCAAGCTCAGACTCATACTCAAAATATCCCTCCCCGGCTCTTTCCATCTTTGAGTTTCCATCTTATCGATTATCCCACTTATCTATCTATCCATTCAATCCAAATCCAATCCAAATCAATCTGTATTCACTCATTCTTATCGCAGATACATCATGCTGGTCATGGTCATGTAGGTTGACTTTCGAGAGGTTACGCGTTACGATCCATTCCTATTCTCATTTTCATTGCTTTTTCTATCTCTCAATATGAATGTAAATGTAACAAGCGTTGTCTCATTTCAACTCCCAAGTCGTCGTTTCTAGGTTGAGTCTGGTCAGGTGAGCTGTACGCGTCCCCGTCGCGTCGACCGCGTCGAGAATTAGACTCTGCCTGCTTGTTCATATTCGATCGTTCTATACCCTGCTGCAATTGTATATCCTGGACAAGAATCCGTAGAAGACGCACAACAAAATATGAGAACCCATCTTGTATGTATACCTACGTATATACACATATATAATCGATATCATCTTGTCTTGAGTATACAAAAAAGCAAACAAAAATCTGGAGGTGTGAGGTCGAGAGCTAGAGTGTACCTATAGTACTAGTATACGTGGGGCTATAAACAAAAAAAAGGAGATTTATACGAGTTCACAGATGTTTTTTTCAAGTTATACGACGAGCGACGAGCGAGCGAGCGAGGGGAGTTGCGATATAAAGAGGCGAGGAGAGGAGAGAAAAGTTTAAGAAAGACGAGCATGGACGGGGAGTTGCGACGCGGTACGACGAGGGTGTACGGAGGGTGAGCAGGGAGGTAGGAGTTCGTAGGGGTGAGTTGTCGTACGCACGTCAGAAGAGAGGCCAAAAAATACACAAGAAAGAGGAAAGTAAAAGAAAAAAAGGGAAAGAGAAAAGCAATCAAAGCACATAAAGGAACCAACGAGAGGCGAGAGGGAGGTAAGTATGAATCACAACAACACACACACATATTTAAGTAAAAAAAAAGACGAGGTGTCCGCATAACAAGCTGCCAACCCAAACCCAGACCCAGACACAAAACCCGACGAGAGCCTTTGCAAAAAAAAGTGCTCTCCGGGTTTTTATATACGTTTATCCATCCTATTCAGGTTCATCCCCGTCCCCGTCCCCGTCCCCGTCCCATCATCCATATACGAACATCCACGCATGTAGAGAAGGCCTACATCATCTCCTACCATAATGGGGCTGAGCACCCGGCCCAGGCTGCGGCGCCCAATGCCCATGCTGCCCCGGAGCAGCACCAGCAACGCCCCCACCACCACCAGGACCACCACTCCCTCCACCAGGCGCAGCCGGGGGTGCACCCGGTGCGGGGTAATACGCGCTACCAGGAGGCATCATGTGGGAGCTGTACATCCCTGGATCGTGTTGTTGTTGTTGTTGATGGTGTTGTTGTTGGGATGGATGTTGTTGTTGTTGCTGTTGTTGGGGGTGATGCCCGTAGGGGTTGGATTGGTATTGGGGTTGGCCGATAGCGGTGGTGGTGCTGAGGTTGGGAGAGGTAGGAGATCCGAGAGCGATTTGGGGTGGTTGTTGTTGGTGGGGATTCTGTTGTTGTTGTTGCTGTTGTTGTTGTTGACTGGAAGGAGGGATGGAAAGAGCAGGAGGTGGGATCGAAGTGGTAGGTGATTGCGGTGATCGAGGATTAGCACCAGAAGCAGCGTTGTTAGACTTTGCACCAGCAGCAGAGGGCCGACGACGTTTATCGCCTGTACTCGGACGACCACCGTGGGCTGCTTCGTCGTCGTGGTGATCATCGCCGTCGTCGTCCTTTACGGAGACGTTGGGTGGTGCACCACTGATGGACAGACCGCCTGGGAGGTTGTTGGCGCCTCCTCCGCCTTGGCCTCCTCCGCCTGGCATGCTCATGGGGTTGGCGGAACGCCCGATGGGGGCGCCGACGGGCATGGATGAGGGAAGCGTACCATGTGGCGCGTTGAGACAGGCCTGGATAAGGTTCTTTCCTTCTGGTTGGGTGACGAGAGGTTGTAGTTTAGCTGTTGTGAAAGTGTAGACGAGGCCTGTTTCTGATACGACGAGGAGGAGGACCTGGGTACCCGTGAGGGTTGATAGTTCGTAGGCCTGGCACACGAGATTAGCATTTCGCAAGTTGGGGTGAGTGGGAAGGATGGGTAAGGACATACCTTTTTCATGATACCTGTTGGCCGAGTATGGATGTGTGAGAAGGGATGTGAGGAGGGATGGATTGGGATACAGACCAGCTTTCCTTTTGGAGAACGTTATATGACGTCTCGATTTATCCTGAATAAATTCGATCTTGATCTTTCGTCTTCCTGCCTTCTTGTCTTTTGGCTTCTCGCCATCGTCGTCGTCGTCTTCTGCAGCACTGTCAGCGGCGTCGTGGTCGTTTATGAACGCGTCGTCTGTTACGGAGGGTGGGGCGCCTACTGGGGGCGGTGGGGGAGGGATATCAGCTGCAGAATTGCCTGGGTGCATGTCGAGAGTGCGTTGACGTTTGCGCATGGTGTTGTCTTGTTCGTTGTTGTTGCTGGGCTGTATACCGGATAGAGAATGGGGAAGTTGTGGGGAGATTGAATAAGGATAGGATGTTGAGTAAGATGGGCGACGAAAAGCCATACGGCAAAAGGGATGAAAAGGAGAGAAAAAGAAGAAGTAAAAGGAGAAGAAGAAAAGAGGAATAAAAAAAGAGAGAAGAATGAAAATAAAAGAGAGTACTGACGGAGGATGAGTTCTGAGATTTGGAGGATGGTCGAATTGAGGATGTGCCTTTTACGGGAGGGGTCCAAAGAGGAAACATCCCATTTCGGTCGTCCTTATAAGGTCCAAACTCGGGTATCTCCGTTCCCACGCCACCCGGCCAGTGGCAGTCGTACCTTCGTAGAGCCTGGTAGTACTACTAGTAGAGTAGCCTCATAGCCTCATAGCCTGGTAGCCTAGTCGACTATCCTCTGCTCACCACTACTGCCCCCCTCCTACTTCGCCCACTCCCAGTGCTAGTGCCCACAATGCGGCCGCTGTTACGGCAATTGTGTGTCCAAATATACTTACGCCGCAGCCTGCAGTCCATCCCACATGTCCAAATTCATACTACCTGGCTTCGTCGATAGATCGCCGACTCATCCCACCCACACCCCACACCCAGTCATGGCATCAAACCCTACTTCCTCGCCCTACCCTACTCCAGTCCCGCCGCTGTCGCTATCACAACCACAACCGTGTGCCTTCCTTCTTAATACATGCCGTTATCCTCCCCCTCATGCATTCATTACACCTCGACCTCGAACTCACTCAACCTCGACGCGCCAACGGAAGCAAGTAACGTATCTTATCATATGCCGCATGCATCTCGATGCTCGATCATCTTTTTTTTCCTCTTGATGTTCCAATCGCCGAATTCCCAAACCTGGGCCTTGATGTGGGTGGGACCCCGGTCACCCGCCGGCCCATTGCATTGTACTTTTTGGCATCTAACAATGGCACTCGTCCCTCCTGACTCAGCCTCAGCGCTCAAGTATCACCATATGACTCTGCATGTCTGACACTCCCAGTTTCATTACCCGTATGTTGAACGGAACTACGAGTCCAGGTGTGACCTGCCCTTCAATTGAAGCTTATACAACCTTACCTTGCCTTGCGGTCCTTACCGCGAAATCGGAACATACGCTGTTCATCATCATCACATCATGATTCATCTGCAACGATCCAATCATAAGCTTCTAATTTATCATGTGCACCTGCGCGTCGAGAATTCACCGGGTCGTAACGTTAACGCGTGACGTGTTCACTTCCCGTTCGAGCTCGAGCAAAGTTCGAGTTCCTCGTTCTCGTTCTCGGTCATTCCTTCCGACTTCCATGCATACGCCACACAAGAATTGAGAGTTCCAGGATGGTCACAATTGCGCGTGCAGCATGCCTGACCTCATTATGATTCTGACGCCTGAGCTCACTGGCATTATGGTTCTGACGCCTTCGTCGTGGCGAAGGAACTTCCATCGCGTACCTCGAAAGCCGTACATGTACCTTTTAAGGGTCCGGGCGCGCTCAACCATTTTAAGGTACGCGACGTCGACGCACGGGACAACCGGATATGTGTATCTCGCTTAGATACGACGGCGAGGCGGCGAGGCGACGCTCTTCTTGGTACGCGATCACTTGGAGGCTCTTGAAGCTTGAAGGCTCGCTCTCGAATTCAAGTTCATAATTATAAGAAACAGATCCATACATAAAAAGTACATGCTTTTCGTTTTTTCTGGTTTTTTATTCTGGTTCTTGGTTCTTGTCATAAATCATAAAAGACGAAAAGGAAAGGAAAAGAAATAGGCATATAAAACGCATCTTGTCAATAGATTTCATTCAAAACAACTCCCCCCATTCACATTCGTCCCCGCTCTTTTTTTTGATGGATGGGCGTATACCGACCGAGAAGGAAAATCCATATCGTACTCTCGACGATCCCCAAACTCGACCTGGCGCTACTGCGCTCTTTAATAATCACCCCCCAGTTCTTTGTTTTTTTATACAAGATGTTCATCGTCCCCGAGTTCCAAAAAACACAAAAACAAGCAAATAGAGTTCCTCGTACGCGTCTGTCGTCTTGTCGAAAGGTCGATCGGGTCCACATTGAGGTTGCGGTTGCAGTTGGAAGGATGATCTCATTGAGTCGTCCTCGTCCTCGTCCTCGGCCCCGGCCCTAGCCCCAGTCCCAGACCCGCGTGATGGGGTGGACGGGCGGGATTTAGTCGGTGGGGAACAGTCGTTCATGTCGTTGTTGTCGTCGTCGTTGATAGCGCTAGTGCCAGTGCTTGCGCGACACGCTCTTCAAACACCGGCATTCTGTGGTGGTCCAGTTGGCGGAGAGCGTCCAAGATCTTGGAGACGCCGAGGCCAAAGGTAGGTGGGAGGGTCGCGGAGAGGTATTTGGCGGTATCTTCGTCTGGAAAAGAAGGAGGAGGAAAAAGAAGGGAGGGAAGGAGTGACGCATAAGCCAATCCCAAACCAGAGATAACCTTTAGTATCACGTACCACTCGGATCCACACCCTTTGCCGCTGCTGTTGCAACTCTAGGATCAAAGCCAAAGCCAAGTCTCCCGAGGTGCACATCCGTGCACCCAGCATCCCTGCACACGCCGCCGCCAGGTATTTCATACTGGCATATCCGTTGAGAGATATATGGCTCGAGACGCTTCATGGTGGTAACTAATTTGAGGGGACGTAAGTTCGGAAGGGGAAAGGGGAGGTGGGACATGGACTGAGATCGAGACAAAGACGGGGTACTACTAATACTGTATAATGATGATGATGATGAGAATGCAGAAGAGAAAAATGAAGATGCATAAGTATATAACGTCGAGGTTGAAACTGACGCCGAGGTCGAGGCTTGATGTGCTGGGGTATCCAAGTCGCCTGATAACACTGGCGGTGAGTTTGATGAACGCAAGAGAGGGTACCACTGGAACAAGGAATCATAAGGAGCATAGTCATATCTGGCTTGGTCGACGAGGTTTTCTTCTAGCCTTTGGTGGGCTCGTATCTACAAGAAACAGTATCAGCAGCACGAAGGACCCGGTGTCAGGGAATGTGGAACCAAAACACATATAAAAAGAAAACGTGAACACGAACTGGAGTTGGAAGAATGACGCACCTGTGTCGACGACGTTGCGGCCTGGTCGTCGACTATTCCCGTCGTCGTCGTCGTCTGGCCCAGATGGTGAGTATCAGTTGAGTCCGTGCTGCTGACCTACAAACAAAGGAGAACGAAGGAAGGGCGGGACAGAAAAAAATAGCGACAATAGAGAAAAACAAAAGAGCACAAGTTAGCTTTGGGAAAAGCCGGAGCGACCCAGCAGATTTATGGAATGAAGGAGAAAGGGATCCTTGCCACTTGTTCTTGCCGTGCTTCGGCTGTCAAGACTGGGTAACATCAAAAGCGGGCATCGCGGGAACGTATGGTGAAAAAATAGAGAAGGGTGCGATAACAAAAAAGGAGGGTGGAACAAGAACATCAATGCAGACACGAGGCAAGAATAGAACAGAATAGAAGGAGAAGAGGTGGAACAAAAGAGGACATAAAAGGAAGAGAAGATGCCGCATTCGTAAGGGAAAACAATGAGGTGGCGTCGACATAAACGAGTCCGGGGGGCCAACGAGAGTGAGGGAAGCGCGAGGTCGAAAAAGTATAATGAAAAAAAAAAAAAAGTCACAAGTTGATTAGTAGGGCAGGGAACGAGGAGCGAGAGGACCAAATAGAAATTGGGCAGACGTGGGGATGAGGGAAGAAGGGATGTGAATGACTCGCCTTGCTCTCCCGTGCTTGCGTGCTCCATGGTATTCGTGGCGTTCTTGCGTTCTCGTTTTCGTTCGCGTTCATCTACAATAATCATACACCGAAAGGCACAAAAAAAAACAGAAACGGTCGCAAGAAATCAGCCGGAGATCCGACGGGCGAGGAACCGGAAGGGAGAACCGATGGAGGGTGTTGTTGCAGATGCGCCAGCAACAACGGAAACAGTATCATTAGAGTCGGGTATTGGGGGTCGTTCTGGAGGTTGATTAGCTTAGACGATACCAATTGAAGCAAAGGACGATGTAAATACCAGTATGAAGCGGAATAGTGTCGTCTTCCTCTTGCTTGACGAGTACCGAGGCAGTGGCCAAAGCCAAAGAAGCAGGAATAGCAGCGGATACATTGGGCGTCGATGGAGGTGACACCGTGGCTACATCCGGTGCATTCGCCATGGACATCGTCATCTATAATATAGCCTTTCAGTACTGAGAATATAGAAGAGGAGAATATCGATGCTGACAGCGGCAAGTTTCTTCAATCGATTCTGCTCCCTCTGAGCAATCATCTCTCTCATTTTCTTGATCTCCTGCTCTTTCTCCATCAACGCAGCAGGCGACATGCCATTGTTGGCGGGGGCAGCAGACGTCGAGAGGTAAGGAGGGGTAGCCCAACCGGGCGTATGAGCCGCAGAACCAGAGGCAGAATACCTCCCGGGAGACCAACCCCCTCCATTTCCCACTCTACTCCACCGTTCACGTTCACGATATGCATACTCCTCGTGCTCCCTCTGTCTGTCCCTATCTCGTTCCACATCCACATACATACGGTCCCCTTCACCCTCCCCTTCCCCTTCGCTATCGCTCAAATCGATAACACACCTCCTCATCCCACTCACACTTGCGAAGCCCCCATTGCCGTAGCCATTGCCGTTCCCGTTACCGTTACTATACCCCATACCCATACCCATACCCATCCCAGTCTTCCGCCTCGTCATCGGATTACCACCAGTGATGTAATTCGAGTGCGGACCACGTCCAGACCCAGGTCCTGACCCATCAAAGTCGACAAAGTCGGCAGCGACAGGTCGTTTCGTTCCTCGACGTTGGGTTGGCGGGACTTGACTCTGACTTTGTGTTTGTGTGGGCGTGAAAGCTTGGGTTTGGGATTGGGATTGAGTCGGGGTCTGACTGGATGAAGACGCTTGTTCGAACGTAGACGTTGTAGAATCACCCGATAAAGGTGGTGCTGGATCGCGAATTTCTGTGAACGAGCTTGCATCCAGTGGTGGTGGGCGTTGATTCGCTGGAGCGGAGGATGCATCAGGACTAGGATCAGATGGAGTAAAGTCTGATGTTCCCAGACCAGGAATCGCCTCCGAATCGTCGACCTCCATCGCATCAGGACTAGCTACTAGTGTATGATCGCCAGCACTAGTCTGTTCTGACGCATTGTCAGGTTCAATAGCGGGACCGGCACTGGCACCAGCACTGATAGCGACTGGCCCGATGCTGTTCAAGAAGTCATCAACGGTCTCGGTCGGGACGGGAGGTGCCATCTCGATATCACCATCCCTGGGATCCGTGGGTGATATAGCAGATGTTGATGCAGAAGCTCCAGCGTCTACGAGTGATTCAGTCGATAGTGTCGTCTTTAGCTTCCGACTTGCTTGGACCGCCTTTCGTGCTAACAATTCTTGTCTTCTTTGTCTTTCCATGTCATGGAGACTGGCTGAGACGACAGGTGTAGATGGAGAAGGATTGTCCGAAGCTGAGGTAGGTGGTTTCGATGTGGTAGCGGATGTTGGAGAATCCTGAGGCTGAGGCTGAGGCTGCGACGATGAGGAAGACTTGGACAGCGGGGGTTTAGCAGGAAGGCTTGGATGGGCTCTTGGGTTGGAGCCTGTGATGATAGGCGGAGGCGGAGGAGGCATCGATGTCCTGCGAACGGTAACAGTCTCGATGGGTACAAGGATACCAGGTGCGTAGGGGATCAAACCGGAGATATCGAGATTGGCAGGAAGTCGTAGGTTGAGCTCGGTGAAAACGTAGAATACGATCTCACGGGTAAGACCACAGTCGACGAGGTACTCGGGCGCGACACCCCACCCCAAGAGGTCTAGGATGAGGTCTTTGGCAGTATCGTATTGAAATTGAGTCACTATTAATTGAAAATGTAAGGAAATGTAAAAAGGGTGAATCAGATGCAACATACTTTCGAGACCTGGTCTGACGTGATTCTCGTCTACGATGGGGACTATGGTGGGTATCTCGATTGGCGCTAGGGCTTCCATGGGAGAGTCCTGAAGCGGTACAGGTGTTTGAGGGTCATCGACTGGTTGAGGTTCCTCGATGGGTGATTCGATCCTTGAAGGACGGGCTGGTGTAGGTGTTGGGCTTCTTGGTATAGGAGTAGGAGGCTTTGGAGGATTGAGGTTGGTATCGATGGGAGGTGTTGAACGGACAGAATCTTTAGACGGAGGTGGAGTTCCTTCAGTATCACTTATTTCGCCCTCTTCTCTGAGCTGGCCATCATCCGTCGACGATGGAGGTGGAGGGGCCTCTTCCATGGGTACATCTGGAGAATCTTCTTGACCATAATCAAGAGTGAAGCTGGGATCTGGAGGGAGTGGGCGTTGTGGGAGAATAGTGGATATTTCCGTGGTGGGTTTTCTGCGCTTTGACTTGAGAGTCAAAAGAGCAGCAGCACGTAGAGAAGAAGCTGGATCGCCTGTTGCTGGTTGGGATGGTTCGTCGATGTCCATGGCGACGAGGAGGATGTGCTTGACGTTGAGTTGGACGATGAGCTCGCAGGCGGGGATAGCAGTTGGACGTCCAAAGCTGAGTTGGACGATAACGATCAACAGCAAATCAAACTCTCCCACGATGCCTGCGCACAGACCACCCACTACAGGATATTCATCATTTATTCATCATTTATTCCTCATTTATTCATTTATTCAACATTTTATTCATTATTATATTCGTTACACCCCACCTATAGGCTACTTGCCCGTTTCATCCCTGATACCACCCTCTGCAAAGTTGAGTATACCCGATAGATCAAGACGCTGCACAACTTCCTCCGCTTCCGGGACTTCCATCTCTCCAAGCACTTTGTTCACATCGTCCAACTTTCCTCCCTTCAAGGCAGTCTTCAAATCATCCGGGAACGCTTCATACACATCCCATCTGAGCTGCAACGCCTTCCGCACCTCTTCAATGTCCATCTTCTCTGTCCCTTCCCCTTCAAGAACCAAGTTTTCCGGCGGGGGTCCATCGGGGATGTTGAACGAGATGGTCTGATTTGGGTTCTCTGGTACCAATTGTATCTGTTCACGACCCTCGTATGCCTCGGATTCCTTCAGGGATATCTCAACTCGATCACAGAGGTGCTTGTACGTGTTTTCCAGATCGTCCACGAACACCGTTTCAGCACGCTTGTCGCCAGATACCATCCTGTACGATACTCATCAGTGAACGTGCATCAGCCCGTATTCCATCGAAGACTCACTTTCTGAAGAACACCCGTACACCATCTCCACCCAATTTCTCGCAATATTGCAGTAAGAGACTCTGATGCACGCACTGCTTGGCGTACTTTGCCTTTCCATTGCTCTGCGCTCGGAAGGCAGCTACCAGCAACGCGTCACTTGCGCCAGGAACTACGACGTCCCGGTGGGACTGAATGAATTGGAATGACTGCTCATACGCGCGTAGAGGGATCTGCGAAAAGGCCTCCAGAGAAGGCGTAAGATCAGGGAGATCATCCGCTTCCTCCTGCTCCTCTTCCGTAGCCGGTGCCGTGAACGCCGCTGTCGCAGCCTTGGGGTTCAAAACCTCAATCTCAGTCGTATTCGTTGTCTTCTTGGGTTTATCCTTGATAGTAGATACAGGCGGGGGTTCTGGTTTCGGAGGCACATACTGTTACAATGATTGTAAGTAGCAAAATCGATATAATACAATCAGAGACCACACACCTTGTTCTCGAAACCTTCATGCATATCATCACTCGTGATATGTTTCTTTTGCTCTTTCTCCTCCTTTGCCAACTCCTCCCTCAAATGATCCTGCGCCTCGGGGAGCTTTACCATATGCGTCGTAAGCCCCTCCACCAACGCTTGTCCCAACTTCTCCTCCCTCTCCCCCACATCGACGCTCCCCCCACTTACCTTCTTCTTTCCCTCCTCAGCTACCATCCTCAACAAACTCAGAATCATCCCATCGTACGTCATCCCTTCCCCCATCGAAGGTGGAGCTTCGGGAGAAGGATTCGTTGCGAGTTTCTCGACGATTTCGTTGAAGTACACTGGTACGGGTTTACTGTCTGGAGGTGAGAGGAGGGATGCGTGAATGGATTGGATACGGGGGAGGAGGACGTCATTGCATGCGATCTCGGCTTTGAGGGAAGCGATCTTGTGTTTACGCATTTCGCGTTCTTCATGTTTTTTGTTCTGGAGGGCTCTGTGAGGAGATGGGATCGGGTGAGTGATACATTTAAGGAAATTGACTATGGGGAGAACGAACGTACCGGACTAGAGAGCGTTTATCGACATTGGGATGCCCTTCGATATCAGAGTCGTCGGATAGCTATGCATGTAAGAAAGGTGAGGAGAGATATCGGAGACGATGAAAGGTAACGAACCTCGAGCTGATCCCATTTAGAGTAGTTCAGAGGCATGGCAAAGTTAAGGTAGGTGGTAAGTGGCAAGTAACTGAAAGCGCTTGATATATAGCTGATCAGATGTTGACGCTCAAGAAGCGCTCGTGTTGGAGATCGATCCTGGTAACTATAGGCTAGTAGTTCGAAGGATAAGGATAAAAGCCAAGATGGGTGGTTATGAAAGCGATTGCAAGTGTGTGGAAGCTGAAAGAGATGAGATGCGGGTCTAGACGCGAAAGTTCTCGAAACGAATTCATTCCTAAGTTCAGAGAAGGCTTATTTTTGTTTTTCGACGTCTAGTCGGATAGACAGCTCTTCTGCTACTTGCAAATGCTATCCCGAGCTTGCGAATAGATTCATCTCAGCCATTCCCCTCATAGATCACTTGGACATGATTGTATACGTATATCGAATGGTATTCCAATGATCTGGGAGTCCTGGGACACGGGCCCGCGAATGAGATGCTCAAGTCATAGGGCCGGGCTCACTTCTGGATCCCCATCAGCAGGCTTTGGTAAATATTGAGGATCGGGTACTCTCATGTCCCAGTCAGTCAGAGTACCTGAGCCATCGGGCATCATCCGTATATTCATGGGACTAATGTCTCCATGTAGGATCTGGCATTGGTCCAAGAGCGCTTTGTGGGCTGGACCAGATAGTAACGATCAGTACGGAGTCCGAGAACCGAGAAACAAACAGCTCACCATTGAAAGCATCGAGCATCGCTGACATGAATTGACGAGAAGATTTGAAATGCGAGATAGGCGTCAACGGTGCATGTGGATGAATATGAAGCACCTCTGGCGAGAAATCCGATTCGTCAAAAGTGTATCCTAGACCTCTGTATATCTCTTCGTCCCAACCACGTTCAATGTCAGACATGTGTGCAAATCGCCAAAGAAAATCCACTAGATGTTTCGAGTTCTTTCGATAGTTGAAACGTTCCGTGATGATCATGCCTGCAAGCTCCCAGCGGATGAAACGGACCCAGGGGCCGCCGAGGTAGATCATGAACGAGAAAGGGCGATGTGGGCGGATAGCTGCTTGGCTAGCATATTTGGCGAGGTCTTGTAGATGTCGCTCGTTCTCCTTTGCGTGAAATGGATCAGAGTTGGATTCCTGTGTCATTAAGATTTGGAGCTCGATCCTTGATATCTGATCCACGTTTTTGGAGAGGTCGACATTCTCGTTGTAGAGAACTAGATCGGTGTGTATTTTCTTCCGTGCGTCCTTCAAGATCGGGTATGATTCAATGGCAACGAGACCTGGTATGAGGCTCGGTTTCGCTGATTCTGCGTCCCCGTGTAAAAGATCGATCTGGGATTCCGAGGTCAGCTAGAAATGCGACGCGTTTGAAGAGTCGAGAGGACGCACAAAGGGTTGGTACAATTCCTGATCGTTAGTTACCCCAAAAGGCATGGCATTGAAGTATTTCTGCGAGACAATGGGACGCGTCTCTAAGGTCTCTGGCATGAATGTATCTAAAAATTGGCGGAGTGGCACGGGCCCAGTCCAAAAACCGACTTGTGGCTTGTTGCTCTTCGCACGAGATGGGGCCATGAGCTATCCTGGTATATGTGTTCCGTCGAGTCGTATCTATATGATTGAAGAGGTCAGGCCCCGGTCAGGATTGAGAGGATGAGTGTAGCGGAAGAAATGTAGAGCACGTGGTTATTTGAGTCGCGTCGGCGATTAAGCTCTTGCTTACAAATCAGTTGTGGACGTGTATCATGATTCGCGGGAACAAAATCCCGAAACCGTCGTAGGACTCCACAGCAGAGGAGGCAACATTACGACACAGGTATAGTACTCATATATCAGACCTCTTGAGTCTATGGAGTTTGGCTGTAGCGCCTTCCTGCAACTAAGTATGTTGATGTGCATCAAAATACACTACGATACATGTACAGGCCCAACATATGCGTACAAAGATTCGAACATAGATTTATACATAGCATAGGATCCCTTACATGTTCCCCTAGACCTACTTGGCTGTCTCGTCTCCGTCCGCAAAACTCATAATCCCAGACATCTCAAGACCCTGTACGACTTCCTCTGCATCGTCAATCTGCATCCCTCCAAGCACCGAATTTATTTCCTCCAGCTCCCCTCGCTTCAAAGCAGTCTTCAGTTCCTCTGGAAACGCGTCGAAAATATCCCACCTAAACTGCAACGCTTTCCGTACGTCCTCAACCTCCAGTCCTTCCATCTCTTCCCCTTCAAGTACGAGATCCTCGGGGGGCGGTCCATCGGGGACATTGAATGTGATGCTCTGATTCGCGTTCTCAGGCACCAATTGGATGTGTTCTCGATCTTCGTACGGTTTAGGATCCGGAGCTTTCGAAGACAAAGCGACTCGTTGGCATAAATGGTTGTACGCGCTTTCCACATCATACATGAACACAGCTTCTGCGCGCCTGTCATCGGATGTCATCCTATTCATGGTTTTCATGGTCAGCGATTGCGGTTGCCGACGGAACACGGAGACTAGGCTTACTTGTTGAAGAAAACGCGTACACCATCATCACCTAGATTCTCGCAGTACTGCAAGATCATGCTTTGGTGTACGCATCGCTTCGCGTACTTGGTCTTTCCGTTGCTTGCGGCTTTGAACGCTTGTACAAGCAGCGCATCGCTTGCTCCAGGTACGAAGACGTCCCTGTGGGATTGGATAAATTGGAACGAGTTCTCATACGATCGTAGGGGAAAACGAGAGAATTCTTTCAAGGATGGTGCCAATTTAGGAAGACTGACTGATTCTTCAAGCTTCCCAGAGGTGGGATGTGTGTTGATCGAGGCCGTGGCAGCCTTGGGATTTAATACTTCAATCTCTGTAGCCTTCGTGGTCTTCACTGTCTTGGATTTCTTCGGGATGACAGGAGTTACGGGAGGAGGTTCTGGTTTCGGAGGCACGTACTAAATATGCCCCGTCAGTATAACTATCATCGGCGTGGAACTATAAGAAATACCTTGTTATCAAACCCATCGTGAAGGTCCTCGCTGGTGATATGTTTCTGTTGCTCCTTCTCCTCTGTCTCCAGATCCTGCCTCAACTGGATCTGGGTTTCAGGTAGTCTCATCACATGCTGGCTGACCCCTGATACTAACGCGTCCTCCAACTTGAGTTCCTTGTCCTCCTCTTCTGTCAGATCCTCTACCTCCTTCTTCGCGTCTACAGCAACCTTACGCAGCAAGCTCAATATCATTGCGTCGTATGTCATCACCCCAGTCTCCAGAGGTACTGGAGGAGCATCCGGGGACGGATCCCTTTCCAGTTTCTCCACCATCTCGTTGAACAAGTCCACCTTGGACCTGCCAACGGGAGGAGATATAAGAGTGGAGTGAATGGCTTGAATCCGGGGAAGAAGTACATCATTGCACGCGATCTCTGCTTTCAAAGAAGCGATCTTCTCCTTGCGCTTTTCGCGTTTCTCATGGATTTTTTGTTGTTGCCATCTGTGAAGATAGGTGCTCTATTGATAATCATGAGTTTGGGATCATGGGTCAGACTTACCGGATCAAAGCTGGTGTATCGACGTTGGGGTGCTCTTCGATGTCTGAGTCGTCGGATAGCTTGGTAGGTGGACATACAGATAATCAGACTAACATCTCGCAGATTAATTTGATTCACCGTACCTCAAGCTGATCCCACTTCGAGTAATCGAGCCTCGGCATGATAAGTCTGTGGGAGATCAATCGCGTCGATGGTGTACAACTTGTATATGCACTGATAAATCAGGTCCTGCAAGCTATGGAGCTGTCAGTGATGTGAGATCAGGACAAGTAAAGCTGTAGAGCTGATTGTGATGTACATATGTTCCGAACTTCTTCGCAGAAAAATTGGCCGCGAGACATACCGTGTAAGGACGTCTATCATGTGTGCTCCGTGCTATTTTTCGACAGGAATGCTGTTTGAATAAGCGCCCCTGCTAGAATCTGCTACAGATACCATGATAGTAGGAGGCGGAGGGGTCCTTGATGACGAGGAAGGTTGGAATCGTCCGCAAAGGAGCCCGGGATCGTCGAGTTCGCGGATGCCGTAGACGCGTTCAAGACGCGTTTCCCGGTTTCCTATGATGCACCGAAGGAGTAGCTGGCATCTATCAGTGCTTCAGTTGACTCTCTGGGATTACAGAGAACATCAGTAAACGAACGGACGAAAGTTGCTGAAGTCAGAAGGGCTCGCTTCACTCGGGAGATTTCAATGAGTTAGCCACGAGTTATATTTGCTGACTCGGAGACGGGTATACAGCAGATGAAAGGGTAACAAGAAAGTGTGTGTAAGGATACAATGCAACAGCCCGTGTACTGAATCGACGAAAGAAATGGGAAATATGGAAATTTATCTGGAATTGGCTGCCCATGAAGGGAAGGCTCCTTAAGCTGCGTGGCAAGCAGTGTTTTGTGTGTCACACTGGCCGACAGTGAGGCCGGATGCCCTTCCTGCAGCGGAGTTGGCAACGTTCGCACAGGCGTTGTGTTGAATGTCGCAAGAGCGACCGAGGGCTGCGGCAACGTTGAGGAAATCATCGGAGCCGCTGACAACGAAGCCGCGTCCACCAGCAGTCACTGCGGGTGCAGCTGCACCACCCACTAGACGAACAGAATGTGTGTTTAGAGGCTGAGTGCCACACGAATGAGGGAAATAAACTTACGGGCCCCGGTGAATGTCTGAAGGTTGGTACCTGAAGTGGTAGCAGCAGCATTTGTTGCGACAGCACTGGATAATCTAAAATAAGCACTCTACTTTGATGATAATAAGATGTAAGTCTTACGCTGCGGCAGTGGCAGTTGCGGCAGATGCTGCAGTGACCGTGACGGTAGTAGCTGATATGACGAGGTGTAAGATTAGAGTAATAGACATTATCCACGAAAAGACGCACGAGGATCGCAAGTCGCAGCGGAGTTGTCCGCGGCTGCAGTAGCAGTGGCACTGAAAGTATAAAGTAGATTAATAACACAAAATACGAACGATAAGAGAGAGAACGTACCCGGAGGCAGCGGCGACACCACTGACGGCTGCATCAATCTCAGCTGCGGTAGCATCCTCGACCAAGAGGTTGTCTGTGAAGATGCAGCCGTTGGCGTCGTTGGCGTCGTCACAAGTGTTGCCCTTGGCGGTTGGGTCACCGATGGTCCCTGGAGCGAAAGTTCCACTCTTGAGAGCATCTTGAGGGTCTCCTCCAACTGCAGCGATCTGCTTGGCTAGTTCCAGAACGATGGCTTTGTTGACAGCAGCAGCGTTCGTAGAGGCAGGATCCTGAAACGAGGTCAGTATGTGATGGGATACCAGTGGGAAGATGCAACGAACCTGATGTTGTTGAATGGCAGCAATTTCAGGGTTCACGGCTTTGATGCTTGTGCAGGCATCCGTCGTGGCACCAACGCTCCCAGAGTTCCTCTCAAGGGCACGGTAGATCAAAGCATCAACTTGACCTTGGACATCACCCGCAGCCTTAGCGTTGGTGAAGGCCTGGTCGGCAGTTGCTTGCTGCAAGCAGGTCGCATCCTGTGGTACAAGCATCGCGTCAAAAAGCTGGAGAGAATAAAACATTGAAATTCTGCTTACGGTAATTTTGCCGGCACCAGCGACTTGAGATGAAGCAAGTCAGTATCAGAGTTCGTCCTACGACAGAGTAGGGTGTTATATCCTCACTAGCTGCAGCATTTCCAAGAAGACCGAACACTGGATCCTGAATTTGATCGGGGTTGTTCAAGTTCAGGCTCGTGCGGACCGATGTCAAGAACGGCTCGTGCGAGTGTTCTATGATACAGGCGTAAGACGTCAGTATTAGAATTAGAGCAGAGCAGAGATGGAGTCTCACCTTGGGGTACCTCACGCCGAATTGGCAAGGCAGAGACCATAGAAATGGTGGCAAGAGCCAGGAACACAGTTTTGTACGAGAGCATGGCGATAAATTTAGATTTCGTCGGAAAGGGTTAGTGTTGTTGTATCGAGGTGAAAGAAGGTGATGTAGTATGAAAGAATGAAATCCGCCTGCGACCTAAAGAGGAAGCACATCATAGTCAGGAAACAGGTCAACTGGTAGGAAAAAGCCCGACACTCACCGAAGAACTTGAAGCTTGAAAGGGGGAACAAGAACCTGTCTTGGCTGGCAAACACAAAATGTGGAAACTGAGGAAAACACGAAACAGACCCAGTATACCTTTTATACCATTTCGCATGCCTGGCCGAGGCGTTTCCAATATTCTCTAATGACCTTCTATTATTCCATGGTTGCTAGGAACGAGTTGGATAAAAACCACCGGGCTGGTGGTTGCCATCCTCATGAGCAATGAACAGAACAGGAAGAACATCTTGCAAAGAAATCAGGGTTTCCTTGGTTTCTATAATCGGCCCCGGCCTGAGAGCGAGTAATAATCTGCGTTATTTCGAGGATCTTCGTTGCGAATATCATCAACGCGTTGTAGTCCGATATTAATCCTACAGACGCCGACCTGTAAGTCCGGATAGACGACCAAGCACTACAGCGGAATGCACCAAACTTTGAGTTAGGGTAGGCGTCGAGGAGAACTTCTTCCAATCATTTGAAGATGTATCATAGACACCTTTGGAAGGTTGGGATCGTCGAACGGAGACGCAGAGAACTTGTCGCGTGCTAAGCGGCGCCAAACCCGGATCATATTATAAATTGATTTTGTCGTACCTTGGACGTGCCTGACCTTGGTTGCACGCTGCAGCACGTCGTCGTCAATGTGCGAGTGAAAGTGCCGGTTACAACAGGTCATGCACACCCGTTGCTTGAGGGAACAGAACAGGATTTTGAATGAATTTAATGTTAAGCTCTCTCGCTGGACTGTCGACGAGCAGAAATAGGCACCGAGGAGAATTGATTACTGTGCATTCTAATTATGCATGTGGTAGTAAGTTTCGAATTCGTGTGAGAGAGAGAGAGAAAGAGAGAAATATCAATAGATCCACCGTAGGTATCGAAATCGTCGAGACAAGCCTGCCAAAGTGACCGCTATCAGCGATGTCATGCTTCTTGAGGCTCTAAGCCGTGTGCTTCCTGTTCTAACCCGTAAACCAAACCAAGCGCGACCTTCGCCGCTGCTCGTCTCCTTTCCCCATCGTCCTCCATCCCCGCAATCTCAGCCTTCATCCCTTCGAGAGCGCTCAAGACGCGTGACAAGTCGAATGGAGCCATGTCGTAATCTTCGTCTGGACTCGAGGTTCCGGGTTGGAGAGGATCATCAGAGGGAAGCGGTATCGGAGCTATATGTGTATGTGGTAGTGATGATGCGCCGAATATACGCGCAGAAGTTGCCTCGATCTCGTCCCGGGTGGGTAAATCCTCGTCAGGTTCCTCCTCTCCCACAGAGCGGTGGGACACAGGGCTAGCATCGCCAGCGAGGTAGTCCCCAAAGTCCGAAACGGATCCCAAGGAGTGATACAACGAACCGGCGGGTAGACCCAACGCATCATCATGGACGCCGGCTTCGAAAGAATGATCACCATCATTGTCAAGTGATTTATCCTGTTGACTATCCAGGGGAGGTGCAGATACGAAGACTGTGAAGTCATCCTCGAAGCCCAGGGACTCTTCTGCCTTCTCTGCCTCCGCAGTATCTTTGTCTACGTCTTTGATCTCCGTTGGAGATGTGCAAGCACCTGGACGAGAAGCAGCAGTTTTCCAAGGATCTTGCTTCAGTTCGTGCTCCCCTGAGCCTGTCCCTTCCAACCAGAGCGTCAATTCCTTAAGTTCCCTTTGCATCTTATGGTTGCGTGCATCGCCCTGTATGATCACATCAGATTCCTCAATCGCAGAATGGAGACTCTGTGTCCGCGCCCAATCGAATAGTTCGCGTTCTCGCACACCGGACTTGGATTTACGGACAAGAGCTTGCATGGAGGGCCACATGATGGTGCTGAGAGCGTCTATAACGCGAGGAAGACCCGGAATGCCTGGAAACACTTACATGTTAGGATAATGGACGTGAAGTATACCCTTTGGTTGTACGTACCTTCCGAGTAACCTCCTTCATCCGCACCATGAGATAAAGGGACCCCGGGCGTAATGGTACCCTCCAGAGCATCGATAAATTCGAACCCATGAGATGATAGGAACTCGTCAATCTCGCTATCGTCTTCCTGTTCCTCGTCACCAGGATGGACATCCGGGTTTGGAGTCGAGCGCCGTATCCTCACAGCTAATGAGACCTCTGGTTCGTACGATGTCAAGTTATCCGCAAGTCGTTGTATATGATGTCTGTAGGGCTGTGATGATAGAGAGCAAACCGCAAAATAATTCACTGCCTCTGTCACGACGTGCAAACACAGGAGTGTGGTAGAAAATGCACACCTCTCCATGAGACCAGACGAATATGACTGCTGGTACGCTTTCGGCGTGTGGTGGGACAACATCTTTGATGTCGTGCACTTGGAAGTGTACGTCGGCGGAATAGTATTTATTGGAGATGGTCCAGGGTATAGTTCTTGACTGCGCATTGGACGACGAACCCTCTGACTCTGATGGTTCTAAGAGGTTATGCGGGGATGCACCGATTGAATGAATGGCTATTGATCTCTCTCAGAATGTTTCAACACCAGAAAGACAGCTAGAATTCGTACAATTTATGAAGACGAGAGCATGTTCTATAGATGGAGCCACGGTAAGGATGCGAGATTGGGCTGGATTGGGCGGTGGTGCGGATATGTGAGATACGTTTGACTCGGATGTAACTGACATAGTTGGTCGTCGTCGTCGTCGAGATAGTCGACGTTTGAATTCAAGTCGTGAAACGCGGTTAAACGCGGTAAACGAAGGTGTATAAGTCACGTAAACGAGCGCTTAACCATCGATCATCGCGGCTCTACTTGGTGCTTTCAAGCGCTTATCTGCATTGCTGGTATAACTGTACATACATGCTTAGACTACAAACTGCACCCAGTAAATGCCCATGTTACATCAATGTGCTCCTTGATCTTGTTTCTCCCTCCGGTATCGCCACTTCTGAACAACCCACCGACTACCGTACCAACTGCCAACTACAGTCACGAATACCCCAACAATAGCGGCTCCAATATATCCAGAATTGTCGTTTGCCTTTTGGGAGGTGAGTGAATCGAAAAACCATGCATAGATGAGATGATATCCACCTTAGCCCAACCTCTCCACCAACTCCCGGCAAGACCTCCTCCGCCTGGCGCATTAGCGGCTTCTTGACATTTCCGACAGTTATCTCCAATCAATCCCATGATTGTAATCAGAGATATACTGCGTGAGGATACTACATGAGCGAGTCTGTAGTCGAGGAGATGACCTCGGAGTATACCTAAACGCTACCAAGATGCTCATCAGTGTCAAGATGATTGATAAGCCCGACATCATATTCATCTTGACTCTCTGATCGCGCAGTACGGTAGCTTCATCTTCCGCGGAGATCTCGTTGAGCTTCTCATCGCTCACCGGATGGGGTATATCTGGAGCCGAAGTCTCGGACGGTATATGGCGACTATCGCGCGAGAGACGAGGTACATTTGATATGCCATCAGACCTCGGAGAAGGGGCCCTGTCGAGTGACTCTCGTCCTGGTGATTGGACCTCTACGGTGAAGTCCTGCTTCTGTGGCAGGAGATCAGGATCCTCGAGGTCATTCATATCTCCCGGTGGAGTCGACTTTGACGGTTGGAATATCGCCCAGGAATGCTCGGGGAACCCGGAATAGGAGTAGAGCATTAGTATTGAGTCACAAGAGTCTATTAACGTCATTCCTGCGGTGAAAAGAAGCTGTTTAACGGGTCGTTTAGTTTTCTGTCGCCGCGAGTTGTCAACTGGGAAGAGACGATCACCGGGAGAATGACGATATCCCGAGAAGGTATGGATTTTCCGTCTGAGCCTTTTTTGGCGATTGCAGACACAGCGAGAAGGGCGATAGAAGACGCCGTGTCGAACCCTAGAATGGCTCAAGTAAGAGGCGTCCACACAGACTGTTATGTTACTGACCGAACCCAAAGAGAACTCCGACTGGATACATCTATGAAACGTGGGCGGGGATGATGTAGGTTCAAGAAGTAGATACAAACTGCGCTCACCTTCCATGGACGGTCGACAAAGGTGATGATGGGTCCAAGAATTCGCATCATAAGCATCTGGTTGTGATGACCACGGACTGGGGCTTCGTCAAGTTCAGTTGAAGGCACCCCGTTAGCGAGTTGTTGTTGTCTTCGATTCTTGTCCTGAGGATGACAACTTTTATGGGGTTGTTCACATAGAAAAGAGGGTGGGCTTACGTGACGGCGTTGCTTGATTATTCTCCACAAGATAATAGAGTTGGCCAAGCCTACAATGAAGAGAAAGGAGCCGCTCACGGCAGATCCTGTTCCCATTGAAGTAAGTCAACTTTCTGTAGAGGCATGGAATGATAGCGCCTCGTACCAACGATCCCTCCGATGGTGCCAACACCGTCGATTCTGTTATATACGTCAGTAGATATAGCAATGGCTACATTCTGTAGTATAACGAAGCCCTTCGTATGAATGGGTTTTGGTGTTGAGATGCAGTGACGTACCACTACAATGACGATGGTACTATGGCCTAGCGAGAAAAACAGTCCGCAGGTCACTGGCAGCTGTCCCATGCCGATCAGGCCTCGTGTCGCGTTGTCTATCGCGCTTCATAGCAAAAAGGAAGAGAATAGTCAGATGCTAGATTCAGACTAGAGGGATATGAGATTTTGAAGGACGTGAAGATACTGGTAGTGAACTTACGTGCATGAATGATCGTTCAAGACCTTATATGGTCTGCATCTAGGGCTACGGCCACAAATTCGAACATGTATCCAATGTTTTGGGAGAACGTGCTTACCATGGCGTAGACCTAGAGTCTATTTATGGAGATTCAGATCCATGCATTGCTAGGAGGAGACAGGTCACGAACCCAAGCAAGAAGCGCCAGACTGAGAATTGGTTGTGTATCACGGTTTCGACCAAAGAGGACCCCAGTTACGATCCAGCATATCATGTTCGCAGATATCTCGGATACCAGGAGAAGAAGAGAACGACCGAACAGAGTCAACGGTGGAGGAAACCATCTGCCACGGTACATGGCTAGCGTTTTCTGATCAAAAGGCATCTGTGGGAGATGTATAAAACGCACAGACTCGACTCGAGGTCTCCTCGCCTGGATCTTCGCGATTGAGTATAGATAAGATAGCGCCCATAGACTCCCATAAGACTTGGTGGCAGTCCTCAAAAATTGAAATAGCAAGGCTTTGGCAAATAATCCTCAAATAACGCGTATATATATGGCGCTCTTCATCATGAACTCTCAAGAAATTCTCGAGTCGACGTCCATCGCGATCTTCTTTGTTGCCAGTCATCTGCGCGAATATACCACATACGTTCTTGAAAATGCCAGTGGACGAAATCCACGAGAGCAATCCACAGACAGAGATGGACGTGGACGATGATAACGACGGCGCTGACCACGACTCGGACGTCTACGACGACAACGACTCTGACGATGACAACAGCATCGACAAAGATACAGATGACACCGAAAATGAAGATAGCAACGTCGAAAACAACACTCCGCAGCCTGTAGACAATATTCCTGTACCTGAGGTGGTTCCTTATAAGCCTATTCTCGATACTGGCTGGCTGGGTCCCTATCCCCTCGACGAGTTTTTCTCCCACTTCCTACCACCAGCTCCCTCGCCATGCCCCTCTGTTTCCAAAGATCACTTCAATGCAATTCCCGCAAACGTGCCGAGCAAGAGAGACATGTATAAACCTTTCGTGCGTGTGACTCGTCGTCACCTTCTCTCTCTCTCTAATATTCTATCTAGGTCCAGCTTGTGGAGAAGGACGAAGATACTGGACGGCCGTCTCTGCTCCCTGGGCTGAGACTGGTCGACAGATCCAACACACCCTATCGAAGAAATTCGATCAAACTTATATCCGATCTCGTCGTGTACAAGCGGAATGTAAACATGTCCAAGAATTCCACTCAGTTCGATGGCATCGAACTCGAACTGTTGTTCAAAAAGGATGATTCTGCTGAACCATTCGCGTCTGATCCTGAATCCGATTTCGAGGCACCTGGAGAGGCACCAGCGGCGTGTCGGAAGAAACTGTTGACCTACCTCAAAGAACTATCCCTCAGTCATCATCGTCCATTTACATTCTGTGTATTCCTGGGCGATCCTTGGATCCGGTTCCTGCGATGGGACATCGGTGGGGTTTTGGTAACGGAGAGGTTCAACTATCGAGAAGATTCAAAGTATTTGGTGGAGTTCCTATGGCGGTTCGCACACATGTCTGATGCCGAACGCGGTTGTGACGATCCAAACTTCGCTCCCAAGTGGGAAGCGAAGACGCAGACGATCACGCCGATCATCCTTGGTCTCAACAAGATATCCACTGGGACACAACTACATGAGCTGACGAGTATCAAGGAGATATTCACAGGCCTAGCGGAATCTACCAAAGGTCATTCCATATTCTAGCTCAAGCTTCTATACTGGCTGATGTTCATAATTTTGGTTGTTGTGCAGCCCTTCACGGGTTGACTTGGGCCACTGAGAGCGTCCATGGGGATGTCAGTCCGTGGAATATCATCCGAAGCACAGATGGTAGCTTCTACCTGAACGACTGGGACACGGCGAGACACGATCCAACAAGCGCAGAGTCTATCTTTACTACCCAATCTTCTGCGAGACAATACATTATCGAAGACTGGTTCAATAAACCTGGTGTGAAACAACAGATGGAGGAATTCGGTCAGTCACAACGTGCCATCTCTTCCAAGAGTCGATTTCTCATTATATCTTCTACTAGTGGCGACACGAGTGAAAAACATGAATCAGGCTACATGATTAAACCTGCTCGGAGAGACGGGTGGGGCAAAGTTTCCTCGAGAACCAAGCGTGTTGTATAGATCTTGCCTACAATCTATTCTTGTCACCGGTTGATTTTACGTAAAAGCAGCCGAGCTTTTCGTGGGACCTATCGTACGCGTACAAGTCGTACTGACTCGTACAATGCTTGTACACCTCCCTCTTATCGTTTTCGCCCTTTCCAGATCAGCGGTCGCGTCTGCGTCTGCGTCGCCTGGAAGCGCCTTATTCAGTAGCGCCTTTGACGGCCTTCCGGGTAGCGACTTGGCCAAATGGCTACAAGATCTAAGTAATGGATGTCGAGACTCCAACATCCCAGGCCCGCAATGTGCAGACACTGCGATATCCCTCCTCCAGGGAGACATGCAGTTGAAAGCACAAGAGGAGAGAAAACGGGTCCTGGAGAACGCTGGGGAGTGGGAGTGGGAGTCTTTCGAGAAGTTCATCACGCGAGCGTATGGTGGGTCAAGTTGGTCATTTGTCAGTGGTATTGGGCGCTGAGAATACGATCTTTTAGAACAGTCAAACAAGAGTGCGTGTCAGGGATACAACTCAGGGCCTCGAGATACTGACATGGAGCACATTCGTAGGCTTGCTTGAGCGGCATCCTTACATGCTCGCAACAGTAGCAGGCGTTGGAGCAGCGGCTGGTTCCTTTGTGCTCATTCCGGTTGTGGGGATAGCCGCCCTAGGTGCTGTGGGGTTCACATCTGGTGGAGTCTTGGCAGGTATCTATTTTCATCTTTCGGACTAGCCTAAAGATCTGACAGTGACGGTTACACAGGTTCGGCTGCAGCGGCTGCTCAGTCCTTCGCATACGGTGGTCTGACTTCCGGGATATTCGCCACACTTCAATCCGCCGCTGCTTCTGGCGTAGTTGCTTCTACACCCTTTTTGGCAGCGGGAGCCTCAGCCGTCGGTGTCGGTGTCGGTAAGATGGTGAATCAGGTACTGAATAGCGACCGTGATCCGGACGCAGGAGCGACTGACACTGATCAATCTGATTGTGATTGTCCTACGCCTTGATGCATTGCGCACTCGCAAAATACTAGACTCCCTACTTCCCAATGATACACTGATAAATTTTACTTGAGGGACATCTAATTTCGTCGAAAATCCAATCAGTTAGGAACTCAAGAGCCGTCTCACACCCATGTCTCCATGTCCGATAAACTGAACGCGTACGTCCAGTATTCTTAGAATTCATGTTTTGTCATGTTTTTCTGCTAGAATATCAGACAGAACTACCCGTGTATTTGACGATGTGCACATGTGACGATCTTGACTTTGGGAGTTCGAGACGTTTAGCTTCCGACTCGCTACCTTCTTCCGTCGTTGTCTCTCCTCTAGTTCTAGCCGTTGGTGCATCAGCAATCGGTGTCTATGTGAATGCAATGATCGTCAAATCGAAGATATAATATTGAACGGCGACATTCTGGTGAGGGTGCTTATATTTGTTCTGCAATCTGCATTAATGATTCCTGAACACTTAGTCTTTTTTGTACAGCTTTTTCGAAGAGCAGTGCACGACCCTCATGTACCCTGCCTTTCGGCATCCGCGGAGCTGTTCTTTCTAATCTTAGAAGAATGACTCGAGAAGCCGTCTTGTCTTCGAGCACAGTGGTTTTCCGTCTTGAAACCTTGATGTTTGTTTATAGCACCGGAGAGTAGCAACGTGCGCGAAGCATGTTTTCTTGTTCTTAAGCTCACTGCTGTGCGTGAGTCCTCATACAATCTCTCTGTCTCTTTTTACCCTCTGCATTGCACGCCTTTTCTTCCAATCGTTTATCATGGTCGTCTTGTTATCACCTGAAACTCTCAGTGATAAATTAAAAACCATGGCCAGCATTACGGATTGCACTTTCTCGGGTCTCCCGGATGGGAATTTGTATGCATGGTTTGAGATCATCGAACGACTCTGCTCGGCACTTCAGATCCCAAAAACACAGTGGTCAGATGCCGGTACACATTTCCTTCAAGGAGGCTTGAAGGCCAAGGTACAAGAACAGAAACAACAGCTTGTGACAGGGTTTTGGGATTGGAAAAGTTTCAAAGTGTTTGTGATCCAGACTTATAGTCGGTATCAATCATACATCTATAGAATTGCTCGCTAAAGATATATTTGTTTTCAGGAGAGTCGAGCAGGCAAAAGAGGGATCTGTTGGAAGAGAAAGTAGACGAGAAGGAACAGGATGGGAGAGGAGGAGAGGAAGGAGGAGAGGAAGGAGGAGAGGAGGAGAGGAGTGAGTGATCTGCGTTCATTTTTGTGTTACCGTCGTACCGGGATACTCACATGCATCATAATTGTAGGCTTTCGAAAGGAACATCCTTATATGTTTGCAACAGCCTGTGGTGTTGGCGCAAGTGTTGCGACTCTCGTTGCTGCACCCGTAATAGGCTTGGCTGCTCTTGGAGCCGTTGGGTTCTCATCTGGCGGAGTTGTCGCAGGTAACGTCTCTTGTATGTCAACCGTGAACATCTGTTGTTGACGATTACGACTCTGGCAACAATGGTGCACAGGCTCGATCGCTGCGTCTGCTCAGTCGTTGATATATGGGGGCATGACCTGTGGTGTATTCTCAGCATTACAATCTGCTGCTGCTACTGGCGTGATTGCTTCTACCCCAGTTCTGGCGGCAGGCGCGTCAGCCATCGGCGTGGGTGTTGGTAAGGTTGTCAAGGATCAGACCAAGGCGAATAAATAGTCAGCGAACGACACGACTTGACTGACATGCTAGTTTGCTGTACTTACCATGCTTCTTTCTTGCTATATCGTACATGTACTTGTATTCTCTTCGATGATCTGATCTCCAATATATGCATATGGGACCCACACATACTTATGGTCCCAACATGGTCCACGACTTAGTCAGCACGTGTGACCAAGAAAGGTTTAAATGTTCAAAATCAACGTTCAAACTTCAACTTGAGCTTGAACTTGAACTTCACAGTACATCCATCCTCAAACAGATGCACTTTTGTTGGCCAGGCCCGTGCCCTTGCCACGGTCAAGAATCCGAGTCACTGCCACGCCACAGTGACTCGGACACGGAGGATTACAAGGCTTGGGTTGGGCCCATGCCTCTCGACGAGTTCTTGGAAGTGTTCATGCCTGAACCATCTCAGACGCGCCCTGTGATACCAAAAGCCTACTTCGACGTCAGAAGTCACTCGGAGGTGGTGAACGAAGCAACCCACACATCCTTCGTAGGTCCCAATCGAACTTGTCAGTCACGGTTTACCCTCTCAAATGCTACTGGTAGATCGATCTTCTACACGGAGATTCTTCAGCAGGCGTACCGAACCTCATACCTGGTCTACTTGCTGTCGACATATCCTCGCAGAGTCTGCAAAAACTCCACACTCACGTGGTCTTCTACAAAGAGTGTCTCGACATCTCGAGAGATGTAAATAAGAGCCATTCCATCGAGCTTCAGCTTCTATCGAGAAAAAACGATATCCCTGACCCATACGATGCTAAAGAAATTCGCCCAGCTCTCAGAGATCTCATCAGATACGCCAGCCAAGCGTATGATCATCCCAACCCTCGTCTCGTCTCGTACTTCATATTCCTTGGCGGTCCTTGGGTTCGATTCGTACGCTGGGATCTATCGGGCTTGATTGTCACGGAACGCTGTAATTTCCGAAAAGACTCTCAATATCTGGTGGACTTTCTTTGGCGGTTTGCACACATGTCGGATATTGAGCGGGGATGGAATGATTCTAGGGCATGAGAGTGGCCTGCTAGACTTAAGGGTCTCAACGATCTGAAGGGTGATATCCTCGTTCCTTTCAATCTATGACGCGCAGAGCAATTGAACATGTTTGTAACGAACATGATGAGATCGATTATAATTTCGCCTTGGTTTGCTTCAGCTTCTTCGCTTGTTCGCGAAGTAACCTGCGGAGTAATTTACCACTCGGATTTTTCGGAATAGCGTCCACGAATACAACTCCCCCAGCAAGTCGTTTGTAGTTGACCTTGTTATGTGCGACATGCTTCGGAGAAAAGTCAGCTATTTTTTGCCTCCCCCTCTTGAGAGACATGGAATGTGCGAACCTCCATGATGGATGTTTTGATCTCGTCGGCAGTTCGAGGATTTTTGGCCACTCTTTTGGTAGCATCAACAGTCGGAACGACAAACGCTAGAGGGACCTCCCCACTATAATCATCCGGTATACCGACTACTCCTACGTCTGCTACATCGGGATGGTCAAGGATGCATCCTGATCAGAACGTCTTGCGTCAGACGACACAATCTTCGAGTTTGTACAGCACGCGCCTTCAAGCTCTGCTGGGGCTACCTGGAATCCTTTGACTTTCATGATTTCCTATCAGTATTTGACGCAATCAGCTGGAAAGACATGTTCGAAGCAAAACGGGATAAATTTTGCCTTGAGACGGTCAACGACCCAGAGTTCGGAGTTGCGGTCAATCTTGACCTCGTCGCCAGTCACAACCCACCTAAGTGGTGGTCTCAAATTGCAAAGGAGGTCCAATATATGCGTGCGTCTTACCCGTCAACAAATGTCTCTTTGGTTCTGCAGAACGATTTGCAATCAGTATCGCATCATTCAACAAGAATATGACTCACGCAGTCGCGTCGTTCGCATATCCCAGAGCCAATGATGGAGACTTGATCCATAATTCTCCTACTTCACCAGGACCTGCTGAAGAACCGTCTGGTCTTATGACACGAGCCACGACTCCAGGTAGAAGAACCCCTCCGCTGCCTGAGGATCCCCGTTTCTGGGTCACAGGCCACATTGTGACCGATGTACACGTTTCAGTCATCCCTGTTTATCGACGTTTCGAATGCAGACAAAGAAGGCATGTGCAAGAAGAGTATGCGAACCGTAAGCTTGGCCAATGTGGGCGGAGGGAAATGTCTGGAAGAGCTGACGGTTGATTTCCTCCGTCAAGGGAGCTGCACCAACCATTATGCATCGGATGGTGTTGAGATCATATTTCTTGACAGCTGGGTGCTGAAGTAACGATGAAAAACAAAACTAAAAGACATATGATAGAAGTGTTTTGTTCACTCACTTTGCATAGCAAGACAGCCTGGGGCGGAACGATCCTGGCAGAAAGAAGCAAGATAAGCACGAGGTCAATGGGAGCAAACAGACTATCTCGTACATCAAGTGGGTTATTCGGTGATGCACGATGGACTTCAGAAATTCTAAGAAGTTGAACTTCGGCACAACTACAAACGACATCTAGATCGGAAGCTTGAGGATGGTCCGCGGAGAACTCGTCAAGATGAAAGGACTGACAGCGGAGAATAAGACGAAATGCAGATTGATGACAAGACCGTATATGTCTAGAGGCAATGCCGTCAGAATATCATACTCTAGGAACCGACGGGTGTCCCAGTGATTCGCTCACGGTACAAAGGAAGGACTGTGCGGGGTCGAGCGTTGAGCGGGATTATATATCCATAAGAAGACAGCCCTTGCTCACCACCAATGGCTACATCTCCTGGCCTATATCTGCGTTCCTCCCAAGTGGTGTATTCTTCGTTGACTCTATTGTGCGCGGCAATTTGTATTACGTTCGCAATAAGAGCTGTGTGCGGTATAGCTACGGCCTACAAATCAAGACAAACTAGTCAACAGCAGGCTCGATGACATCACGAGGTGACTTAACCTTCGGCTTTCCTGTTGTACCGCTAGAGAAGCTGAGAAACGCAAGTTTGGTTTTTCCTTCTCCTGGCTTGAGTTTTCTCTCGACGAACAAAGGAGATTTACTGAGTCCTTCTAGCACTAGGTCGTTTATGGTAGTTCCGTATGGAGGTTGCATTTCCGGAGATAGATGGTTGAATAGCACAATGCGACTGGGCTCGATACCGGCTGCACGAGCTGCGGAAAGAGCTGCGTCTATCGAATCGGGATGTACAAGAATCAAAGTCGCATTTGTGGCAACAAGTTGATAGTGCAATTCATCAGCCGTAAAGTCTGGATTGGCGGGACTGTAGTTTGGTAATGAGAGCCAGCAGGCATGTAGGTCAATAAACTGGCATACGAAAATATCGCTCCAAGCCTGTGGGTCGCCCACATCGCGACTGGGTAATCTATCAGAGATGGCGTGAGTTTTAGGCCAGAATGGCGGGGAGAACAGTTACCTATGTGATTTTTGCTGAAAGCCAGAACTGTTCACATTTCATGAACAAATTGCATATGCTGAGTTTACGAGCTATTTACCGATATCATCTTCACCTGTTGGCACGGCTAAGCAAGATGTTCCAGTTTTTAATCTGGGATGAGGCTCACCGATATTATATTTGAAGCTAAGCGCATTTGCTAGTCCATAAGTACGAAGACGAAGCTTGAAATAATTGTCATTCAGCGTTTGTCTAGAACTAGAAATTGCTCACCTCTTCAAGGCCGGCTGTCTTCCCAGTTTTGTCGTCAATCAACCACGGTATGCCATGCTTCCTCAAAGGCCGTTTAGGATGATGATAATCTAGAATGAACTGGACAACTGTCAGATCGTCAGGAATGTGAGGTAGTGTTTCACTGTAGGGGGAGTGGAATTCGTGCATCGCAAGTGGGAACAAAGCTTTGAAGAATTGGATGAAGGTCAAAGCAGGTTCTTAGAAAACCCTGGGGCCATCAGGCTATCTGTGCATTGCAGATTACGACAAAGAAAGCTCCCACTATTGTCACGGCCTTGCACGTTACCCAAACCATCGCTCATGTGACATATTCGTTCCCATATAAGTATAGGTGGCACTAGCAAAGTAAATGCTGCTGGCGCCCCGGATGACTCGGTCTTGGGGGGTGGGGTCCATTTGCAAGAGCGGTGAGAATTTTATGTCCAGCTTGTCCACATGCCGGTATGCGGGACCCGGCTGTAATCTGAGGATAATCTAAATGATTTGTAGCAATGCAGTCAGCCAGTATAACATGTAGTCGTCTGCATACTACAGTTTCACCATCCTATCCATCCGATTCCGCAGATATCTGGCTCGATCACGAAGTACTCTTCTTAACAATTTGCCGCTGGCATTCTTTGGAATCACATCTACAAACTCGACATCTTTCAGCCATTTGTAGCGAGCCTTGCTGTCGGCGACGTGCTGTAGATATCATGAGTATTGCCCGTAGTCCAGAAAGATGCACCCTACTTTCATGATGTTGGCCTTTATCACGTTGGTCATGCGCGTGTCAGTGGCAATCCGGCTTTTGGCTTCGTTGTTGAGTACCACGAATGCTAACGGCAATTCACCATTGTAATCGTCTGGAGTCCCGACGACACACGAATCAGCAACATAAGGGTGCCCTAGCAGACATCCTTCTGGACGATCAATACAAGAAGTCGACACCCGCTGTAGAATCTTACGAACCTTCGAGTTCAGCGGGAGCTACCTGGAATCCACGAACTTTGAGAAACTCCTACAATGACAATACGATCAGTAGGTCGTCAACATTGCCGACAAAACATCATCGGACATACCTTCAGCCGATCGACGACGAAGATCTCCCTGAGACCGTTCATTATAACCTCATCACCTGTTCTTACCCATCTAGTCAGAAGTAATGAGATGGGTAGTCAGACGGCGTAGTGGATGGAGGTACTCACCCATCAATGAAGGTCTCCTTAGTTCTGCGACATTCCCCCGTCAGCGGAGCAGTAATTTGTGATATGGTTATCACTCACGCTTGATCATTATTAGTATAACCAAGAGCTGACGAGGGACACTTGACGACCAATTCACCAGGCTCACCCTCTCCGGCTAATGTCCCGTCGGATTTGACTATTCGGGCTAGAGTGTTGACAAGACAGGGAAAATGCATGATGCTCGACGCGTATGACAATTTACAGGAAGTGGCTCCTACCTTCAACTCCGGGGATCAGTTGTCCGGCACTCCCTGCAGAACCTTGTTGTTGTGTCATCGGTGGCATGGCCACCATGGTTGCTGTTTCTGTCATCCCTATCACCGAAAGAGAGTTAGATAGAGTTGGGTATGCAGCCAGGTAGAGACTGACCGTAAGCCTGCCCCACTTGGCATGTTGGAAACACATCGAATAGCTGCTCGTTCATCTCCTTCGAAAGGGGGGCTGCACCGACCATTACATACTTGACTGAGCTGAGGTCATAATTCTTGACCGCCGGATGCTGTTCATGATTTAGCATGTAGGAGGAGATATCTCCGGGAAGTCATGCAAAAGTCTTACCTTGCACAGTGCAACGGCTTGGGGCGGAACGATACTACGAGAATAGTCAGAGCTTCCGGAAGTCGTCCCGTAGATTACAACATACATCACATGCGTTATACGATATCTTTGTATGGTGTCCAACATATCTAGTAGGGTGTATCTTTCCATTACGACAACTGACATCTGACAAGGTGGAGTGAGATCGGGCCGGTCAAAAAGAGAACGGTCGAAAACTCACGGCGCTGAAGAGAACAAAATGGAGCTAGTATATTTTGAGTATATCACGTTACTGGTAAGAACAGCGACAAGCTCACATTTATAACGAAGCCAGCAATGTCTACTCATGAAGCTCGCTGTCAGGACTTGAGCGATGAAGAGGTTTGATTCGACCGCTACGTACGAAAGAAGGGAAGAACGCCGAGGGCCACGTTTCCTGGTCTGTATCCACGGTTTTTGCTTTCCGGGCAATTTGTGTTGATTCGGTTGTGTACAGCCATTTGTACAACATTTGCTATAAGCGCATAGTGCGGAATTGCAACTGCCTACAAGAGCCGGTATTAAGTTGGAATCGTGACCCAAAGAAGAGGGCACGTACCTTTGGTTTACCGGTAGTACCGCTGGAGAACGAGAGAAGGGCAAGTTTTGTCTTTGCCTCGCCTACATCTAAAGTCCTCTCGACGAAACTGGATTCTCTGTTTAGTCCGTCGGCTATAAGTTCCCGTACGGTAGAGAAATAAGGAAAATTTAAATTATGGACGGGGTCGAACAGCACGATGCGATCGGAGGACAGGCCAACAATATGGCAGGCTGCTAAAGCCGTGTCGATGCAACTCGGATGCGCGATGATAAGAGATGCTTTGGTAGAGGTCAGCTGATAAACAAGCTCATCTGCGGTGAAGCTTGGGTTGGCACAGCTGTTCATACTCGAGTAAGTCGGATAGGAAAATACATAAATGATTTTGAGATACTTACGTGACTACCCCACCGAGTGACCACACTCCCCAAGTTACAACCGCATAATCTGCTTATAGTCAGAGATATCATCCTGGAAAGGGGCTTGAACATATCATACCGATGTGATTAGGACTAAAGACCATGACTGCAAGAATATCAGCGATCGTTACATATGAGGAGAACGAGGGTAGACGTACCGACGTCATTCTCATCTGGACCAAAACGAGGCATGTTCAGAAGATTTAGTTTGAACACCGGGTAGGAAATGACTCACTGATGTTATATTTGAAGCTCATAGCATTGGCCAACCCAAAGGTGTTTCTTCGAAGCTGACGATGTCGAGAGATTCCAAAGATTAACCAGAGATCGACGGCATCCGGCAGTCTCATAGTAGACCGACAGATCAAAGAGAGGGGAAAGAGGCTCACCTCTTTCAAACCAATTCTTCTACCCGTCGAATTCTCAATTAAGCATGGCACGTTATTGCGGCATGGCCTTAAGGGGTCGCGGTAGCGAAGCATAAACTGGGCCACGGTCAAACTATCCGGAATATGGGGCAGAGACGAGACGGGGCTGTAGTGTTCAGTCATAATCGTAGTGAATGGTGAGTGGATAGATGGACGGGCGATTGAGTCTTGGAAGAGAGAATTTCCTACAGAAGAAAGGAAGAAGAAATCAAGGACAGAGGATGATAGACACCGGTCTCTATGGGCGTTTTATATCTGTTTCCCGACAGGTCCCCAACCTAGAGAACCGTTCCATTCGCTGACTTCCCCAGTGGGCCTCCTGATCCGGCTGAACCAACACAGGGAGATGAAGAATGCGGCGATGTATATGCAGATTCTAAGGTTGCCATAATCGCCGGAGAAGAAAGTATGAGAGCTGAGAGATTCGGGCAGATTTTGAAGATTAGCAAGGTCCCGAATCGGCGGCATTTCAAAAAGTCATAGATACCGAATGTTTGCCGGGAGGAGTTTGATCTTGTCGCCGGCTTTAGTTAAAAGCATGAATATTTGAGTTTTTTGCCTCGAGGGCCCACGTCGTAATGTTGATGAAGATTAATCGACGATTAAGTTGCTGAATGTATTCCATCAATCAGTGCTGTATTCCCAGGGAGAGTTTGATAAGTGACATTCCAACACAGAGTTCACAAACGAGACAAAATCCCACTCTGTAAGTCGGAGTTCTCTCGGACGATGCGCGCCTGGGCTTCTCCCAGGCTTGATCCCAACTTCTCCTGGTTATCGTACCACCATCTCAAGACAAACTCTTTCTCTCGGTCCCCAACACTCTCTAGAATTTCCCGGAAGAGAGCCTCCACCAATTCCTTCCTTCTCCCCTCAGCCCCCGCTGCTCCCAGTGGCGCGACTTGTCCCTGTATGGGGGTGTGTGCGATAATAATAGCACGAATCTCTGTCAACACGCGCGCAAGTAGCGCTAGTGGAAGAGAAGGTACCGTGGCTATTAGCATCAAGTGGAGACGATGCAGACGGTCTTCGTCAGGCCGACGAGTCGAAGAGGCCGACGGCGATGAATAAGAAAGAGAATGTATGGCGTCTAATAGCGATTGAATGCAGAACCAGGCCAGTGTGTATCTCTCGTCTATTAACTCCGGTGACCCTATGCTTGTGGAATCACTCGCGCTCGCGGAGGCACTACGAACAAGCGCCGAATAAGCTAAACGGAGTTGGGCTGAGCTCAGTTTTCCATCAAGAGAATTCTAAGGTGTCATAGGAATCAAGATACACATATGAGTGTAGAGAGAAGTCGTGTGATCGCACCTCGATCAGGCAATGTGTGTAATAGGGCACTATTCTTGCTACATTGAACTCGGCATGGCCCGGTAGGTTGTCCTTCTCCGTCTTCCCTTTATCTTTATCTATATCATGGGGTAAGACGGTATCCTGTGGGATGACGGCGAATAAAGAATGAGAAAAAAAGTGTTTCGCATACCTTCTCCGGTGTACAAAACCCCTTGATTGGCAGAACCGCGGTCTAGTAATGGAGATGTCGTTTGAGATGAGAAGGTTTTACCTTCTCCAGCATGCTGAGCATGAGACGCGAAGAGAGAAAGTACGACAGAATGCGCAGATTCGAAAGTCTCGCGATGCTCGGCGTCGAAGAGGTGTCTGCCAAATAGAGAGCTATCATCAATTCCGGGCCAACACAAATGCCTTTGAGACATAAACCTACGGGAGACAGAGGGGGAAAGCATACATTCCGATGCATTCGCCGCTCAATACGGGGATAAGCTGTTCGATACTGGCAAGCGCATAGGCCTTTTTCG
Source organism: Sarcomyxa edulis (assembly GCA_009761415.1). Taxonomy (NCBI): domain Eukaryota; kingdom Fungi; phylum Basidiomycota; class Agaricomycetes; order Agaricales; family Mycenaceae; genus Sarcomyxa; species Sarcomyxa edulis. The sequence goes on along the minus strand of QUOL01000014.1, from coordinate 610,999 downwards.
CCAGGTCCATTAATGTATACCGGGGCTTTAACTCTATCCCAGCCATAAGTCAGTTGAAGTGAAGGAAAAAGGATAAATGAAAGTTGCACAACGATGCCCCCTTTACCTTGCTCTTCTCCTTGTCCCTGCCCGAACGATTGGCAAAGCTCCTTTACGAATCGATCGCTAGCCACGGGATCAGATGCAAGGATATCGAGGGCTAGATAGAATGTCTTCTTGAGCTCCTTGAATCCAGGACCTTCCACTGAGGTAGTAGTAACTCCACCGAACTGAGAGATGACGAAAGAGAGATGGGATAAGGTATTGAGTGTCTGTAAGGCCAATGAAGATGGGGATACAGCTGTGCTGACAGAGGCCGAGTCAGACGGTAGAGGGACGAAAACCAGAGTAGATAGCGTCATGTCTGCGATCATAATCGTGGAGAATAACAAGGTTTTCAAGGTTGTCCATATCGACTTGGTTAATTCACGACTGTCTGGCGCTGAGAAAGGAAATGAATAAGCTAGAGTCTGAGGTCTACTCATGACCGAACGAACCGATATCATTGTCATCAGTGACGCTCGAGAGTTGACTCTTCGCCCAATCGGATTCAATTTTGTCGGAGAGCGACTCCAGGGCCTTATAAGTGTCAGCAAGAGTAGTCATACCATCGTTCGGTTGACATTCCATGAAAAGAGACAAGGTTCGAGCGCACAGTTTCGATATTGAGGCGATGGAGGGTGTCAAAGGGGACGAAGTCATTGATAGGATAGTCTCAGGAAGTGACATGAACTGGATGCGTTTCATCAAGTGTTTGTCATTGCAGGAAATGGTAAAGAAGCGTACGGATGAGGACGAGGACGAGGACTCCAAGAGCGAGATTTTGTAGCCTCCAGAGGGTATAAAGGAGGACGAAAGGGAGGACAAGAACGCGCCGGATAGAAATGTGGCATCGACCGCAGAAGTCAGGAGACGTGCAAGGACCTGCATTTCTTGTAAGTCAAATCGAGGAATACGCGGAACGACTCACATTTAACGGAAGTGTTTTCAGTTTATCGGAAGGGACCAATGGTAATGCATGAGATGCCAATATCAAAGCCAATGAAAGTACATCCACTATCGTGTAATCGTTCAGTCTTGAAAATGAGGATGAAGCGCCACACACGCATACCTTCTCCTGGCTCAGTCGCGGGTTGAAACTCATTTTCCCAGATTCCAGGGCTCTGGATATACGCATATGTATCCATAATCTCCGCTACAGCGACGACAACCTCATCTTCAATTTTTCCTCTCCCGTTTCTAGGTGGCAAGTCCATTTTGACTTGCTGCCTCAAATCCTCCAGACCCAAGAGTAGACCACCACAACAAGCCAATCGGGTAATTGGCTGCCCCCCCTGCATACCCTTCGTAACCGCTATTGCCCATTGGTCCAAACGCGTCTTGAGACTTCTGCGCGCGAGCAAGGCGAATGCGGAAGCATCTTTGTCTTCATTGATGAGGGATCTGTATTTCAGATGAGAGGCATGTCGAAACGCGGTGGTCAGGAGAGTAAGTTTTTGGTGTGAGGATGGATAAAATAAGGGACTGGAGACTAGAGTTGCGGATAGAGGGGTTGGGGAAGGTGCTGTATTTGCGAGATAATGAGAGATCGATGCCTGGAGAGTTGGGAAAGGAAGGGTAGTTGTTGGACGGTGGAGATGATTAAGAAGATGAGTATATCCTCTTTCCGTCGACATGGATTAAGGTCGTTGTATGGTGGGAAGTACACTAGCCCAGGTTGGATGAGGAGGAGAAGGACTGCAAAAGCCCCGGCCCCAAGACGCGTGGGTAAGTCGCGTGGGTAAGTCGCGTGGATATGCTACACGTCCTTTTATCCGCAAACTCCACTCATACACTGCACACGTACATACGTAGGAGTCTACCAGTACCACGTATAGATACTCCGGGAATGCCTTGCGCAACGCGAGGCGATGCATACAAAATTAGGTCTGCTCCGATACCCATAATTAAATGCCCCGGAACGGATCTGTTCGTAGTCCCGCTGAATGACTTGCGTGCAGCCACCGTGAAAAGACTGAAAGTACATCCGTTTTCGCAAAGTTCTGGTGCAATTTGATATAAATCCACCGATGGGTTCCATATGATCTTGTTCCTCGGCGGTCAGGGCACGCCCATTCCCGTTGCGTCTCCCCGGACACTCCTGGCTGCCAGTGGCTGGTACTGGGATGGGTCCAGTCGATTATCTTGTAGGATGTGGTATTTACAAGAGCGGCTGTAACAAAAGTTGATATGCGGCCGTTGATGAGAATATTTTAGTGAGAGTGTACGGGGTCTCTGGTGTAGAAGCTGGTGAGAGAGTCGTGAGTTTCGTCGCACTGAATTCTTTTGGTGTTGGTAGCCACGCTTTTTTGCGCTGTTCACTGTCTCCCCCGTCGTCCTCGACCAGCTCGTCGTCGTCGTCGTCGTCTAGCCCCTCTCCTCGGTGAGAGCGCCTAATCTCAATCGCCATATAGCCCTGGATAATGCAAATTACACCCTTCACATCCCTCAATACCTCGACGTCGCCGTTCCATCTTCTTTAGATTCTTCCCTCGATACATTCCATCTCTGTTTCTCATCATATCGTGTCTTTTCATGTCTGCACATCCCACAGAAAACTCGCCTTGGCCAGAACAGACACAGGCCCCTCCATCATCTCGACCAAAGAGATCAACAAAACGGAGAAGGGTTCACGATTACGCTCATGAAGGTCGAAGCAATTCCTCAAAATTTGTTAGACAGACCCCCGATTCGACTACAGTTGGTGCGTAGCCTCTCTTGCATCATACTTCGTCTTTCCAACCAACACTCGTCTACAGAGGATGCAAAAACAAGCTGTGAATTCAACTCGTCCAACGCGGTCATATCCTGTTTCCCTACGGCATCGAGCTCATTTGACCAGCACGACTGGGTGACTTTCGTCTGTACGTATCATTTCTCATAATCTACGTGTGAGCTCACGTCTCACGTCGATTTTTTCCATAGGGAACAGCAACCTCCCAGACTTCACCCAGACTGACAGAGTTGACATTTACCTCTTCCATGGCGATTCCCTTACCCAAATACTCCATTACCCTAATCAAATAAATCCTTCTGGTCGAGCGGGATTCATCACTGCTCAGGTGAACGACTCCTGGTGGGCGAATGGGGAAGCCTGGGATGGCACAGACCTCACATTCCCATATTATTGGCTCATCAGCAGAAGCGACCGAGCTCTGGACGGTTCGCAGATACCGCAATCGACCTTCCATGCCGTTCGTAAGTAGCTTGGCCCTGTTGCATCATAGGTGCATATGCTGACTGTTCATTCCATTCCAGAGACGACATTCGCAGATTCTGTGATTGCCTCTATGGCTTCGACCTCGGCAGCGGCTGCTGCATCTGCATCGTCTGCGTCTCTAGCGTCTGTCTCCGCATCACTAGCTGCGGCGGCATCCGCATCAGCCGCATCAGCATCAGCTTCTGCCTCTGCTCATACGGCGTCGGTCTCAGCTTCTCGATCCCAATCGGCCTCAACAACATCAGCTACAGACGGTTCAGGCAGCGTACAAACTGCCTCTGGTAACTCAGCATTCCCACACTGGGCTATCGCGGTCATCGTTGTCCTCGGGTTCTTGGCAATTGTAGCCATGTGTATCTTAGCCTTCCTCATCCTTCGGCGGATACGTAGACGAAACCAGTACGACTCAAACCGCAACTCCATGGGTTCTGCATCACCTATGATGGCCAATACTGGCAATTCACCCCAATCACCTCTACTTGCCAGTGGGGCAGCTGCAGCAGTATTGGCTGGAGGAGCAGCAGCAGCAACAGGTGATCGCTCCTCAGTTGGTCATGGACAACGCGCTCCATCAGTGATTTCGCCCGACGGGGCTTCGACTATCTCTCGGGCGAACTCTGCTGGCGACACTGGTCCGTTTTCTGGCGCAGATGCAGCGATCATGGCAGACGCGTTTAGAAAAGCTCTACGTAAACCTGACTTCCGGCCGGTCGATGAAGGAGAGAGTCCCGGCAGTACAGATACTCCTCACGCGAAAGAAGACGCAATAATAAGCCAGGAGTTGGCCGAGGAGGGTAGAGACATCCGGAGCGTCAGTTCATCCAGGGGTGTCCGGGTAGAAACGTTGAGCGATAGCGGTGATACAGTGCAGGACCACTCTCTCCATTGATGACATCCATCTTGGCCCCCTGGTTGATTATCCTCCTTCCGTACGCACTGTTTATTTCTCTACTCTCGCCGTCATCTTGCAGTTTCTTGTTTCGTCCTTCTCATTGGGTTTTGTAGCTCGGGTTTTCTATCTTTCCACTACTTGTCTCATCATTTCTGCGACCTCCGACATGATTCGTCTACCCTTCGAATTACCCAATTGTGCTTTATACGCTTATATCCTTGTCCTGTCTGGCCAAACCCTTTTTTTTACCCCGTCGGTTGTCCATCTCACATAGTCATTCTTATCCCCCCTTGTCATTTTTAGCTTGCTTACCACCGGACTCTAGCTTCCCATCCACCTACACCAGACTTACTACATTTATACACCTTCGTGTCCATGTCGCCAATTTTGTCGCGCTCATTTGCTTTCTGTTGTCGAATGACCACACTTTTACATTCGTTTGCATCCCAACCACCCCCTCCCTCCGTACCCGCCATCATCCCCGTCGCAACGGCACACCCCCACCTCTCTCCCACCCTCCGTACACTGCCTTGCAAATACGAATGCATACGTTACTATTGATGCCCCTCCCCACTCCCCTTCCATTTCTCCAACTCTGGTATACACGCCGTGGATGCGTCACAACTTGATACACGCTCTTTTCTTGGAACCATTTTTGATCGGGGGCTTTTTCTTTCTCTACTACTTTACGCTGCTCGATGACCTGATTAGGAGACTACCCTCTCATACTCGTACGGTCTTGGATTGGACCCGGGGGGTCTTCCCAAATAACGAGTCTTTTTAATAGTCAAATGGAAAGCAACTGGTGTTTCGAAAGAAAAGACTGAATTTCTCGCTTGTACAGATATTACGCCATGCATATAATCGGACATTACTTATTTTCGACGGACTGGACTACGATGGCTCGAGCTCGAGTTGATTGGAATGATGAAGGTCGGCTGTCTCCATCGGAGAATGCTAGAGGATGGGGCTAGATGTAGCATGTCGAGACCACAACATAATCTACAGCCAGTGTCGATAACAACGCGAAGGAGTAAGGTATCGGCATACCTGAGAGTTGCTTGAGAGCATCAGTGTCCAGGCAAGTTGAATGTAGACCGCCTCGGTTACTTTGTCACGGTGAGCTTCCCTGTTTGCTGCCGTCGCGACTTATAGGCATCTGGAATGTTTGTATAGCACAGTAAAATTGCAAGGAAAGTGAAATGCCAGAGAGCATAGTGTACACAGACAATGGTCTAGGGTAGAAACCGCAGATAGATCCAGGGAGACGTGAAGCAGGAAGAAAATGCATCATGTCCGTGCGGAGAGATGCCTCATCAGTAACTCGTAGCTATAAAAGTCAAATCAGAGACAATCCGTGTTGAGACCGTAATTCACTCACGTCAACATCGTCACTGCACTATTTGGTACAGTCCGAATAAGGTTAATCGATAACCCTCTGTATAAACCTGTCCACCCTTCTCTTTGTATAATTCTACTAGTTGTATGAATGATGCCTGCCGGTGGATGAGTTTTCACCATCCCATCGGACGAGGTAGATGCGTCAGCCAGTGGCCGCCGCAGAGTTTGAAGTCGCGTCCGTATGACTTCGTGAGGGTATGTTGCCATAGACGCTGTCATCTTCGCCATAGCGGAGCAAAGAAGTATACTCTGCCCCGATATTGGTTCGTGTGAATCGCCCTCTAATACGGGGGTTACGGCAGCATTGACGAGTATACTTGATTGAGAAAACAAAATCACGTACGGGCCCAAATTTTGAGCTGCTCGTAGAGCGGAAATTGTACAGCGACATGGGTGATGCCTAAGAGACTAGGAATTAGGCCACGGTAAAAGGCACGAATTCCTTCTGTCCGGTATATGGTAACAGCTGCGTCGAAGGTATGTCGATACTTGACTTCATCTCTAGATTGTGTCTGACACAAAAACCACGCAATGCGATTATAAGGACCAACGCCGACAGATTCAAGAATTGACATGAAACTGCACCATAAATCGAGTTTTGATTACCCAGAGAGGATTTGTACAAAATGTGCTTGATGCACCTGCAGCCATAGCTGATAGTATGTGCAACGACCAGGGATGCTCTCGCATGACGGGTTGATATCCTTTGACTTGTGCAGCAGGGTATAATCGTTCTGGTGGGTGATTGGCTCCTAGTGGTGGTTCACCAAAGACAGCTTTGATACCGTCGTAGACAGCAAAGTAGATGGCCCAAGTCGGAAGATAACCCAAGACTGTTGGCCCTAGACCACGATATAAACCACGGAAACCATCGTACTTCAAAATAGTCCGGACAGTTCCTGTTAACAAGTAGTTGAATATCGAGTAGGTGCATTGAAAAATAGCACTAGCGCCGCACCGATTATTCCCTCATATCCTTGCTGACCCTGGATGTAACGCTGAGCCTGTAGCTTAGTCTTGATAACATCAAGAGGACATGTTGCGATACTGGCGACTAGGCCGCCCCCTGCGCCAGCTTTGCAAAGTATGAGAGGCTTTATCGCGAATGAAGGAGATGCAATAGGTTGCTCACCAATCATGCTGTTTGCCGACCATTTTGGCTTGCGCGGCTGCATATCTCTGCCCCGCCTGTGCGCGGGGTGATGAGGTAGTTAGCTTTGCTGTCGTCGTCGGAGTCGTCGTCGCAGTTAACGTTGATTTATTTCTTCGATTTTTCTTGTAAATTTCTCTTTCGAGCCCTTGAAACTTTGGTGCAGCCGGGCATAGCCGAACTTGAGTCACGCAATACGCGAACGGATCACGAACGTCTCAATCCAGAATCTTTACTCCATTTGTGGGCACCGACGGCGAGCGCTCAATCCAAGAAATGTATCTGCAAGTAGAATGCAAGTAGTATGTACGTATTCTATGACCCGAGATCACCCAACAGCGACGGAGCCTGCGATGTTTCATCAGGGTGACCAGCATCATAACGAATATCTTGTACTCACCTTTAGGTACGATTTTGAGTGCACGATCCCAGATGGTTTTACCCTTCGTAGCATCTCTCCATAATAACCTCTCATTCCATTCTTCTGGAACAGCTAGCATTATCACTTTTCCATCCCATTCAACTCTGCTAGCATGCAGCCTGCTAGAAATTTTTGTGACCACGACATGGCGTAGTACTGGGTAGATAGAATCGTTGGAGAGTCCCAACCGGGAAACCGTGACCTGGTTGGAAGCACCTCTCTCAATTCGCGCATTCGATGGGAACGAGAGATGCGTGAGGTTTTCAAATCGCAGTGTCTTCGGACAATTGTAGCGTCCAGTGACCCGCAGATGCGTTAATTGATTGAGAAACTCCTGGCCACTGGGTGTCTCCAAAAGATGCTCCCATGAGACAGTGCCCATTCCGACTGTCAGAGACGTGCACTGCGTGTGTCTCAACACCTGGGTCTGAGCAATGGACACCTTCAATACGCGATCGTTACATGCCAACGATCTGAGTTCGGTGCATGCATTGATGACGTTCGCACAGGTGGTCGTTTCCTCCTCGACCGACAACGCCAGGATGATCCACAAGTGTCTGACTAGGCATGCCAAATGGGGACGAGTCTCGATAAGATTGTGGAAAGACGTCAATTGACGGGTGGCACGAAGCATGACAGGAATCTCAGGGAGACCCGCGCGATGCGTGAGATTCTGCATCTCTCGAGAAACGAAGAGAAGCGTGTGATATGTTGACTGGGACGACCTCGCGGTAAGAGTGAGAATCCATAGAGAAAGCTCTTCGGGAAGATCTGTGAATCGAAAAATGTGTGAAGATTGGACTGCCGCTGGGTTGATTTTGATATTAAGAGGTTGAATATCGATATCATCAAGCTGCTCTAGATAACGTGATGCGCTCGAGACTGATTTAGGATTGCTGGTAAGTAGATAAAAGAGGATGGGGAAGAGGATAGCGAGGACCAGGGTGGATAATACGGGGAACAGCAGATGATCCATGGCCCAGCTCGAGCTTGTCTGGATATGAAAGGGACGCCGAGTTAGTGAACAGAGTGTTTCCAGATGAGGTGGATGCACGTACTTTTGAGATTTCGTGTTGAAGAGGGCTGAAAATGATGGTGGGTATACTAGGCGTTGATAACATAGATGAACATGCTTGTACCACGAGGCGGTAATGATGAGATGGCTATTCGTGTTCATCAATAGCCATAGCCATCAGATATACACGAGCCCGTGAGCCAGAGAATGTTATATCCGGAGGTACACATAGATCTTCCAGGAATACCGTCGGCGCTGAGATACAGTAAAGTCTCCGATGTTCAGAGAAAGCTGCTTTTTGAGAGAACTTGAAGCATGGAGCGATGTATATGTCTCATGAAGAGTAGGTACATCCTAGTCCTGGAAGAATTCCGCAAGAGCTTCAAGATATACATCGATCTATCTCGTTGAACTCCCGAGAACGCGTCGCGCGACAACTTGAAGTTGATGGGCGTTAACAAGAGCTCATGCGAGCTTGCGAGCTCGAGCGCCTGTTAACTGTGGGCTTTGTAAGCGCCACGTGGATGATGTGCTTCCTTCGTTCTTCTTCCTTCCTACTCCTTCCTCGACTTCTTTTGGTCCGTGCACCCGAAGTTTATAGGAAGGAAGAAGGGGAAAAAAATGGGTTTTCACCTCTTTCCCTCTTCCCACTCAGAGCGCTTCCCCCCAGCGCCATTTTTTCTATCCTCTCCTCGATAATAACCCACTCTTATTATTTATAACCAATATGGCACCTCCTCCCAGCGCCTCCGGGAAATCGGTTCCTCCCACCCCTGATTCTCCCGCCGGTGATCCACCCATTACTCCCACCCCTGCTCCACGTTCGATTCCCACCCCTCCGGCTACCAGGCCTCTCACCTTCTCGGCAAGCAATCCTTTCATTTCGGCGCGTAATCAAACCTCCTCTCCTCTCTCTTCCTCTCCTTCCATTTTTCCCGACCCCTCCCCACCTGTTCCTCGCTTGCTCGACCATGCCCTCCTTACTAATGAAGAAAAACAAAACGAGAACGACAAGATCTACGAATACAATCAATGGCTCAAGCGTTGCACCGCTTGCGGTGAACCTAACGTTCCTTCGAGCGTTTCATATTATTATATTAGACGTCTTCCCGTTTTTGCCTCTTCGTACCCTAATGCACAAGCTTCTTCTTCTTCTTCTTCTTCCAACCCTCCTCCTTCTACTTCCAATTCTTCTACCCCCAATAATGCTCCTTCGACCGTTTCTAATGCTTCTTCTCATACGCCTCTCCCTCCTCCTCCTACTTTACCTCCTGCATTCACTCCCACCTCTTCGACCGCCACCACTTTCCCTTCCCTTAACTATGCTCCCCTTCAGACTTCGAATCCCCTCACTCCACTTTCCAATGATCCCGTTATCGGCTTTATTTCGGCTTTTTCCACCTTTTCACCCACTTCCCGTTCTCGCATTTCTGGTTTTCTTGCTCCCGCTTCCAACGCTACTTCCACTTCCACTCCTGCTCCTACCTCCTTTTCTTTGATTCCTCGACAGCTTTTTGACTCGGCCGATGAACGTCCCGACGACGGAACCTCGGCCGAATCCGGATTCGGCCTTCATCCCTCCATAGTCAAACTCGCCGAGAACCGCATTCCCATTCCCCTCATTATGTTCACCACCAGAACCACCAATATGCTTCACCGACAATACGCAGGCGCTCGCATGATCACTACAGAAGGTGTGGACGGCAAGAAGATACACATCATCGACACGTCCACCTACGGCGATCCTCTCTCTCTTACTCCGGGCACGTGGCACGAGGCTTGGCAGAGGCGTCTCACCTTCATCGAAGGCTGGTACGACGCCTCCACGCTGCAGCGATGGAGGTCTCATTACATGCGCATGACGAGGGAGGAGAACTTCGAGGACAACTTCGACGCCATTCGCTTCTTCGACCATCAAGAATACACATCTTGGTCTCTCGATCCACGTCAATTCAACGAGGCCGCATATCTTGCTCGTTTCGACAAAGTCAAGCTTCACATGCTTCGAGAGGAGGTTCGCGCCGGTCAGCAAGCGGCACGTACCTCCGGCCCTGATCGCGTTTCCCGCTCCTCTTTCCGTTTTGATCCCCTCGGTTCTAGGTCTGTGAACCCGCGTTCCGGTTTTCAAGATTCCGGTGATTCCGGAGACGTGTCTCGCACCGTCGCCGCTCCCCTCTGTCTCCTCTGCAAGCGCACTGGACACAAGTTCTCCCTCTGCCCAGAAAAGACATCGGCGTCAGGCGGCGAGACGTACGCGGCTTATGTCGATAAGAAGCTCGTCGTACGTTCCTCCTCAGCTCCCCTTTGCATCACTTTCCAGATCCAGAATCCCAAGCGAGTTTGCAAAATTGATCATCTCGAACAACACGCCTGTTCCTTGTGCGGGTCCCCAGATCACGGGGCCTGTTCAAGGAAGTGTTGATTCTGTAAGGGCAACCTCAAGATGGCAGCAATCTGCACAACAACAGAGGGGAATCCAAAGATATATAGATCAGATAAGGTAGATACAACAGAGAAGTAGATGTACTGCATACCTGCACAACAACAGAGGGGAATCCAAAGAGAATAGGATAAGGAAACCCTTGCTGCTGGCAGGCTTGACCGCTTTGCTGGCGCGTGACGCGTGACGTCACGTCACGCGAAAAGCGCGAGATAGAACGAAGGGGAAAAGGGAAAGATAGGTACAGGTAAGTAAGAAGGAAAGGAAAGGAAAGGAAAGGAAAGGTATAGTAGATTGTCCGTTAAGGGGAGTCCCCTTACATCACCCCCCACCTAGACTGCGGCGACCCGACGCAGAAAAAAAGTCTCACTCCCGGCGACGA